>JAJJMB010004448.1:1325478-1561858 GCA_023531105.1 Papaver atlanticum | reverse complement strand
CTCAGCCCTTCTTAGCCCCCCAAACTCTCGACACCCCTTCTATATGATCCAAGCAATCTATTTATATCAAAAAGACCGATTAAATCTCTCCAAAATCTCTTCCTTTCTCTTCACGGAAAAGTTGCGGCAATTTATTGTTTTAGGATTTATACGCGTTTCTGAGCTTTCCTTTTGATTCTAAACTCTTCCTTAGATAGATATCAATCTTTAGGAAGGTTTATAGCACTTTAATCTCTCTGAAATTTCCTAAAATCGGTCACACACGTGACTTTCCTTATTTTGCTGTTGAGATAACAATCCGTCGATTGAGCCCAGTTTAATCGATTTCAACACCAATGTTAGATTCCTAGACCCATAAGGAGTCTAACCTATGAAAATCAGAGGTTTAATCGACCTCAAACTCCCCCAAATCACTACCACCAAAACTGCCAGAAACATGTTTTTATTTTCACGCCAAATTTCTTTTTGAATTTGAGAAGATGACCTCCCCCTATCCAGTCCCGGTCTGTGTTTAGTAGCTGCTTGGAAATGGGTTACCCCTTATACTAAATGAGAGTCTGAATAGCAAATGTCCTCCAAGGTGCCTTTAACAACTTTTCGAGCCAATTTCGCCGCAAAAGCTTATTTATCCAAAAACACCTACAAAGAGATAAAATACCAAAATAAGTACAAAAATGGGTACTAACAATATACACAATAGAGATGAAAATAGACATATAAATGCGTCTATCAGCTACCACTTAGTCGATCGCTCCCTGTGGAGGAGGGGTGGACGATGATCACATCGTTACCCCGTTGGCCTCCTAAAAATAAATCTAAACCATCCGACTAGGCTAGCAAAGTTGGATGACGAGATGATTTGCGGCAGTTGTGTACTGCCGTTGGATTATGCAAATAGCATGATCAGCCTCTTTTGGGTGATCATTCGGAAGCGTTAGGAGCTAGTTTGAGCAGGCCGATCAGCCATGTGCAAAGGTGGGTCGTCAGTGAGCACGCTGACATCTCCTGGGCCGCCTGAAATTGGATCTAAGCTACTCAATGTGGCTGGCGAAGATGGATGGTTGTGATCGATTTGCGACTGTAGTATGTCGCCGCAACGCAAACTAGGGTTTTCGAAGCAGCGTGTTCACCCTACTTTGGGCGAACGATTCTATACATTCTTGGCTTGCCGTGGACAAGTCGATCGATCATGGGTGTAGCTGGGTCGTCAGTGAACACGCCAGTACTTCTTTGATCGTTTAAAGGAAAATCTAAGCCGTCCAACTAGGCTAGCTAAGTTGGGCGGTCGTGATGTGTTTGAGACCGTTTTTTTCGATTTGAGCTCGTTTGAGCTCTTCTAAAACAGTGTGATCACCTATGTTTTGGTGAGCGTTCAAGGGTGTAGCGGATGAGCTAAAGGGATTTTGACCGGGCGAGATATTAGTAGGCCTGCTGGTGTTTATCATGACAATCGCCTAGTTCCTCTAGGAGTAGGCTAGGCTTGTTGAATTATGTGGCCAAATCGTGTGGCCGTGATCGCTTTTAAAGACTGATATGGACAGTCTAGATTTTCCTTAAGGAATTTAAACGCGTTCAATCGCGCTAACTTTTAATTGAGAAGTGTGTAAACACGTTGATCTATTTTTCAGAGAGTGGTGTAGCCTACGTGAGTGTTTTCATGCATGTCTCTATACTGACGCTTCGGGAGATTCATGCTACTCCGCTACGAGTGAACATTAATCGTCATGTCAAGCCAATATAGATAGTTCGGCTAGGAACATAGCATAGGAAAATACCAGGCAGGTCATGCATTAGTGAATAATGCAATAGGTTAAAATTTAGAGAATATCTGGGATTGTTGCTTCACGCACCATTCTGGATAAATTTCGTAAACATGTTGAATTGCTCAATACATATGTAAGTGAAAAGGTTTATGCACTCATCACTTTCAAATGGATTTGTTCCTTTGCAGGATGATAACGCATTAAATACAGGGTTTACGATTTTAGCCTTGAACTAAAAACCACCATCAACATTAAGTCCTTTTCTTAGCACGTAACAGTGACATTGTTGCGGGGTAAGCAATAGATGGTGACATACAAGATGGAACAGAGATGAAAGAAATGGACGAGCTTACCGGAAGGAGCACACCGTCGGCGTGCGAGACATCGCTTGATGTGGCGGGCCCAGCTGTCCTTTCCCGTGTACAAGGCAAAGAAGGTTTCCTTCTTCCGTTAGAATTCCGCCAAACCTTCATATATAAAAGGGTGTCGACCTCCCTTTTTTGTTTTTGATTTGTTTGCTTTGCTTCACTCAGTCCCTGGCAGCGTGTGCCTTCGTCGTCGCCGTCATCACGAGAGCTTCAGCCATCAGGTAAGTGCACAGTTTTTTTTTTTTTTTTTTTTTTTTTTTTTTGGATTAGAACCCTAGCTTTAGGCGTAGCTTCCTCGAACTCGAAAATTCCTTGCAATATGAATGAAATTTATTTGTTGACAACATTGTAGTGAACTTCAACAGTAATATCAAACTAATCAAACTTACTGGAATCACAGGCAAGACGAACAAAGAATCATATGTGAATGTCGCTGTTTTGCTCCTCTCTTTTTTCTTTTTTCTTTTTTTGAATAAACCTAGTTTTAGGTCAGGACCGTGGGGTGTAATACCCATGGAATTTATTTTTTTTGTTCGAGAGGCATAAGTCTCTTACTCGACCCAACTGCGGATGTAACCGGGCCGTAGGCGTATATCCCACGGCTGGAGAAAATTTATCCGTGGCTCCTCCATTATTCTTGCTAGTTTGTCGCCCACATAATTCTCCATCTATGAGCTTCGATTATCGAAATTTGATATGAAGTTGTGTGTGTGATTCCTCTTTTAGCATGAAGTAGTGACTCTTTCCCATTTTTCTTCATTGTAGTTATTTGAAAGTGAACTAAGGAATTCTCGTTAAGATGTCACCTAGAAATATTTCTGCTGCTAAGCTGAGAAGTGCTGGCAACTCCAAAGATATGCCAAACATAGATGATGAGCTCTTTGTTGTGCCTTATCCAAACATTAGAACTCATCCTGGTCATAAGATAACCCTCCTTACAGGTTCAGAGAATGAAGAGGTTGCTCCGTCAGTTTCTCCAGTACGTGTGATGAGGTTCTGTCTCCAGAAGAAAGAGTATCCAGCTTCTCCTATTGATTTCAAAATTTTCCATAATTCGTTGCGCTCTTATGAAGGATGGATGAGGCATATGTTGGGCAGTGAGCGTATCAGAAATAACCTGACTAAAGCACAAGTCGTTGAAGCTGTCATGGCGTCCGCAACACTTTGCATTAGGAAAGATACTGCAGGTTTGGTCACTTTTATTTCTCGATGGTGTCCTTTCACGCACACATCTATATGTAGATTGGGAGAAATGACCATCACTTTAGAAAGTGTAGCAAATCTGTTGAGTCTTCAAGTTACGGGGAATCTTGATTTTGAGTTGTCCGCTGAAGAAGAAGTGATGTTCGCCACTCTAGTGAATAAGGCAGAGGGATATGATCAGAAGAAAAATGATGAAAAATGCTTTTATACTTGGTGGGTGTCTGAATGGTTTCCCACGAAATCGAGTGTAAGCCAAGTGTTGGATGGTGTACTCAGTGTTGCTGCGTTTTTATCCTTGTGGCTGTCCAGAGACGTTTTTGATGATGGCTCTGGTAAGAAGACTATAAGACGGAAGCTAGTTATGTTTTCTATTAAACTGGCGAAAGGCGTAGTCCTCCCTCTAGGCAGCTTGTTCCTTGGGTCTTTGTACTCTCATCTGGATTCTCTGGCAGCGGACATGTATGCTTCCAACGTATATATGAAGGTACAGTCGTATCTCCATATTGCTTTTCTCCAAGCATTCTTATGGGAGCACTTTAAAGGTTATGCTCCTGTCCTTGCAGCTTCGTTCTCCAGCTTATATGGAGGTTCCAGAATACTCCGTTGGCAGAAGAGGCGCCCAAAGCCTGGGTTAAAGCTTATCGATTCTTTCGACAGTGTGCATGCCATAGATTTTCGTTCATGGGCACAGGTTCATTCTTCTATAGTTAAGCCAAAAATCTTTGCCGCCGCTCCTGATATAGTGTTGCACACTGACGGAAAGGATATGAGCTTTGAAGAGATCATATTTATACGAAGCTGCACACCGGGATATATTCCGTCTTTCTTTAATGGATATTTTACTGTAGTTCCGTATAACATTGACAGGGCCACCCGTCATATGGGATTTGATCAAGGTGTCCCGTTTTGTCTCCCATCCCCGCTTTCAGCTGAGCTTTTTCCATCTGTTTTTGATGCTAGCCTCTTTGCCACAAAGATGAGCCTTCCATTCTTGCTCCCAGGGAGAAAACCAGTGGTGACTGATAAGTACAAGGAATTCTGGAGAGAAGATCTCTTATCTTTTCAGAAATTCGTAGAAGAAGTTGTGACAGTTCCACGCGACAAGCCTTCTTCTGAGACTTTGAAACGACATAAGCTGTTGAAGCCGCTTCCTTCGGGCAAACGGACTAGGGCCAGTCCCCAGGAGAAAGATGCGAGGTCCAAGACAAGTGCAGGTGGCATTCGAACGACTTTAACAGCTCCAGTATTTTTAATTCTTCCAATATGCAGGTACATACGTGATTTCTCTTAACCAGCTGATTTTAATCATTTTGAACCAACCTCATTAAATAATCTTCCTCTTTCTAAAAAAAAATCAGGGTTTCGGGAATATGAATGCTTTTGCTAGACTCGCACGCAGCTACAACACAGCGCCTTCAGAAGAGAAATCTAGTGATACTGAGTCTCTCGAAGAGGAGGCTGAGGACGAACGAGATTCAGGCTCCGACGGCGATGAATGAAGCACTTCTAAGCATAGTAAAGAGTTTGATCATTCTAGCGAGCCGAAAGATGAGCTGGTATGTCTTCTATACATTTTCTGAAAATAATTCATCCCTTGATGTGAAACAAACATTGACCAGTGATCTTGCAGGTCGAAGCCGTAACGAAAAACAATCTTGAGGTAGAGATGGATGATGATGTTGCCCCTCCTGATGGGAATGTAGACGTTGCGTCCATGGCTGTAGTTGTGATCGCTTCCAAAGAACCTCTCGAGAATGATACAGCATTAGTTGTGCATCCCGTTGTTGGAGCCACTTTCGATCCCCCTTTTGATGTCCCCTTCACAGACCACGTGTTGGTTGGAGGATTCAGCGTGCCGGCTAATTATGCGAAGTTGTATACCAAGATATGGAAGAAGCACAGGCACATTGCTATGACTAAGAAGATTAGAAGTCGTTTCTCATTAGTTTAAAGTGTCGAGGAATCTTTATCTTCCATTCATGACATGTGCAGTGCAACTGGGTACGCCGTTTCTGAGGACGTAGTTCAAAACTGGGAGTTCCACCGAGATATGTTTGTGAACTTTGAGTTCAACGCCTCCTGGTTCTGTAAAGAATTTTCAAAAATCCAAAAACTGCAAACTGAAATGACCGAAGTTCCTTCCGCTGACTTTATTAACCAACAATAGGAAGAAGTTGAGAAGTTATCCCAGGAGTTGAAGTTGAAGCAGACCGCTCTCCAAAATATGAAGGATGCTTTCGCCAAGAAGAATGAGCCATTGTTGGACGATTTCCCTTGAATACTTTATGCTTTTTTTTAGGTGTCTTTGAGTGACGTGAGGAATTCCTTTCATGGTTTGATTTTCTGGTTTTGGACTAGCAAGAGATTGCTTTTTATGAAAATATTTGAATTTGTATTTTGGGATAATTCATGAGTAGTTTTCTGAAAGGAATTATGTTTGGGTCGACTACAAATTCTTTTTTTTTTTTTTGAATATAAGTAATGCAACCTAGAAAAGTTGCATGAAAAATTGCAAACATTGCATGAAAAGGAAAACATGTAAAAGAAAATATAACATGCAGATTGAGAGCGATATTGACTTCATTCTCGAAATGGGACGCGTGTGTCGAGTCCCCAGCAAATTTCCAAGAGATCTTTCGTGCAAATAATCGTTTAACTAAACTTACTTGTTGACGAGGTTCCAACAAATGAAACTGGGATCCCCTGGATAATTGCTTAAAATCCAAGTTGTGATCCAAGTTGTTGCAACACGCCTCTAAAAAGTTCCCAGTTGATTTGATCTCTTCTTTGAAACTACACATGTTGACTTGTGGATAAAGGGAAGATTTATAGTTTATAGACGCAACTCCCCTGAATTGATTTTCTCCTGGACAATGCGTTTCAGGCCATTGCATTCACTGGTAGGGTGATGGATGAACCTGTGGTAATGGCAATATCTCGGATCTATCATCTCCCGATCAGTTGGCGGACGCCATACAAGAGGTAGTTGAACTACCCCGTCTTGCACCCAAACTTTTAGTAACTCCAGAACCTTCCTCATTGGAAATAGGAAGGGCGGATATCCTGAGTCTGGTTTCTCTCGTGTTAGCGGTTGTTGTCGAGTAAACTCTTATGGGCTTCGGTACGAAGCTCGTTTTAAGAGCGGAGTTGAGATGTGAGCGTCCATCGACATAGACGCGGATCGTTTAGCTTGGCGGTTTTGCTGAAGTACAACTTCTTTCGAGGACCCTGCATTGGTGACAATAGCACTATGATGTGGTTGAATTGAGTACCGCTCATTTGTGCAGTTCTTGTCTTCATGGAGGCCTTGGTAAATTTCCCCTTCTTCAGGCGCTTCTCTGTTTGGTAGAGTTAGAGCAGTCGTGGTTGTGGATTATTACACAACTCTCTGAACTTCGGCGAGGGTCTTGAGATACAGATTTTCCAACAAAGCTTCATAACCTGGTTCCTTACCCTTATCCTGTAGGTATTGTTACACTCCTGGCTAGTCCCTTCCCCTGTGAAACTGTTTCGGCTCTTTGTTGTTGGCTAGATTTTGTTGATTATTTCCTTTCTGTTCATGTCCGACTTGGTTACGTATTCTGTCTGCATCGTTGTTGGCAGGGGTGCAAACTTCAGGTAAAGATTCAACATTTTTGGTGTAGTCTATAACATTGATGGTGTTCCCATGATAAATGCTTGCAGACTCCTTCCACAACCGATTTGCTATACTCTTTAAGAGACAAAGTGTCTCGTTTTTTCGTTCGGCGATATCATTTAGATTTGTGAGGACATCTTCTAATATCCTAGCTATGCCTTCCACGGTAATTGGGCTTCGATCGTCCGTGACCTTCGGAGAATTTGGTTGATGGGGATACATCAGGGAGCGAAAATTGGGATCGGTAATGGAAATGAAATCGGATTAATGGTTGAGTTTGGAACTAAGATCTACCCGTTCTAGATTTAAGAAAATTGAAATGAAGATTGAAATTGATTTCTTGCAACCGAGAGAGTGGTCGCCAGTTGTTTTGGGGTAAAAAGTGATTCTGCTGTTTTTGGTAAATTTGGGTGTGTTGATGAGAAATGCAAACCCTAAACAAATGTAGTGCACATGAGTACTTTTGAGTTCGAGAGATCAATCTCTAAGACTCTGGCCTAAACCAAGAAATGGCAGTTCCAGATTCAATTCGGTCACAAAGTGAAGGAAAAGGGTTGATCTTAGGGAGGGAAGCAAAGAAGGTGTTGAGATCAGAAT
This sequence comes from Papaver atlanticum, assembly GCA_023531105.1. Taxonomy (NCBI): domain Eukaryota; kingdom Viridiplantae; phylum Streptophyta; class Magnoliopsida; order Ranunculales; family Papaveraceae; genus Papaver; species Papaver atlanticum. The sequence continues at coordinate 1,554,290 of JAJJMB010004448.1, read as the reverse complement.
GTTGAATTATGAAGGTGTGGCTGTTTTATGACTTGTATCAGAATGTAGAACTAGCTTGCAGAATGTAAATCATCAGTTCACGGTGTTTTCTGGATACTTGTGTTGATAACACTTATGTTCTTGAAAATAGGTTGAATAACCTATTTATACAAGTCATTGAGCGCATCCCTGATCTCATAGGAAGTGGAGGAAGTTAAGTAGTGAAAAGGTAGGGTTGTGCAAAAGGTGGTGACCATCACGTTTCCATTATGTGGGAAGACCGGTCACCCTTTCACCTACTACTCCCTCATTGCTTAACCGTCCGTCCTTTCCTGACACTTTCTCATAATGGGCGCGTTGCACACCGCACGCCGTAAACCACCATACCAATACCCCAGTTTGTGACATGTTTGATGTCTTGAGTGAATGGGTCAAGTTGTGAAACTTGCCGCTTAAAGTAGCACATAGTGCTTTTAGGTCAAATAATAAAATTATTTGTGAGATCAATATTCACAAAGCATCATTTATAATTGATGCATATGAAGCATCACTTTTAAACAAACGTCTGAAAACAATTGATGTGCAGGAAGCATCGTTGTTTTAGAGTTCGTTCAAATTAGTCGTGAATTGATCGTCTTAAAAAGTAGCATGACCGGCCACCTTTGGGCGATCTTTTGAGAACCCTATGGGTGAGCTACCACTTGGTCGATCGCTCCTTATGGAGGAGGGGTGGACGATGATCACAGCGTTACCCTGTTGGCCTCCTAAAAATAAATCTAAACCATCCGACTAGGCTAGCGAAGTTGGATGGACGAGATGATTTGCGGCAGTTGTGTGTTGCTATTGGATTATGCAAACAGCGCGTCCATCCTATTTTGGGTGATCGTTCGGAAGCGCTGGGCACTAGTTTGAGAAGGCCAATCATCCATGTGCAAAGGTGGGTCGTCAGTGAGCACGCTGATGTCTCCTCGGCCGCCTGAAATTGGATCTAAGCCACTTAATGTGGCTGGCGAAGATGGATGGTTGTGATCGATTTGCGACTGTAGTGTGTCGCCGCAACGCAAACTAGGGTTTCCAAAGCAGCGTATTCACCCTACTTTGGGCGAACGATTCTATACATTCTTGGCTTGTCGTGGACAAGTCGACCGATCATGGGTGTAGTTGGGTCGTCGGTGAACACGCCAATACTTCTTTGATCGTTTAAAGGAAAATCTAAGCCGTCCAACTAGGCTAGCTAAGTTGGGCGGTCGTGATGTGTTTGAGACCGTTTTTTTCGGTTTTAGCTCGTTTGAGCTCTTCGAAAACTGCACGATCACCTATGTTTTGGTGAGTGTTTAAGGGTGTAGCGGATGAGCTAAAGGGACTTTGACCGGTCGGGATGTTAGTAGGCGCGCCGGTGTTTATTATAATGATCGCCTAGTTCCGCTAGGAGTAGGATAGGCTTGTGTAATTGTGTGGCCAAATCGTGTGGTCATGATCGTTTTTAAAGACTGATATGGACAGTCTAGATTTTCCTTAATGAATTTAAACGAGTTCGGTCGCGCTAACTTTTAATTAAAAAGTGTGTAAACACGCTGATCTCTTTGTCAGACAGTGGTGTAGCCTACGTGAGTGTTTTCATGCATGTCTCAATACTGACACTTCGGGAGATTCATGCTACTCCGCTGCGAGTGAACATTAATCGTCATATCATGCCAATATTGAGAGTTCGGCTGGGAACATAGCATAGGAAAATACCAGGCAAGTCATGCATTAGTGAATAATGCAATAGGTTAAAATTTAGAGAATATCTGGGATTGTTGCATCACGCACTATTCTGGATAAATTTCGTAAATATGTTGAATTGCTCAATACATATGTAAGTGAAAAGGTTCATGCACTCATCACTTTCAAATGGATTTGTTCCTTTGCAGGATGACAGCGTATTGAATATAGGGTTTTACGATTTTAGCCTTGAACTAAAAACCACCATCAACACTTTAGAAAATAAAATTAGTATTGTGCATTTACTAGGTTGAAATTTTCTACTGAGATTTCAGTCAATATTTGGACAGAGGATTTCCAGGAATTATGAAAATTGAATTTGGAAATATATTGCATATCTTGAGAATATTTTCGGTTTTGGAAATTCCTTGGTGTCCAAACTTCCTTGTCTATAAATACTGAAGTTTGCATTTCTAGCAAACTAATCCTCAAAGCCAGCAAACTACCTAGTTGTGTTGTTACTGGTGGAGCCGCCTATTCAGATAAGAAATTAACCTAATTAGGCGAAATCTCTTATGGCCGCTCGGTTTAAAAACTTATTTGGGATTGAGAAGCTCTATTAGTACCGTTGGTGGGAAACTAGACAATTGTAGTTTATTATTAGTTTTCGAATGATTTGATTGACTAACGGTTGTTGAACTTTGATTGCACCTAGTTTGTTTATGCTTGAGAATCTTCTCTTCTGATATAAGATTAACTCAAACTAGATCGAAGTTTTGACGGGAGATCTTTAGACTGTTTGTAGATCTAAAGACGTCTTGTGACAATCCATTGTTAATAGACTTCGTTATTTGTGTGATTGATCACAAGAGATTCAAGTTGTTTATGGCAGGTGTTTATTGAAGATCTAAGAAGATTTGAAGACGGAGAAGTTTTCTGATTTGGGTTCATAATCTTTTGTGTGCACAAAACTTGTTTCGGCTGGAAAGGGATCCAACTATAATCAGTTTATCTTTGTGATAAATTGGATTGATTAGTTGAGTAAATCGGCATCAATACAATTCTTTGTGATTCAAAGTATTGATTGCAAAATCTAAACAATTACTTTGGTAGTTGTTATTGGATAGATCTAAGAACCTGACAAAGGAGTTCATTGGGATAAACGGAAGAGCCTTTTGTCAAACTCATATCACGTTGTTTGAAAAGAGTTGTTACCGAACAAATTTGTTGTTCCTTTACTGTTTGGAATACGAACCAAAGGAATTGTTCCAAGTGTGTGACTTATTGCAAGTTGGAGGCGCAGGGATACTGAGGAAACTAGGTGAACTATAGGTTTAGTTGCTTGGTCTCAACTATACGAAGTTGGTTTGATTTTGTATAACGGCTTAACTTTTAGAGTATTCAATTCTGGACTAGGTCCTGGGGTTTCTCCGCATTTGCGGTTTCCTCGTTAACAAAATCTTGATGTGTCTTTTACTTTTCTATTTCCGCAATCATAATTGTTTTATTATAATTAGAAGTAAAATACACAAATGTTAATTCATATTTACTTGATAGCAATCCTATAGTGTTTGGTTAAGTCCGAACCTATTATCAAGTAAACATACTTCGTTGTTGTATTGTCTCGATCCTGTATCCATAGTCAATCACAAAAGTTATCTTGTTGTCGTATTGTCTCGATCTCATATCCATATACGATCACACGAAGTGTGAACCGATTAGTTTTATTGTCTCGACTCAGTCCATAGACAATCACTTTCGGAGAAAGGACTTATAGGTGGAAAAGTTTTAGATTGGGGTATATTTGGGTACCCTCATCTTTTCAATATCATCTATGGATCAACTTCTGAGAAACTTGCAAAATATTCTCAAGTCTCTCTTGGTAAGGACTTTGAAATGAGCAATGTTGGTTAATTAAAATTCTTTTTACGATTACAGATTCAATAACATAAGGATGGAATTTACTTATCTCAAGAAAAATATGCTAAGGATCTTGTGACAAGGTTCGGTCTTGATAAGTCAACTCCAAAACTGACACCTATGCCCACCACCGGTAAACTACATCGAGATGAGAAAGGAGTAAATGTGGATCAAAAGCTTTATCGATCTATCATTGGAAGCCTTTTATATCTTACAGCTACTAGACCTGATATTTCTTTTAGTGTTGGTTTTTGTGCTAGATTTCAGGCTAATCCAAAGGAATCTCATCTTGCAGTTGCAAAGAGGATCATGCGATATAATCAACACACTATCGGGTATGGTCTATCTTATACTTTTGATACTAACACCGATCTTACTGCTTATTCAGATACAGATTGGGCAGGATGTGTGGAAGACAGAAAGAATACTTCAAGGGGATTTTACTATGTTGGGTTGAATCTTGTGGCATGGAACAGCAAGAAACAAAACTCAAAATTCTTGTCTACATGCGAAGCAGAGTACATTGTTGCAGGTTCGTGTTGTACTCAACTTCTATGGATGAAACAAATGCTTGCTGATTATGGAATTGATAGTGGTGTAATGAAAATATTTTGTGACAAAACAAGTGTGATTCGCATCACTGAGAATCCTGTTGAGCACTCAAGAACTAACACATTGGCATAAGGTATCATTTTATTAGAGATCTCTATGAAAATGGTATTATCAATATGGAATATGTGCCTTCCGAACAACGATTGGCTGATATTCTCACCAAGCCTTTAGATACTGCTACGCTTCAACACTTACGGAAGTTTATTGGTGTTGTTTTGGTTCATTAGTTTTCTAGACTTTTGCCCCTGGACTCATTTATATCTATTGGGCAATCAAGGCTTAGAACATCAGTGTAGTGTTGTTTCAATTTCGCATTTGTTTCTACGTAGAGAAAATCTCTGGTAGGGATCAAAGTATACAAATAAATCCTTATTTTCTTGTAAAAGTAAGGTCGCTCTTGTTGTTCTTTCGGGAATGACATTTTATGGGGGAGATATCTTAATTGAACTTGTGCTTAATTGGTAAATCTTTATGGGGAGTGCGGTTGTGGAATATTGTAGGAGTTTTCTTGTATCTTTATACACTTCTTGATGAATACACTAAGTTTCGACTATGTGAAATCATCGAAACAAAGTTTATATGTTATCTTTTAGTCATGAAGTATCTTTATGAGAATTTCATTATGATCCCGCTAATTTTCTTACCTTTGCATATTTATATTGGCAAAAAGGTATTGAGTAGTTCAAACTACAAATACATATGGTTTACAGATCATTATGTAAGGGAGAGTGGTTTTTATTGTGAGATGAAGTATTGACTAAGGGGAAGTGATACATATCACTATAGTATTGTTGTCAAAGTTGTGATGAAATTGGACTTTGATGCTGTGTAATAATAATATGGAACTGTATAACAATAATTGAGAGCTACTGTTTTCTCATTGTTATAGCTACGGATCTTCAACAACTATGATACTGAGTTCAACATGCTAAGAATCACTTGAGTACTTGGAAGTGACGAAGATTTCGAGTAATGTTGAAGAACCAAGGAAATCAAGCATTTGGATGAGAAGCTACAAAGTCTATTTATTTTGTAATCCAAATGTATTGATAGTTTGTCACTAAAATTGACAGAGGGAGAGATTGTTAGAGCACTGCTCGGTCGAACTCGCAAGCATTGCTATCTCAAGCCTGTTTGTCAAGTTTAGTTGTCAAAACTATAAGTCTTGATTTCTAGTCTACTTATAGCTAAGTCTCGGATTAGGATAAAAAGTGTAGTTGAGCTTTAGACTTCACGGCATTCATCGATTGAAGACGAAGAACTACTAAGGGGAGCTTGTGGAAACTTGAAGTCATCTATAACTCAAAAGTCTATCTACTCTATCTCCTATTTGAGACAAAAGTCATATAGCTATATAGACTTCGATTATACACATTTGATATTTCGAGCTGAGTTTAACTCGCTTACATATTTCTCGAAATATTTGTTGGTAAGATTTCGCTTTAACCAAGTTCATTTTATATTCTTGACGAAAGTCAAAAGATGATCATGTGAAAATCGGCTGGTAACATCTTACATGATTTGTGTAAGACAGTCATTTGATGTAGACTCGGAATGTTTCGTATTGATCTATCCATCACTTAAAATTTGCTTTGAAGCTAATAGTTTGAGCGAGACAGGTATTGTCGTCTTCTAAGAATGTTCCAATGATTGAAATGGGAGTTTAGAAAAATTAACCATGATTAGATATAACACAGTATGCGTACTTGTATGCTAACTGTTGCAAGTTATTCCAAGTCCGGGAACTATGGTATGCATACCCGTATGCGTACTGGTTGGTGGTCGGTTGTCAGCTAACGCAAAAATAATTTAAGTTATTTCACTTTACAATTATAAATAAGAGTATATTTATAAGAACATATTCATTCCACAGGGAGATATGGGTTATCAAATTGTTTTGATTATTTATAGAAACTGGGGGGTTTTGTTTGTGATTATAACTAAATAAGAATAATGAAAATAGAATAATACGAATATCAGAAATATAAAGTACTGGTTAAAGTTTTCATCTTACATCTTCCAACATGTTATCAACTGAATCAATCTAAACAATCATTTTCTATCGATATCAAAAACCCTAGAGTGTCCTATCGCAGGCTTACTCCGGCAAAACTCCTATTATCATCAAAGGCGCAAGAGCCACTCTTTGAATCCTTTCCACTAAATAACTTGGCGCAAGAGCCACTCAAGTTTAACCCAATGAAAGCACTAATATTTATGAGTTGAGGTTATTCTAAGCAATCCGGCGCAAGAGCCACACAGATTTAACCTAGGTTATGCTTCTACATATAATTGTACGGAAACATCCCGTCGTTAACAACTATATTATGCTATTTCTAACAAGGATTACTAGACAATTCCGGATCTCAAACCCTAGTTTAGCAATAGATATGAATGCACGCTCATTTAATTTGCAACCTAAACAAACTAGAAATCAATCATACATGGAGTTATAAACGGTAGAACATAAGCAATACTAACAAATTATGAATGAATGAGAATGAATATTTCAATTGAATAACATGTCTTCCAACTTAGGACTACATCTCTAACCAATAAGAAAGGTTTAGTTATTCATGGATTTCTTAAAACCCATGTAAAATAATAGAGAAGAAAATAAATTAAACCCTAGGTTGTAGAACCTCCAACTCCAAAGCTCTCCTCTTTCTCCTCTTTTGTGTGTAAAATGAATGATCAAAGATCTTCCCCAAAAGATATCAAACTCACACCTAAATAGCCAGCCGTGTAAAACCCAACTTCCAGCAATTGGATCACGTAAAGTTTGTATAGGCCCAGCCCACGAATTAGAATTGACCTGTCAGTTCTGTGAAACTAACAATGCAAACTTCTCCTCTACCAAATATTTGTCCTCGGACAAATTTCTTCTCGACCCTGACTTTACCTACGGTGGTGAAAAGAAACCGTAACTTCACCTGAATTTTCCTACGATTGGAAAACCAGTACGTAGGTTCCCCTGAGTTGTTGTACGGTGAGGTTTTCTGACTGTATCCTTCCCTGACTTCTACGGCTGAAACATGCAACTCTCGACGAACCCTGTCAGCACCAAAACACTACTGCGTCCATTCTTCTCAGCACCAGTATGTCATCCATCTCGTCTCAGCTTCACTTTCACTGTTAAACTCCATCATCTCCATTGGTTCTCCACAGAAACAACTTTACTCATCACCATTTCCATAGCAGCAGCCAAAGCTCTAGTTCAATCACTTCACTACTGATCCACCATGGGCTAGAGTAACCTTCACCGAGAATCAACTTCTTCTCCCTGCTGTCTCTCGAGATTGCTTCACCATTACCGATTATCCATTCCCAAATCCAGACCGTATCCATCACAGATTCGAACTCTCAATCTTCGTTTCACAGCACTCATCTCCGATAATGGAATCCATCACCTTGAACTGCCGTACTCTGTCTTCGTCAGCCAACTCCTTCATCGGTCCATCGATTACAGTTCATCCCCACAGCTCCAACCACAGACTACCATTAACTCCAACTCCGATGCAAACATTCATCAGTCCATCTTGAACTCGACTTCATTATTACTCCCAACTCAAACAACATCTTCTCACTGTCATTCACTGCTGCTACCAAACTACAGCAAACTTCCTTTTGGTCACTGGTAGAAAGACAATCACCTTCTCGTCATTATTACTGCCAGCATCCCCTCCATTCTTTACCTAGGAAAACCACATACCACCATCTCCATTACTCCCGTCAACTGCGAATGACAGCAACATACTTTCATCGATCCTAACAGCAACAGCAAGACCAAACTCTCATTTCCCTGACTTGTTCTCGAGCTTCACCTTTCTTTTTCGTCCACAGCATCATGACTGCCATCAATCACTTCTTCATAGCTGCCATCACCAACTCTGTCCGCAACTCAGCTCAACCTCAACAACACTCAACTGTCAGTTCTAGAAAACTGACAGTTTATATCCTGTTTTGCTACTGCCTTTAGTAATTTAGTCAGGTTCCTTATAAATTCTGTGCATTCACAATTCTCTTAACTTTGGCTTGCTTCAAATGCTTGTATATTCTTCATTCGACATCGGATTGACTCCATTCTTTCGCCGTTAGCTTTGTATTTTCGTCCTCTTCAAGGTGATGCGAAGAAATCTCGGATTTGAGCTAATTCCACTTCCTTTTGGTTAAGATAGCCTCAAACACCTAACAAACTAAAAAGTAAACAAAATCAAAGCATAATGATATAAAAACTATCAAGAAAGCAACGCATTTGAGTACCTAACTAGTGCAAATATTGCACCTATCAAATTCCCTCACACTTGCCTTTTGCTAATCCTCGAGCAAACTACAAAAATAAAATAAGGTACAACAACTCATTATCGTCGAAGTCATGGTTGCACTTAGCATGTGCAACAGGCCTTTAAACCCCTAGGTGTCCCTAGTGGACGAGTTATAGTCTCGTGAGGGATCACAAGAGGTATACCCACAAAACCTACTCCAACTTCAAAGCGTTCCAGGTTCCCAAGCATCCAAAGAGCTATGAGGATATAGAGTTTTTGCATGCTAGTAATAAGAAGTTAGAAATACCAAAGAACGTATTCTCATTCCTAAATGTTGAGTGAGAAATAACCACACCATAATGAGAGAACGCGTGTTTGAGAGTGATCAATAATCATTTCGCCTCGACTTCGGCCTTACTTTAAAAGGATTTTCTGATAATTGCACTCAATAAGACGGCTTTTTTATGGGTCTCACATGTGTACAGGTAGGAACGAAGAGAGAATCCTACACACGTTGAATGGTGGGAAGGAAACCTTCTGAATTATTTCTGGAAACCCCACAAGATCGTGGAAAATAAAAGATTTTTCTGATGATTTCTAAGAAAGGAAATCAACCACTATAGCAAGGATGGGAGTACTTTCCACCTTCACATCCGATCGGCAGCGACGAAAGCACCACTCTCACAGCATCCAATAGAAACGTAGTCTTCAGCTCGTATTCTTCATCTTCTTGGTCTTCGTCTTCGGTCTTCAACTGTTAATGATAAACTCTTGAACTTCGTAGAACTTCGACAATTTGTAACTCTTTCTCTTCAATTCCTTGTTGCTTAAAACTTCTTTATAAATTTTTCTTCTTCCCATGGCTTTATTAAATGAATACAAAAAGAAATATAAACCAAAATAATACAAAGAATTTCTCTTGTCTTTTTTTTTCTTTTATTTTTTCTTTTATTTTTATTTTTGAGACAAGAGAAATAACTACAAACTGAATATAAAATAAACAATGAAATTGTTATGGCCATGGGATAAGTACTTTACCGCTTGATTCTTCACAACTTGTATTATCTTCGCATCATAAACTTCAATATAATTCTCATCTTTTGATTTTCTTCGCTCTTGTAAATAAGTCTTCAACTTGAATATAAAATTCCGCTCCTTATGTGTAAGTTTTCAACATGTATATAAAAATCTGCCCACTGTTTGTTGCTTTACTTGGATATGAAACATGCTCTTCCCTGTACTGTTGCTTGTAAACCTCAAACGTCTTCAACTTTCCTTGTAGATTTTGATGTCGCTCCCTTGTTGATGATGGTTGTGTTTCTATGGACCTGTTGCTGGCGAGAAAGAGAGTGGTGCTAACTACAAATCAAACTACAAGAAGGTGGTTTTCATTTATAGACGTCACCCTCATGATTGACAAAGTTAGCACTCAAGAGATCAAAAATAGTGCTTCTATTGGTGGGAGGTTGGGTAGCTCACCATTCTACCCTGAATTAACGTACAGTGACACACACTCAAAAGAAAGCTCTTTAGTCAACTATAAAAAAAAATTGGTCTGGTGCCTCTGTTGATTTGAAAATAGGTAGTCTCCACTAATGATTGATCGACAACTCTAATAATGCATTTCCCTCTGCTCCTCATTTGCATCACCGACATGATTAAATCTATTATTTAACACTCTAACAAGCAAGAAATCCGAATGTAGTTCCCTAAAACTTTCAAGTTCAGTTATGTCGGTCAGAAATCTCTATGTAAACATACCTAGAAGTATGCTAGTGACTCTAAAATCTCTACAAGTTGGAGGGTATTTTTTTTATGCAAATATATACAAAAGTTTGAAAAATCTAGGAAAAAGATAAAAACTCTATATGCAAAATACTCCCCCACACTTAAACTTCACATTCCTCAATGTGGAAAACTGAAAATTCTGAATTCTGAGGTAGCAGCAGATAAAACACGAAAACTGTACAAATTGGTAAGGAATTTGGAAAAACACCATTTCACAAAAGTTGTTCGCCTATGTCTTTTCTAAAGAGTATCAAAAGGGAACAGTGTTTAGACAAACGGTCTGACAGTTATGGTCTCTGGACTGAACTACGTGCAGTCTGAATTTTTCTGACGAAAAGGGATTCGTCAAACTTTTCTTCAAAATAAATTCCGGACTCTATGAAATTAAACATGGGGATGCAAAAATGATATGAAAATAATAAAAACTGAAAATAAAATGGATTAAGATACAAAACCTATGGGTTGCCTCCCATTAGCGCTTGGTTTAACGTCGTCAGCCCGACTGTAGACTCTTTGGCTACTCCTTAGCCTGCGTCTACGATATTGGCATGAACATCCGAATGAACATCGCTAGGATACCGCATTGCTCCAAAAATATTGAAACAAATCTTTTCATCATCAAATTCCATAGTGAGAGTTCCTTTGTCTACATCAATAACAGTTTTATCTTTTTTCATGAAAGGCCTCCCCAATAACAATGGTATAGATGCATCAGACCCGCTATCCATTTCTAATACACAGAAATCAGCTGGAAATACGAGTTGATTCACCTACACAAGCACATCTTCAATAATACCTCTAGGGTAAACATTATTCCGATCAGCTAGTTCAAGAACAATACGGGTTTCTTTCAAAGGACCCAAATTCAAAGACTCATAAATAGATGCGGGCATAACATTAACCGATGCTCCTAAATAAAGAAAGGCCTTTCCAAACCTTTTATTACCAATCACAATAGGTTTATCGATACAACCGGGATCCTTGCATTTAGGTGGAAGTTTCTTTTGGAGGATAGCAGAAACATTTTCCCCCACACTCATCACCTCATTACCGGTTAATCGTTTCTTCTTGGTGCTTAGGTCTTTCAAAACTCTTGCGTACTTAGGAACCTGCCTAATTGCATCTATCAGTGGAATATTCACATGAATCTTTTTGAATATATCTAAAATCCCTTTGTCTTGTTCCACCTTTTTAGCATTATCGAACTTGCGAGGAAAAGGTAAAGGAGGAACATAAGTTGAAACAAGAGGTTTAGAGTTTGTTTTAGGTACCTCATCGGCTTGGGAAGAGTCAGTAATCTCTTTCTCCAAAACCGGCCCCTTGGGGTCTTTGCTTGTCTCATCATCTTCTGGTTGCACAGTTCGTGTACCACTTCTTAATGTCACAGCATTAACAGTTTCTCTAGGATTAATAGGTTGAGAAGGGAGTTTCCCATTATTCTGCGTTTCCAAAAGGTTCAATCTACCTGCCATGGTGCTCATTTGTGTCTGCAACTCCTTGATTGCACCATCAGTCGTTTGCTGATTTTTTTGCACCATTGTGGTTAGATTCTTCATCATAGCAAGCATCTCTGATGATTCTATGTTCTGTGCTGGTTGTGGTTATTGTTGGAAACCACTAGGGCGATTAAAAATCGACCCTGGAGCTGCTGCTTGCGTATTCGCATAGCTGAAATTGGGGTGATCTCTCCATCCTGGATTGTAAGTGTTGGAAAAGGGATCATACCTTTGTCTCTGCTGATTCGGGAATACTGCATTCACTTGTTCGGCTTCTTTTTCATAAGAGGGAATGATTACTGCGGCCATTTGTTGCATCATCTTCTCCATATTACCAATTCTATTTTCTAAATGCGGTGAAGAAGTAACCATATTAACCCTTCAACTCTTTGACACACCTCTTGTGTTGAATTTTTGCATGTTTGCAGCCATATTCTTGATCAATTATGTTGCTTCGTCAATGGTTTTGTTTGTCAAAGCACCACCACTAGCTGCATCGATAAGATTTATCTCGGATTGGAGAAAACCGTCATACAAATACTGCACTATGAGTTGCTCAGAGATTTGATGATGTGGTCAGCTTGCTAACAACTTCTTGTACCGTTCCCAGTAGTCGTAAAGAGTCTCACCAGTAATTTGTTCAATCCCGCTAACTGTTTTACGAATAGTTGCTGCTTTAGAGGCGACAAAGTACTTTTCTAAAAATGTTTTCTGCATCTCATTCCATGTTGTGATACTTCCAGGTGGAAGACAACCAAACCATTCTTCTGCAGAATCAATCAAAGAGAATGGGAAAGCTGTCAGTAAAGCTCTTCCTTGATCAGTTCCAGTTGGCTTCAAACTTGTCAACCTATGTTGAAACAGTAGTAAATGATGATTTGGATCGTCTCCTGGAAGCCCTTTGAACTTCGGTAACCAATGAATCAACTGAGATTTGAGCTCAATTGAGTCTTCCAAGTTGACACACAACTTCCCTGATTACCAGTGTTTTGGTTGTTGGTTCCGCCAACCATCTCTTCTTGTTGTGAATTTCGAGGTTCTTGTAGTACTGTTCCTCTGCGAGTTGAAATTCCGCACCTTTGGTAATCCCAACGTTTGGATGCCAGAGATCAAGTACCTGAAACAAGATACTCAAAAACAAAATTAAAAACTAAAAATAAGAAATCAAAAACAAAATTACAATCCGCTATGCCTCCCCGGTAGCGGCGCCAAAATTTGGTCGGTTGTCAGCCGACGCAAAAATAATTTAAGTTCTTTCACTTCACAATTATAAATAAGAGTGTAGTTATAAGAACAGATTCGTTCCACATGGAGATATGGGTTATCAAATTGTTTTGATTACTTATAGAAACTGGGGGGTTTGTTTGTGATTATAACTAAATAAGAATAAAGCAAATATAATAATACGAATATCAGAATTATAAAGTACTGGTTAGAGTTTTCATCTTCCATCTTCCAACATGTTATCAACTGAATCAATCTCAACATTCATTTTCTATCGATATCAATAACCCTAGAGCGTCCTATCACAGGATTACTCCGGCAAAACTCCTATCATCATCGAAGGCGCAAGAGCCACTCTTTGAATTCTTTCCACTAAATAACTTGGCACAAGAGCCACTCAAGTTTAGCATAATGAAAGCACTAATATTTATGAGTCGAGGTTATTCTAAGCAATCCGGCGCAAGAGCCACACAGATTTAACCTAGGTTACGCTTCTATATATAATTGTATGGCAACATCCCGTTGTTAACAACTATATTATGCTATTTCTAACAAGGATTATTCGACAATTCCGGATCTCAAACCCTAGTTTAGTAATAGATATGAATGCACACTCATTTAATTTACAACTTAAACAAACTAGCAATCAATCATACATGGAGTTATAAACGGTAGAACATAAGCTACACTAACAAATTATGAATGAATGAGAATGAATATTTCAATTGAATAACATGTCTTCCAACTTAGGACTACATCTCTAACCAATAAGAAAGGTGTAGTTACTCATGGATTTCTTAAAACCCATGTAAAATAATAGATAAGAAAATAAATCAAACCCTAGGTTGTAGAATCTCCAACTCCAAAGCTCTCCTCTTTCTCCTTTTGTGTGTAAAACGAATGATCAAAGATCTTCCCCAAAAGATATCAAACTCACACCTAAATAACCAGCCGAGTAAAAACCAACTCCCAGCCAATGGATCACGTAAAGTTTGTATAGGCCCAGCCCAAGAATTAGAATTGACCTGTCAGTTCTGTGAAACTAGCAATGCAAACTTCTCCTCTACCAAATATTTGTCCTCGGACAAATTTCTTCTCGACCCTGACTTTACCTACGGTGGTGAAAAGAAACCGTAACTTCACCTGAATTTTCCTATGGTTGGAAAACCAGTACGTAGGTTCCCCTGAGTTGTTGTACGGTGAGGTTTTTTGACCTTATCCTTCCCTGACTTCTACGGCTGAAACATGCAACTCTCGACGAACCCTGTCAGCACAAAAACACTACTGCGTCTAATCTTCTCAACACCAGTATGTCATCCATCTCGTCTCAGCTTCACTTCTACTATTAAACTTCATCATCTCCATTGGTTCTCGGCAGAAACAACTTTACTCATCACCATTTCCATAGCAGCAGCCTAAGCTCTAGTTCAATCACCACTACTGATCCACCATGGGCTAGAGTAACCTTCACCGAGAATCAACTTTTTCTCCCTGCTGTCTCTCGAGCTTGCTTCACCATTACCGATTATCCATTCCCAAATCCAGACCGTATCCATCATAGACTCAAACTCTCAATCTTCGTTTCACAGCACTCATCTCTGATATGTTGGAACATGTAATTTGTAATTGTCTAAAAGGATCCTAGACAAATGTAAAAAGGTGTAAAGAAACAAATGCTCTATAATTTACTAGAGGTTCCAAAGTCAATTAAGACTTGGCTATAATCTGTTAGGTCAATTAGTCAGGTCAAATGAATGTTCTAGATAAAGAAAAATCTAGATAGAACTAGAGAGCATACGATTGTAAAAGGGAAGCGTACTTTAAGATAATGTTTTAAAAGAGTTTTCTAGAATGGAAAACTCTAGATAAGCCTGTATATACAATGGTCGGCTATTGTAGCCTATAAATAGGCATGATGTAAACTCATTTGTAAGCAAGCAAGAGTCAATCAATACAATTAGAAACTTCAAGTTACAAAGTCATTGCTTCCACCTTCACTACTAGAATTCTAGGAGCTCTATACGAGCAACACCGATATGCTCGTATATCTCCGCAAATATTATTCGAAGTTAAAATCATATGAATTTCCAATATGGTATCAGAGCGGGTTCGATCCAAATGGGCGTTTAAATTTCCGCTACAGATTGAAGGTGATAATTCCGCGCAAATGAAGAGAGCAATTTCCTGGAAGATACGGACGTCAAAAAATTCCTCATCAAAGTGTTTCTAATACAAGGAATCAAAAGAAGATGAGAAGACGCAAGGTACGTCTCAACTTTCCAAGTTCATTACTTGTCTTACAACCCCCAGTATAAATTAGTTATCACCCAAATCCAGGTTTAGAAAAAATATAAGAAACTAAAAAAACAACAGCGTAGCTCAAGTTCCTGAAAATGAAAAGTCTCCATAAAAAAGAAACATACACAACTAAGAGTGAATGGTAGAGTAAAGCAAGTCACAAATGTGACTGCCTTTAAGAAGTGCAAGCCAAAGAGCTGCACATATGTTTCCTATAAATGTTTCACTCTTCAGTTTAAGTCTCCTCCTTCCGGAAAAAAAAAAATTTTATTTCATCCTCGCAGAGAAATGCACACAAGAGTGCATTTTCTAAAGAAAAGTTTGAGGAAAAAGAACATCAAAGAATGCCTCCTAAAAGGACAAAGATGGCAAAAGAGAGTCATCTTTTACAAATCTTCTACTCACAAAGTTGAGTGGGTGGAACCTCTGAACCTACGATGGTTAAGTTTCGTGAATGGCGAGGAATATCAACATAAGGCAAAGCCTCTGAATTTAAGACGGTCAAGTTCGGTCTAAACCGTGAAGGAAAAGGAGATAACCGGCAAAAGACAGAACCTCTGAATCTACAATGAACAGGCTGCGAAAATGCCAAGTCAACAAAGAAGATCTAAAACAAGAGATATGTAGACACTACGAAGGAGAGCTAGTTTCAACATGACGTCAAGTCAGAAATGAAGACACTACAAGCAAGAGTCAAACCACATACCACCATTTCCATTACTCCCATCAACTTCCAATGATAGCAACATACTTTCTTCGATCCTAACAGCAACAGCAAGACCAAACTCTCATTTCCCTGACTTGTTCTCGAGCTTCACCTTTCTTCTTCGTCCACAGCATCATGACTGCCATCAATCACTTCTTCATCGCTGCCATCACCAACTCTGTCCGCAACACAGCTCAACCTCAACAACACTCAACTGTTAGTTCTAGAAAACTGATAGTTTATTTCTTGTTTTGCGACTGCCTTTAGTAATATATGTAGGTTCCCTTATAAATTCTGTGCATTCACAATTCTCTTAACTTTGGCTTGCTTCAAATGCTTGTATATTCTTCATACGACGTCGGATTGACTCCATTCTTTTGCCGTTAGCTTCGTCTTTTCGTCATATTCAAGGTGATCTCAAGAAATCTTAGATTTGATCTTGTTCCACTTCCGTTTGGTTAAGATAGCCTCCAACACCTAACAAATTCAAAAGCAAACAAAATCAAAGCATAATGATATAAAAACTCTCAAGAAAGCAAAGCATTTGAGTACCTAACTAGTGCAAATATTGCACCTATCAGTTTGTTAGTTGAAAGTTTCGGAACTTAGTATGCAAACCCGTATGCGTACCGGCATAAGTTCAAGTCCTGGAATTCAACTGAGTTTGGAGGTATGTGTACCCGTTCACATACTTGCGAACTCAAACCAAGTCCGGCCACTTAGGTATGCGTACCCCTTTGCATACTTGAGTAGGTTATGTTTTAAAACCGATTTGTTCATGAACTAAGACATTTATATAATAAGGAATGCAATCTTTTACAAACCGTGGCTATAATGTTCATGAATTGATTCGAGTGAATTAAAATCGATTTTGCTTTAATTGTGTCTTGTATACGTCTATAAGAATATAAACAATTGAACAACTCTATAACTAGTTTCATTTGAGTCATTTGAACTAGTTGTGTTAAGATGATCAAGATTCATATGAAAGTGTTCATATGGCTAACTTAGGTTAACTATTTTTGACCAAACAAGATGTACACATTTAGGTACGGTTACAAATATCTAAATGAAGTCACTTTTCATTTGTGCGTAACAAGCTAAGTTCGATCTAACGGTTGAAAGATATTAGCTTGAGTCTAATCAGGTTTTCATCTAATGGTGAATATTGAATGCTTTGTTACCAAGGTAACATGGATTGCAAACCCTGATTTGAAAACTATATATGGGAGAACTCTAGCAACTGGGAAACCTAATCCCCACACCTCCTGTGTGATACTAGTTGCGACTAGAGTCAATTCTTCTTTAACCTAGGTTTTTCTAAAACCTTTATAGGTTAACGACTTAAAGACTTCATTGTTGTGAAGCCAGACCCAACTATTTTCTCTGTGGTTACGTGTTCTGATCTAGTTGTATTCTATCGTGATTGAGTACTATCTTCTCTAAGATATGCTCGAGATTTAATCTCCGATAGGCAAGATAAAAAGTAGTCACAAACATTTCGTCTCATCGCTTGTGATTCCACAATATCTTGTTTCGCTACCATACGATTAATATTATTGTGAGGTGATTGATATTACTAGGTTGTTCTTCAGGAATATAAGTCCGATGTATCAATTGGTTCATGTTCACCTTGATTTATCAAAAGACGGAACAGACTTCATAGGTATTTCTGTGGGAGACAGATTTATCTATTCAATAGACTTTTCTGTGTGAGACAAATTGGTTATCAAGTCCTCGACTTTGGGTCGTAGCATCTCTTATTCGTGGGTGAGATCAGCTAAGGGAATCAAGTGCGTAGAGTCCTGCTGGGATTCAGAGGTGTAAGGAACGCGATTGTACCTTGATCAGTGTGAGATTGGATAGGGCTCAACTACATTCCAGTCCGAAGTTAACTTGTATTAGGCTAGTGTCTGTAGCGGCTTAATACAGTGTGGTGTTCAAATCTGGACTAGGTCCCGGGTTTTTTCTGCATTTGCGGTTTCCTCGTTAACAAATTTTTTGGTGTCTGTGTTATTTTTTTCCGCATTATATTTTCTATATAATTGAGATATCACAGGTTGTGCGTAGTTCAATCAATTAGATAATCCAACCTTTGGTTGTTGATATAAATTGATTGACACTTGAACATTGGTTTTTGGTGCCGTTCAAGTTGTTTCACATAATAATCGGGCTCGCGGGTTTCTATCTGTTTGATTTGCTGATTACATTGTGAAACAAAGATACAACTCTTTGATATATTTCCATTGATTGAGTCTATCTGTCTAGTTGATTCTCTTGGATTTATATTGGAGTTTGTCCATACAGATTGCCTAAACGAAATATTGGGTGAGGTTGTTAGACCCCCGCTTTTTCAATATCAATAAAAAATTTACTCATATTTCTTTGCTAGGATTAATAAAAAAGTTACCGGTGCTCATAAGTTACCCAAGTCCTAAATCTTTAAGAGTCACATATTCTTAATCATCCGTGATAATTACTATGTCTATTATAATTTTCTTCTGAAAATAAAATAGGAATAAAACTTATTATTTAAGAAACAAAATGTACCATTAAGGAATCAAAATTAAAGAAAAAACATTAATCAAAACCTGGAAGTGAAAGTTATAAGAGATAATTATTTTAATTTAATTATAAGAGATAATAAGTTGCCATCCCTAATCACTATCTGCTAACATTACAAAAATCGTTGTCCTATTCCAATTCCAAAGTATATAGTTACTCCGAATGCACACCAAAAAGGGCTAATAGCCGAGGATTGCAAAGTAGGACAAACTATCGTTCTTTTCCAATTCCAAAGCGTATAACTCCAAATACACCAAAAAAATACTAATGACCAAGGATTATAACGTAGGACTAACTCTTTTTTTTATTTTGATCGGAAAAGAGACGGTATATTGCAATGTAGGACTAACTATAGCCGAGATTCTAATATTTAGCTATTGGCAAGAGTAAAATATCACTTCGCCATGATTAATTGGCCTCACCTTGAGATGGAAGGGTACCAAAGCTTTCAAGGAATAGTACCAATATTTATTCCGGAAAAAAAAATGAAGCCGTCACCGTTAAAAACAAATTATCTAATGCAAGAAGAAACAAAATGTTGTTAACCGAAGCGTCCTTGTAATCGTAAACCAAGAACGCACATTCGCTTCCCTTCTCAAAAAAGTCAATATTTACAATTGTTCACAAAACAAAACGGAAAACAACATATCAGAATATTTGTTTTCTAATATGTCATAACTAAGGCAAAATATTGGTGGCATTAATTTGCATAAAACTGAAATATCAAGTGTAGGTTTCGTATCACCAGTTTGCATCCTGTTGAGGCGTCCACTCAGATAGAGAATTTAAGAGATGTTTAATAATTATGTATAACAGTCTTTGAGAGGTATTTCCACTGATTTTCTATTTCAGTGAAAAAGAAAATCAGCTATAGGATTAATAAGATGAACTAAAAATGTCAAACATGTCAAGGAACTTTCATCTATGATCTGCTGGATGGTGCAATGCCGTCGGTGGGTTAACCGGACAACAAAGCCTATTGCTGTAACTGTAAGGCCAATAACCTTACCTCAAATCTGACTCAAGTTCCGGGTGGGACCAAACTTCTTTTGTTCTTACTTTCGGGCATCTCGCTTTTGCAGAACCATAACAATACCAAAATGGAATCCATCCAATCATAATTGTTAGATGACATCCGATCAAATTAAACAAATGTTACCAAAGCCAAATGTAGTGCCAGAAACAAAACAAAAAATCCACTACCCAAACATTCCCCTCGATATCTTGCCATTAGTTTTTATATGCAGGATACACAAACCTTTTCTTTAATTAAGAGCATAGATAACTCATAACCGATAGGTGCGTGATGTTCATAACTGATCAAACAATGAAGACCTGCATGATTCAATATTCCTACCAAAAAATTTAATTACATCATTGAGAATTGAATAAAAATTCTTACATATGAGTCTGATGTATCTGTGGTGAGAAAGAATGTAGCTGTGGTTTTCTGTGGAAAAGATGTTTATTGTTTTAAAATTTCAAAAGCAATAATGAAACGGTTACTCCAAGAGTCTTTAGGTGTTTAGCCAAGGCAACCATTCCCATTCGAGATGCGTCTCTCCGTATCTAAACCGTAAATCGATGAACAGGACGGTGTATTAGATGTTCCGATCGAATGTGAATGATGACTGGGATATTACTAAAAAAACGTGAGATAGCTTTGCCGATAACCCTAAAAAAAGTAAAAAACCTTTATAAAACCACGTCTCCATCTTTTCAGCATGGAACTTAGAATTTCTTATAGCATGAAGAGATCTGATCGACTTTAATGATCACTTACGCAATTGATTGACGGGATTGATCTGTTTCAACTACCGTCAGGATATATAGATTTTCCTCGAAGAGTCGTTACCCAACCAAACAGTTTGTCCCCTGAAGTTGCGATTCTATCATATTTTAACTGCGAAAAGGTGTGTTCATGAATTTCAAACAGAGATACGTCTTTAACCCAGATGAAACGGCTATTAGGTGAAAAACCTAAAAGCGTGTTTGTAAAAAATATCTTCAAACTAAACATGGTTTCGACACGTCAGCGTAAATCATTCAGGGGACTAAATCTTTTAACGTAGTACTTACTCTCCTATTATTGGTTAGTAAATATAGGTTGCAAAGTCACCAAGTCATTGTGAGGACTAAATTATTTTTCATTTTATTGCAGGAACCAAGCGAGGCCTCAGGGAAATCATATGTATCTGGATGCTATTGCTGATTCTCAACCCCAACAACCCACTATGCATGCCCATGTCCGAATTACTTTTTCCATGTATCTCCATGCTATTGGAATTAATTTGTAGCACTGGCAGATCAGATTTCTTGATACTTTCAATACAATCACTTTTGAGTAAAAAGTGGTGTGCATTGATCCTGATTTTTTCCTCCGCCCAGACACGGAAAATATACCTTTTAACTTTATCGTTTGTTTGTCAGTTTCATCTGTAATGATGTGAAAAAGTGGGGGTCTAACAACCTCACCCAATATTTGGTTTAGGAAATCTGTATGGACAAACTCCAATATAATTCCAAGAGAATCAACTAGAAAGTTATACTCAATCAATGAAAATATATCAAAGAGTTGTATCTTTGTTTCACAATGTAATCAGCAAATCAAACAGATAGAAACCCGCGAGCCCGATTATTATGTGAAACAACTTGAACGGTACCAAAAACCAATGTTCAAGTGTCAATCAATTTATATCAACAACCAAAGGTTGGATTATCTAATTGATTGAACTACGCACAACCTTAATATTCCAATTATATAGAAAATATAATGCAGAAAATAAATAACACAGACACCAAAAAATTTGTTAACGAGGAAACCGCAAATGCTGAAAACCCCCCGGGACCTAGTCCAGATTTGAACACCACAATGTATTAAGCCGCTACAGACACTATCCTACTACAAGTTAACTTCGGACTGGAATGTAGTTGAGCACTAACCAATCTCACACTGATCAAGGTACAATCGCGTTCCTTACACCTCTGAATCGCAGCAGGACTCTACGCACTTGATTCCCTTAGCTGATCTCACCCACGAATAAGAAATGCTACGACCCAAAGTCGAGGACTTGATAAACCAATCTGTCTCACACATAAAATTCTATTGAATAGATAAATCTGTCTCCCACAGAAATGCATAGAAGTTTTGTTCCGTCTTTTGATAAATCGAGGTGAACAAGAACCAATTGATACACCGGACTTATATCCCGAAGAACAACCTAGTAATATCAATCACCTCATAATAATCTTAATCGTATGGTAGCGAAACAAGATATTGTGGAATCACAAACGATGAGACGAAGATGTTTGTGACTACTTTTTATCTTGCCTATCGGATATTAAATCTCGAGCAAATCTTAGAGAAGATAGTTTTCAATCACGATAGAAAACACCAAGATCAGAACACGCAACTACAGAGAAAATAGTTGGGTCTGGCTTCACAATCCCAATGAAGTCTTCAATTCGTTAACCTACAGGGTTTCGGAGAAAACCTAAGGTTAAAGAAGAATTGACTCTAGTCGTAACTAGTATCACACAGGAGGTGTGGGGATTAGGTTTCCCAGTTGCTAGAGTTCTCCCTTATATAGTCTTCAAATCAGGGTTTGCAATCAATGTTACCTTGGTAACAAATCATTCAATATTCACCGTTAGACGAAAACCTGATTAGACTCAAGCTAATATCTTTCAACAGTTAGATCGAACTTAGCTTGTTATACATAAATGAAAAGTGACTTCATTTCGATATGACTAACCGTACCTAAACGTGTACACCTTGTTGGCTCAACAATAGTTAGCCGAAGTTAGCCATATGAACACTTTCATATCAACCATATTCATCATAACCATAACTAGTTCAAATGACTCAAATGAAACTAGATCTAGAGTTGTTCAATTGTTTATAGAAGTATACAAGACACAATTGAAGAAAAATCGATTTTGATTCACTCGAATCAATTAATGAACATTATAGCTACGATTTGCAAAAGATTGCATTCCTAAATATATATATATAAATGTATTAGTTCATGAACAAACCGATTTTAGAACATAACCCACTCAAGTATGCAAAGGGTACGCATACCTAAGTGGCCGGACTAAGTTTGGGTTTTCCAGTATGCGAATGGGTACGCATACCTTCCAAACTCAGTTAAATCCCGGAACTTGAAACTCACGCCAGTACGTATACCGGTATGCATACTAAGTTCCCGGACTTCCATTAAACCAATCTGTACGCATACGGGTATGCATATCATGGTTCCCGGACTTGGAATAACTTGCAACAGTTAGCATACAAGTACGCATACTATGCTATATCCAATCATGGTTATTTTTTCTAATCTCCCATTCAATCATTGAAACATTCTTAGAAGACGACAATAGCTGTCTCACACAAACTATTAGCTTCAAAGCAATTTTCAAGTGATCGAATGATCAATACGGAACATTCCGAGTCTACATCAAATGACTGTCTCACACAAATCATGTAAGATGTTACCAGGCAATTTTCACATGATCATCTTTTGACTTTCGTCAAGAATATAAGATGAACTTGGCTAAAGCGAAAGCTTACCAACACATATTTCGAGAAATACGTAAGCGAGTTAAACTCAGCTCGAAATATCAAATGTGTATAATCGAACTCTATATAGATATACGACTTTTGTCTCAAATAGGAGATAGAGTAGATAGACTTTTGAGTGATAAATAAGTTCAAGTCTCCACATACCTTTTGTTGATGAAGTTCCACAAGCTCCCCTTAGTAGTTCTTCGTCTTTAATTGATGAACGTCGTGAAGTCTAATGCTCAACTACACTTTCTATCCTAATCCGAGACTTAACTATAAGTAGACTATAAATCAAGACTTATAGTTTTTGCAAATAAACTTGACAACAAGCTTAAGATATCAATGCTTGCGAGTTTGACCGAGCAATGCTCTAACAGGGTGCACACTACCTGCAACACTAATAAGATCAAGGGATGACACCACAGTCATTAATAGCAACCCGTTCCTCAATGTTGTATGGTCAGCAGCCAGTGTTTCCAATGCAACAACAACAAGCTATGAGTAGCCAACTCGGTATGAATTCTGGGTTTAATTACAATGTGATGCACATGATGCATATTAAAGGTGAAGAAGGCATGGGAGGAGGAAATGGAATGCAACAACAGCAAGCTATGAGTAGCCAACTCGGTATGAACTCTGGGTTTAATTACAATGTGCTGCACATGATGCATAGTGAAGGTGAATGAGGCATGAGAGGAGGAAATGTAATGCAACATCAGCAAGCTATGAGTAGCCAACTCGGTATGAACTCTGGGGATAATTACAATGTGCTGCACATGATGCGTAGTGAAGGTGAAAGAGTCATGGCAGGAGGAAATGGAATGCAACAACAGCAAGCTATGAGTAGCCAACTCGGTATGAACTTTGGGTTTAATTACAATGTGTTGTACATGATGCGTAGTGAAGGTGAAGGAGGCATGACGGGAGGAAATGGAATGCAAAAACATCAAGCTATGAGTAACCGACTCGGTTTGAACTATGGGGATAACGACTATGGGCTGCACATGATGCGTAGTGAAGGAGGCATGGCAGGAGGAAGTGGGTCAAGTGGTGAGTTAGCCGATTTAATTTGGTCGTATCAATTCCATCAGGGCTGATTTTAGTTTTAATAGGAAGTCTAGGTTGAACGTGATTAATTAAATAGATATTTTAATAGGAAATCTAGGTTGAACGTGATTAATTAAATAGATGTAAGTGCATGAATTTGATGAAAAATTTGAAGAAATTGGTAGACTTAGAGTCACATATCAATTGTTGAGATATGAGATCAACTATATTCTTGCAGATAATTAAGAAATTCGTACGAATAATTTGAAGAGATTGGTAAATTTTGAACGAGATTGAAAAAATAGATGTCACAATTACGAAATTCTTACACAAATTAGTTAAAGTTAATTTGCATTACTGAAACACGTCACCGTTCCATATAAACCTTCACACACAATTTCACACATTTAAATAATTTGCAGTACAATGAGTAAACCTGGCATGAGTCGAACACGCATTTTCTTCTTTGAAGACATATAATTTAAAGAATTATACGATTACGTTTCGTGTTTTTCAACTGCAAACACATTTAATCACTCGGTCTCATACAGACACAAGCAGGCACAAAAAAAGTCAACCAAACACGCAGTTTCATGAAACCCCTACGAAAAAGTGATTTCTAGTTTAGTCAATCACTCAAGTGACACGGTGAGTCAGAAGAGGAATTGGAAATTTGTGTGGGAGAAAAAACCAAAACATAACAGTCAGCAACAAGTTTTCCTTCCGTAATCCAGTCTCCTCAATTGGTTCAACATAACAAAAACTATGTGGATTCAGCATACACTAAATATTTCTCATATACTAGTCAAGAAATCAATGTTGTTTGGCATTAACGAAACTCAATGTATCAAACTAACATCAAGTATCAAGTCACTACAGGTATGCAAGATTTTCTATGAACTGAACAGACTCCTTTAAAGGCAGAAAAAATAAATACAATGAAAAACGAATGATGCACTAGTTAACTAGGGTTTGGGTGTCTATGGAAGTTTGGAAACATTTACTTTACGATTTCCAATTAGAGAATAGGTACAGTAAAAGTATAGGACTAACTAAGGGAATCTTTACTGAACGACGGGTAGCAGGGTTCAATATATGAACTTGATATGTGAACCATATGGACTTCCACAAAAGGAGAAATAAAAAACCCTTATTAGCATATACATGAAACAATATGTTCGCTGATCAAATAAATGAAAAAATTACCTATCACTTAGGTTTCTTGTGCACGAAGTTTTGGCCGAAGGACATTAAACGTCAGGCCGGTCACTAGCAAAATCTAGCCAGTCTGGCTGATCAAATAAGTGATGAGGATACCTCTAATGTAGGTCTCCCGCATACGAATCCGTGAGTACCAAAATGGAAGCAGTTATGTGAATTATTGTTCTCGTAGAAATGAATCTGACTGCTTAGCATGTCAGTGTAAAGCTTCTTGGTAGTCATCGAGGGAGAAAAACCTAAAGAAACACAACATAAATTTTAAACCAAAATTTCGCATACATGAACCGCCAAACACAATTTGTTAACCATCATCAGATAAAATGCACAAGGAGATATTGGATGGTATGGTTGTATGTACATAAGCAAGGGATCCTTATTTCTTGTCAAGAATACATAGCACAGTTTGGATAACTTTGTCTATGTAAGTGGCGGTCCAGATTTGCTCTCCTGGAAGATAAATCTACGGCTGTGGTTTTCCAAGCATGTTTCCTTTTAATCTTCCCACATGTGGTGTTATGTAACTGTCGACATTAAATTCCCGTCAAAACCTAAGGATTTCTAGCCTACTGCCTGTTATTCTTCTTCTTAATCTCCTTCATCTTGGTAACCCGATCTCACCTTTCACTGACTCGGCCAAAGACGATGCAAAACTTAAATCCTTCAATTTGTCGGCAGGTAATATATTTGACAATTCGTTTTTATTCTCATCGCATCATGAGTTATTTTTAGAGGTTTCTGGTAAGAAACCTTTCCCTGCTTCGCCTATTGTTTGATATTCTTCATAGTCTTTTTGTTTATGCATTTTTTATACTGATTTGTATATTTGTGGAACACCATGATTGCCAATATATCATTTGGATTTCCATTCAGGTTGCAAAAGGAGACTAAATATATATATATATATATGATTTTTTTTCACTTGCTTGCCTTAGTTCAAACCCATCATGATTGCAATATATAAAATCAATTTCCATTTATTTTTCTGTTTTCTTCCAATCTAATTTAACTTTTTTGTGTTGTTGGTTAGACTACCTTAAGAAGGTTTGTAGTGCACATTCCATAAGATCTATGGATGGATGCAGCAGGACTATTTTTGTGCGCAGAAATAACAGTGCTTACACTATTCAAAGATAGCAACTAAATCAAAGGTCAAGCAAAACATTTTAAGTACGGGGCTCATAAGGCATAAGGTATTCTAGGTCATGTTGTTCTTATGTTACGTACGGGTTTCGGCCACCGTGTTGCTGCCATAAGCATGTTTTTATTTTAAGGAGGCCAAAGCAAAAGCGCGTCAATGTATTGAGCATTTTTGTCAGCAATGATACAGAACAAATTGTAGGTATTATACGTGATCTGTTTATGGAAATATCCATCACAAACCCTCGCATTTGTTAGCTTTTTACAGACCCTAGCATAAACAAAGAGAAGGCATATACGTTGTCGATCTCAAATAGACCATTTTGTTTGAGTTAACCATTTTTCCCTTTCTCTTAATTTCCAATATTTGTTGTTTCAGGTTGCGCCTTAGCAGGATCACGCGATGGTTATTTGATTATTTCGACAAGGGTGATAGTTTAAAAACATACTGCCGTTTATAAAATAAATAAAAAAGAATTGAAGGACTGTTACGGAGTATATATTTTTATTTTATTTTTCACTACGGTACCATTATATTGATTAAGTTGTTATGTCGATCAATGTTCATGCTAGGATGTGTAACAAAACTTATGGAAAATCTCAAACTTATGTAAATTTTTATTTTTGTTATTAATCATATATATTTGAATCCTACGAATCTAACCAAATTCTGGCTTATATGGTTTTGATCCCTTCATTCGAATACCATAAGAACCTAAAGGCACAACTAAGGGAAATGGTGTATTTAATGAAAAACGCAGTTGGCTAATAAACTTTTTGGCATTAGGGGAATTACCTGCTATCAATCTCTCCAACTGGTCTCTCAATACCCAACCTTTAATTGATTCTTATGAGAGCTATAATGTACCTGCTGATACTTCTCCAAACAACAATGGTGTCCGCAATAATTCTTATCTCAATACTTCTACTTCTAATCTCAATTCCTCTCGAGATACTTTTCAAAGTGGTGCTACTACTAGTGCTTCTCTTGGTGGCGGGTCTAATTCCACCACTCTGGTAAATTCTACCCCTTCACCCCTTTAATTGATCATACTTTAGCTACCCCCATAAATCATTTCCCTGTCAATAATGTTAACTTGCTAGCTTGGAACATTAGAGGTTTAGGTCAAAAAACTGCAAACAATGAACTTAGCTTGCTATGTAAAAATGTCAATCCTGACATCATTTTCTTATTTGAAACAAAAAAGAACAAAGATCTGGCTGCTAGGAAGTTAAAAAACATGGGATTTCCATGCACTTTCAATGTTTCTAGCATTGGTAGGAGTGGTGGTCTAGTTCTGGCTTGGAAGAAGGAAATTCAACTCAACATTATATCATCCAGCATGAGGGGCATCTATGTCACATCTACTGACATCATTCATTCTAAAACTTGGCACATCCATTTTATGTATGGTGAACCTAACAGTAGCTTGATACATGCTTTTTGGGAACAACAATGTCAACAATCTAATGCTCCCTTAGACGAACCAGTTTTCTTTATAGGTGATTTTATTGCTCTTTTAGGAACTGAAGATAAAAATGGTGGATTAGAGGTTGATGACTCTGATTTCTCTAACCTTAGGAACTTTTTTTCTGTTTTCAATTTGCATGATCCTTGTTTCTCTGGTCCTAGATTTACTTGGTCTAATATGCAATAGGGTCCTGACTTAATTCTTGAAAGATTAGAAAGATGTCTCATTAACCAAACTGTTGAGGATATTTACCCTAAACTTTGTGTTAACAATCTACCTAGAGACTCTTCTGATCATTTCCCCATGCATATTGGTTTCAATTATGAGGATGTTTGTATGCCTAAGCCTTTCCACTTCATGGCTATGTGGATTGAAGATCCTACTTGTAGAGACATCATTGCCAACTCTTGGTCTGTTATTGTGGTAGGTTCCCCTGCCTATAAACTGAAAGCTAAGCTTTTAAACACTAAGAAAGGCCTTAGGGACTGGAACAAAACTTTTTTTGGTAATATTAAGACTAATATATCTACCATTAGGAAAGGTTTGGAAGATGTCCAAATTTCTAATCCAACTGATACTAATACTACTTCCAGGCTCAAGGCTAGACAGGAATACCTTTACAATTTAGAGGAACTATATTGGAAGGATAAATCTAGGGAAGTCTGGCTCATGGAAGGTGACAGAAATTCACCCTATTTAGGAGAAAAATAAATGCTATTGGTTGGATAAAGAATTCATCTGATACTATTCTAACTGATAGAGATATTATCGGAACTTCTTTTATAAATTATTCCAAAAACCTGTACTCCTCTCATCCTCAACAATTTCAAGATAAAATCCTTGTTGATCTCCCTATCAAGTTTTCTGCTGAGGATAATTCTCTTCTTAATTTACCTCTTACTGTTGAGGAAATAAAAAATATTGTTTTTCAAATGGGGGAAAAAGGCTCAAGGCCCAGATGGTTTTACATGGCTGTTTTATCCAAAAATATATATTTGGGATATAGTAGATGAGGCTGTCATTGATGACTCAAACCTGCTTTAGGACAGGGCATATTACTAAAGTTTTCAATCATACTAATATTTCCCTTATTCCTAAAGTTCCTCTTGCTGAACTTGTATCCCAATATAGATCAATAGGGCTTTGCAATTTCATTTATAAAATTCTTTCAAAAACTCTTGCTAATAGACTTAAACCTTTTATGAACAATATTATTTATCAAAACCAAAGTGCTTTCATTCCTAAGAGGATTATTTCAGACAATATTCTGCTAGCTAATGAAGCTATATTTGCTGTCAATCTTAATGACAAAATTGAAGGCATCGTTGTCATTAAACTTGATATGTCCAAATCTTATGATAAATTAGAATGGTCTTTTCTTGAGAGTGTTTTGACTAGAATGGGACTTTCAAACCATTGGATCAAACTCATTAACCAATGTGTTTCCACAGTTTCATACTCTGTCCTCCTCAATGGTAGCCCAACAGGGTTTTTTCAACCTGAAAGAGACCTGAGACAAGGGGATCCGTTATCCCCCTATCTTCATATCATCTGTTGTGAAGCTCTATCTTCTTACATTGACAGCCTTCAAAAGAAAGGAATTTTAAAAGGTATCAAAGTTTGTAAAGATGCTCCAGAAATGACACACCTGTTGTTTGCTGATGATTCTCTTTTGTTTTCTAAAGCTACTTCTCAAAATTCTCAAGTTATCAAAGATTATCTCCAAAAGTACTGTTTGGCCTCTGGGCAAGAAATAAATTTTGATAAGTCTGGCATTTTATTTAGTAGGAAAATTCCTGAACACAGGAAAGCCCTTTTGGCTAACATTCTAGAGATTAAGAGCAGAAATTTAGGAGAAAAATATCTTGGCACTCCAACTGTGTTCCAAGCCTCAAAAATTCAAACCCATATAGGTATTCTCCAAGTTGTGGATGCCAGAATATCTATCTGGCTACATAAGCTCCTATCTCAAGCTGCTAGAACAACTTTGATTAAACACATTGGTCAAGCTATTCCCCTTTTACAAATGGGAGCCTTTCTCATTCCTAAACATCTTTGTAAACAAATGGACTCTCATCTTTGTAAATTCTGGTGGGGAGAGACTTTAGATCCTAAGGATAGGAAACTTCATCTTTTAGGTTGGGATATTCTATGTTCTCCTAAGACTGAAGGTGGTCTAGGTTTTAGAAAGGATGAGTTAAATAATCTGGCCATGCTGGCTAGGAATGCCAGGAGAATTCTATAAAATCCTACTTGTATGCTAGTTATTGTTCTTAAAGCCAAATACTTTCCTAGAACTGATTTCTTGAAAGCCGAGTGCACCAGTAAGTGTTCTTAGACTTGGAGGTGTTTGCATGCCATAAAAGAACATATTAAGCCTTTATTCTCTTGGATTGTTGGGGATGGTCACTTCATTGACCCTTGGTGTGACAATTGGATCCCAAACTTGGGTACAGCCACACCTAACCCCCTAGTTCCACCTGATCCTAATATTAAAGTCTCTTATTTCATTGACCCTCATACCAGAACTTGGAACTTATCTAAACTAAACACTCATTTTGATAATGTTTCTGTTAAGAAGATTATCACCATTCCCTTAAGCCATCTTTGCACTCCTGACAGGAGGGCTTGGGATCTTTCAAAGAATGACAAGTTTTCTTCAAAATCTGCCTACATGGGGATGAGAGGTCTTAGGCCCTCCCCTTGTAAAAAACTTTGGATGCGTATCTGGAAAGTTAGGGTTCCTTACAGAATCCAAGTCTTTACCTGAAAAGCAGATAGAAATGCTCTACCTTCTAGAACTGTTTTGCATACTAGAATGCCCATGCATAGTGTTGAATGTGCTAGGTTTAATGATCCTCATGAATCCATAATGCATGCTTTGGTCCTCTGTCCCTTTGCTAGCAGAGTCTGGTTCCTCTCTGATTTCTGCATTAACTCTCAATTTTTCCTAAACAAAACTTTCATTGAATGGTTAATGTTTTGGCTAACTGACACTGGATCTAGTGTTCCTGATGCGGCCCAATGTCTTTTTGTTACTATCATGTGGTCCATCTGGACTAGCAGGAATAACTTCATCTTCCAAAATATAAAAGAAACTCATGCTGCTGTCTTAGAAAGAGCCAAGGCTATGTTACTAACTAGGAAACCCCGTTTTACTGTCTCCCCTAATACCCCTGTCAATCTATGTGATAAATGGATGCCCCCCTCTTTTGGATGGATAAAGTGTAATACAGATGGTGCTTATGATGACATTTCTGGAGCTAATGGTGCAGGATATGTGATGAGGGATTTCTCAAGTAAAGCCTCCTTTTCTGCTTCCCTGATTTTTGAAGTAATGTCTGCAGAAGAAGCTGAAGCCAGAGCTATTTGGGAAGTTCTGAAGAAAGCCTTGGGACAGAAGTTGACGCACATCATCATTGAAAGTGATGCGAAGAATCTCATCGAACAATTTTCAACTGACTTGTTTGGTGGAAATGTTCGTACGGATGCTATCTTTAAAGACATTCAGTTATTTTATTCAAAATTAGTAGCTTGTATCTTTAATTTTCAACCTCGTATTTGTAATTA
This sequence comes from Papaver atlanticum, assembly GCA_023531105.1. NCBI lineage: Eukaryota > Viridiplantae > Streptophyta > Magnoliopsida > Ranunculales > Papaveraceae > Papaver > Papaver atlanticum. Next base: position 1,522,719 of record JAJJMB010004448.1, on the reverse strand, counting down.
TGTAGCTCATGAGCTAGCTCAATGGGCAAAAACAAACAAAGCATCCATGTACTGGTCTGTGCTTCCTGTCTGGTTACTACCAACAGTTGAGAGGATCATTAGCCTTTCTGAAGGCCTTAAAAAAAAAAATATATATATATATATATTGGGGCTAGTTTTTGGATATGGGAAAATGTATCACAAGTTCAAAACATCTCTCTTCCTAAGAATGTGGTGGTTTCCCTATTTCCTTCCCACTATTGTGGTCATACTCTTTTTGCTTTCTTTTGGTTATATATACCCCTTATGGTTAATTCATGTCTTGGCATTATGAATCATATTATACACAGATCACTTGGCGATTTTCACATTACACTGTACCCATAAGAATGTCTCAAAACTTTGGAGAACTTCCCCAGTCGTGGTGGTAACGGTTAATATGACTATTTCATCTTCCACCGGGTTATCAAAGGCTTCATGCTACAGACAGGAGATCATCTGGTAGACGGCATTGATGGGCATTTTATAGGATGAGTTCCACAGAAGGTAACTCTTATTGATGATTGACACGGTAAGATCGGTTACATTTTAATTTTTGTTACTTCTAAATTATATGATTAGAAGATTGTTATAAGCACACTGTATTCCGCAGAGTACATTGTGGACGAAATGAACGTATTGTAGCCATTTTTCTTCTTTCCCTGCTAACACTCTACTCATGTGCTTACAAATATCAATGACCCGTATTTGGTATAGTACGTTGTGAGCTTTGTGACTATTCCTGAGTATTGAAGCTTTTCACTTACATGAATCTGAGTATTAGAAGAATATGTTTTAGTCGTCATTGTTAAATTATGTTAAAAAAAATTGATATACAGTGTGTTCATTGTCTTTTAGATACTCACCAGTTGCGTGCCACACTTTTACCAAAAAGATAGCAAGACATTTAATAGCCATCACTGCCAGATATTTCTTAGTTAAATGTTTGAACAACTATTTTTTGTATGTGTGCTTCGTAGCAAGTTACATCTTACTTACTGACAATTTGAGTTCTAAATACTATTTGGTCATTTTGCATTTAATTAAACAAAGCGATATGTTGAACCAAACGAGGGTTAAGTCAATCGTGGCTTAGAGTCTTTAGAAATTTAGGTATTGTAAATAGAGGTGTAAAACGTGCCGGCCCAGCACTGCACAGCCCACGAAACTATGTGTTTAGCGTGTTATATGCCGTGTTGTGCTGCATTGGAGATTATGACGTGCCGTGTTGTGCCGTGCTAGAAGACGTGTTGTACTGGGTTGTGTCAGAAAAATAAACGTGTTGTGTCGTGTTGTGCTGTGCCTGACACATTTATTTTATATTTTCCAAAATAAATGCTTTCCAAATATTTAAATATTATATGTGTTATTATGAAAATAAGTCAACATAACGATAATAAAATGTCAATAATTGGCCAGAATAATGGCTCTTTTGTGAAATATACACAAAATGTGATGTATTTTGCCATGTTGTGTAGTATTTTATACATATTATGACGTGCTTTCTTAACGTGTTGTGCTGTGTCGTGCCACGTGCTGTGTCGTGCCACGTGCTGTGCTGGGTTACTGTGCCGATTAGGCAAACCCATCCCGTCGCATGAAACTAACGTGATGTGCCGTGATGGGATAAGTCACGTGCTGGGATGGGCTGGGCTCAAAAATTAGCGTGCTGGGCTGTGCTCGTGCTGGCACAGCCCAATTTACACCTCTAACTGTAAAGTTCTGTTTGAATTAAACTCTGCGAAAGCATAATTTCGTTATTTTACAAGGCCCTTGTAACAAGGGTGTGTCAATTTAAAATTGAAATGGAAGGTTAATCATACGAAAATCGAATACGTGTCTGTGCCGTTACGGCACGGGTTAAGCCCTAGTACATTTATATAATAAGGAATGCAATCTTTGCAAAATGTGGCTTAAATGTTCATGATTGATTCTTTCGAATCATTCTGATTTTGCTTCAATTGGATCATATATAGTACTTCTATGTGATGTTAACAATTGAACAACTCTATGAAAAGCACAATTAGATTCTTTGGTTATCATTCATGATTGATTGATCATCATAGTTGATCTAGATGTGTTAGATGAATGTGGATTAGACAAAAGTGTTCATATGGCTAACTTTGGTTAACTATTATTGAGCCAACCTTATGTACACGTTTAGGTACGGTTACCCATATATAAATGAAGTATATTTCATTTATGTGTGACAAGCTAAGTTCATCTAATGGTGGAGAGATATTGCTTTGGTTTCAAGCAAAACTTAGCTTGCATCTTAAATCAGGATTTCATCTAACGGTGAATAATGAATGCTTTGTTTTTAAGCTAACTAAGCAATCCCTGATTTGAAAGCTATATAAAGGAGAACTCTAGAACCTGGGAAACCTAATCCCCACACCTCATGTGTGATACTAGTTGCGGTTAGAGTCGATTCTCCTTTAACCTAAGTTTTTCCCAAAACCATTATAGGTAAACGACTTAAAGACTTATTGGGATTCTGAAGCCAGACCTAACTATTTTCAATGTAGTTGTGTGTTCTGATCTTACTTGTTTTATCGTATTGAGTACTATCTTCTCTAAGATTTGCTCGAGATTTATCTCCGATAGGTAGGACATAAAAAGTAATCACAAAGCTCTTTGTCTCATTCTTTGTGTTTCCACAATAACCTGTTCTACTACCATATAGTTAAGTTATTGTGAGGTGATTGATATTTCTAGGCTATTCTTCGGGAATATAAAACCGGATTATCAATTGGTTCATGTTCACCTTGATTTATCAAAAGACGGAATAAAAACTTCGTAGGTATTTCTGTGGGAGACAGATTTATCTATCAGAATAAACTTTTCTATGGGAGACAAATTTGTTTATCAAGTCTTCAACTTTGGGTCATAGCAACTCTTAGTTGTAAGTGAGATCAGCTAAGGGAATCAAGTGCGTAGAGTCCTGCTGGGATTCAGAGAAGTAAGGAACGCGATTGTACCTTGTGAGATTGGTTAGGGCTCAACTACATTCCAGTCCGAAGTTAATCTTGTAGTAGGCTAGAGTCTGTAACGGCTTAATACAGTGTGGTGTTCAAATATGGACTAGGTCCCGGGGTTTTTCTGCATTTGCGGTTTCCTCGTTAACAAAACTTCTGGTGTCTGTGTTGTTTTTTTGCGCATTATATTTGTTTATATAATTGAAATATCACAAGTTGTGCGTAGTTCAATAAATTGGTAAATCCAACCTTTGGTTGTTGATTTAAATTTATTGACACTTAAACATTGGTCTTTGGTACCGTTTAAATTGTTTCTCATAATAATCAGGCTCACGGATTCTATCTGTTTGATTTGTTTATTACATTGAGAAACAGAGATATAACTCTTGGATATATTTTCCTTGATTGAGTATGACTGTCTAGTTGATTCTCTTGGAATTATATTGAAGTTAGTCCATACAGATTGCCTAACGAAATATTGGGTGTGGTTGTTAGACCCCCGCTTTTTCAGAGTTCAAGTCTCCACATACCTTTTTTTGATGAAGTTCCTCCAAGCTCCCCTTAGTAGATCTTCGTCTTCAATTGATGAATGTCATGAAGTCTAAAGCTTAACTACATATTCTATCCTAATTCGAGGCATAGCTATAAGTAGACTAGAAATAAAGACATATAGTTTTGACAACTAAACTTGACAAACAAGCTTGAGATAGCAACGCTTGCGAGTTCGACCGAGCAGTGCTCTAACAATCTCCCCCTTTGTCAATTTTAGTGACAAAACTATCAATACATATGGATTACAAAATAAATAAACTTTGTAGTTTCTCATCAAAATGCTTGATTTCCTTGGTTCTTCAAGATTCCTTGAATTCTTCGTCACTCCAAGTACTCCAGTGATTCTGAACGTGTTCAACTCAATAGTTGTTGAAGATCCGTAGCCATAACAATAAGAAAACAGATGTTCTCAATTATTTTTATACAGTGTCATAGTATTATTACACAACATCAAAGTTCAATTGTATCACAACTTTGACAATAGTACTACGGTGATATGTATCAGTCCCTCTTAGTTAATACTTCATCTCACAATGAAAACCACTCCCCTTTACATAATGATCCGTAATCCATATGTATGTAGTGTGAACTACAAAACATTCTCCCACTTTTTGTCAATATAAATTGGCAAAGGTATGAAAACTAGCGGGATCATAATGAAATTCTCAAAGAGATTATTCATGACTAAAAACGAACATATCAACTTTGTTTCGATGATTTCACATATTCGAAACTTAGTGTATTCATCAAGGAGATTATAAAGATACAAGATAACTCCTACAATATTCCACAGACGCACTCCCCACAAAGATTTGGCAATTAAGCACAAGTTCAATTAAGAACTCTCCCTCATAAAATGTTATTCCCGAAAGAACAACAAGAGCGACCTTACTTTCATGAGAAAAGAAGGATTTCTTTGGACATTAACAAATCGCATGAAACATGAATTTGTATCCAGTAAACTCAATTAAATTAACCACAAAGGAACCTTAATGATTAATTTAATCAAAAATGCTCAACATAAGAAAACTTAAGGAGCCATATAGTATTTTCACATAGAAGTGGATCAGGGAAAGATCAATACTGCGGAATATTCAAAAGTTCATTTTATCTTTTATCAGTATTTGCATAATGACATAATAGATTTAACTTTTGAGCAAAAATGAGATAATCACAGTTCACGGAAGCACCATATCCCATAAGCCATTTGCAATATATAAAACCAATAAGATTAAATACTGCAAAATCATCTTCCAAAAAATACAAGTGAGCTTAGAAGAGAATTATTCCAAGAATCCAAGTGCCCAAGTTCAAGAGACGTGGCACAAGTGTGACGAAACTGAGTAAAACAATCAAAAACAATAGACGGGACAAAGACCAACCTTAACTCATCCAAAATCAGGAATTCTCATCACTATTTTGAAGAATATTTAAATAAGAAGAGAATGCAAAAAAGAATGAGGTCATTCCGAGTTCGGACGAAGAAGTTACGTTGAATAAAAGTTTTTTATCGAATACCGAAGACAGGAAAAGTTTGCAAACAGGTTTGCAAACAGGATTTCGTGACCTATAGTTGTTTGCAAACAGGTATGCGAATTGAAGTCCCTGGATTTTGATTTTAAATGATGGTATGCATACCTGGTATGTGTATCATGAAGGCCAAATGAAAAAGCGGGGGTCTAACAACCACACCCAATATTTCATTTCGACAATTTGTATGGACTAACTCCAATATATTTACAAGATAATAAACTAGACAGTCAGACTCAATCAAGGAAAATACATCCAAGAGTTATATCTCTGTTTCTCAATGTAATTAGCAAATCAAACATATAGAAATTTGCGGACCTGATTAATATGAGAAACAACTTGAACGGTACCAAAGACCAATGTTCAAGTTGAAAAAGCGGGGGTCTAACAACCACACCCAATATTTCGTTCGGCAATCTGAATAGACAAACTCCAATATACTTTCAAGAGAATCAACTAGATAGTCAGACTCAATCTATAGAAAAGTATATCAAAGAATTATATCTCAATTCAATCTGTAATCAAACAAATAGGAATTTGCGAGCCCGATTGAATAAGAGAAATAACTTGGACAGTATCACAAACCAATATCCAAGTGTCAATCAATTCAATCAACAACCCAAAGGTCTGATTCAAGAACTGATTGAACTTAACGCATAACCTGTGATATTTCTATTATATAACAAAATATAATGCGGAAAAGAAATAACACAGACACCAGAAATTTTGTTAACGAGGAAACTGCAAATGCAGAAAAATCCCGGGACCTAGTCCAGCTTTGAACACCACACTGTATTAAGCCGCTACAGACACTAGCCTACTACCAATGAACTTCGGACTGGAATGTAGTTGAGCCCTAATCAATCTCACATTGATCAAGGTATAGTTATGCTCCTTACGTCTCTGAACCTCAGCAGGATTCTACGCACTTGATTCCCTTAGCTGATCTCATCCACAACCAAGTGTTGCTACGACCCAAAGTCGAAGACTTGATAAACAAATCTGTCTCACACAGAAAAGTCTATTGGAATAGATAAAATCTGTCTCCCACAGAAATACCTATGAGTTTTGTTCCGTCTTTTGATAAATCAAGGTGCACAGGAACCAATTGATAAACCGGACTTATATTCCCGAAGAACAGCCTAGTATTATCAATCACCTCATAATAATCTTAATCGTATGGAAGCGAAACAAGATATTGTGGAATCACAAACGATGAGACGAAGAAGTTTGTGACTATTTTTAATCTTACCTATCGGAGATAAATCTCAAGCAAATCTTCGCAAAGATAATACTCAATCATGATAGTAAAAGTAAGATCAGAACACGCAACTACAGAGAAAATAATTGGTTCCGGCTTCACAATCCCAATGAAGTCTTCAAGTCGTTAACTTACAGGGTTTTGTGAAAAACCTAAGGTTAAAGAAGAATCGACTCTAGTCGCAACTAGTATCACACAGAAGGTGTGGGGATTAGGTTTCCCAGTTGCTAGAGTTCTCCCTTATATAGTTTTCAAATCAGGGTTTGCAATCTAAGTTACCTTGGTAACAAAGCATTCAATATTCACCGTTAGATGAAAACCTGATTAGATTCAAGCTAATATTTTTCAACCGTTAGATCGAACTTAGCTTGTTATACACAAATGAAATGTACCTTTATTTAGGTTTAAGTAACCGTATCTAAAAGTATACACTAGGTTGGCTCAACAGTAGTTAACCGAAGTTAGCTATATGAATACTCTCATATCAACCTTATTCATCTTAACCACAACTAGTTCAAATGACTCAAATGAAACTAGTTATAGAGTTGTTCAATTGTTATATTCTCATAGAAGTATACAAGAACACAATTGAAGCAAAATCGGTTTGATTCACTCGAATAAATTCATGAAAATTATAGCCACGGTTTGCATATAATGCATCCCTTATTATATAAATGTATTAGTTCATGAACAAACCAATTTTAGAACTTTAACCACTCAAGTATGCAAACGGGTACGCATACTTAAAGTAGCCGGACTGAGTTTGGGTTCGCCAGTATGCAAACGGGTACGCATACTTCCAAACATAGCAGAAATTCCCGGACCCAAACCCTTCGCCAGCACGCGTACAGGTATGTGTACTTAGGCTCCCGAAATTTCACAACTAACAGGTACGCATACAGGTATACATATTATAGTTCCGGTCATGGATCACATATATGCAAGAACGCATACTATGTTCATAATCCAATGATGATTAAGTGTTTTAAACTCTATTTTAATCATTGAAACCTTCTTAGAGGATACTATGTTCATAATCCAATAGCTGTTTTCACAAACTATTAGCATCAAAGCGATTTTCAAGTTATTGAAATAATCATAACGAAACATTCCAAGTCTACACCAAATGATTGTATCACACAAACCATGTAAGATGTTACTCGGCGATTTTCACATGATCATCTTTTGACTTTCGTCAAGAGTATAAGATGAACTTGGTTGAAGCGAAAGCTTATCAACACATATTTCGAGAAATATGTAAGCGAGTTAAAGTCAACTCAAAATCTCAAATGTGCATAATCGAATACTATATAGTAATATGACTTTTGTCTCAATATAGGAGATAGAGTAGAAATGGACTTTCCAAGTGATAGATGAGTTTTAGTCTCCACATACCTTTTGTTGATGAAGTTCCACAAGCTCTCCTTAGTAGTTCTTCATCTTCAAATGATGAACGCCGTGAAGTCTAATGCTTAATTACACAATCTATCCTAGTCTGAGACATCATTATAAGTAGACTAGAAATCAAGAATTATAGTTTTGATCACTAACATTGGCAAACAAGCTCGAGATAGCAACGCTTGCGAGTTTGACCGAGCAGTGCTCTAACACAAGTGTCAATCAATTTATATCAATAACCAAAGGTTGGACAATCTAATTGATTGAACTACGCACAACCTGTGATATTTCAATTATATAGAAAATATAATGCGGAAAAGAAATAACACAGACACCAGAAATTTTGTTAACGAGGAAACCGCAAATGCAGAAAACCCCCAGGACCTAGTCCAGACCGTATATAGATCCAGGCGGCTCTCGAGACATAAATGTTTGTTAGAGGGCTAAATGCCTTCAGGACGTCGACGCCACACGTTGTTCCCTGACTATACACCCTTCGGAATGAGTATGATGCTTAAACTATCTCATACCTCGATTCTGCAATAGATTAATTCTATCATGACATTCATCCACTAAATTCCTAGAAAATAATCTATTATATCTCATTACTCCGTTCCCGGAATCCCCGTGCTAGATTCATGGATTAGTAATAGATAACCATTTTATCTCATTACTCCGTTCCTTGAATTCCCCGACTGGATTTCATGGATTAGTAATAGATACTCAATTCATTTTATTACTTCGTTTCATGAATCATTCTCCGCTGAATTTCATGAATTAGTAATAATTACTCAACAATCGGGCATCTGGACTATCACCAAGTAAGCCCCAAGAAAATGATGCACGAATGAGCACCCGAATGCACAAACGAGCATTCAAAAATATGGATAAAACGAGGAAACCCATGCAAAATAGGAGAGAGAAAATAATATTAAAAAATATATAAGAGGCGCCTAGGGACCGGGCCCACCTGCCGGCCGGTCATGCCACCGTGGACGGTCCCCCATGCATATTCCTTTATTTTTTTCTTATTTTATTATCTTCATGATCTCATGAAGACTCATTCATTCGAGCAACTTTCCTTGTTTGAGCAAAACTCACGGTTTCTCCATATTTTCCTTCAAAGATGAAAAATAATAAAAATAGGGGAAAGTGTCACGGGACCGGGCTACCTAGCCGGACGGTCATGCCCTAGCCATGTCCGGTCCCACACTTTGCAATCCCTTGTTTTCACAATTATTATTTCCCTCATCTCATGAAACTCCTCTGTTTGAGCAAAAACCCTGGTTTTTCCATATTTTCTCAAATATTGCTCAAACCATGAAAAAGCCAAAAAGTCCAATGGTCACATGACCGACTAGGCTACTCACGAAAAAAAAGAATATTAAAATATTATTATTTTAATATTCTCAAAGTATTGATCAAATGAGCAAAGTTCTACTTGCTTATTCGAGCAAAATCAAGAATTTCAGTCAAAGATCAAACTCTTCTGAAAATCCAAAATATTGCTCAAACGCATACCAGAAAATACCAAAACTCTCAGGACTGAGATACGGAAGCTATGGTGACACGGGCATGCTCCCTTGACCGACCAAGGCCGGCCCTAAGGCTTGCAAGGAGCCGGTCCCACACATCTTTATAATTCTGACCTAATTTGCTCAATTGCTCATATTGGGTCCAAACTTTTTCCAACCAACTTGGAATTTGCTCAATCGACCATCAGCTGGTCCCACATCACCAAGGGCCGGTTCTATGCTCCCTTAGTCGGTCCCTCACTTCTCCATAATTAGGTTTTATCACCTAATTCTCAGACGGGCACTATTTTAATAAGTGTTTAAACCAGAATTTAATCATCCTTTCACCAACCAGTCAACAAAGGACTTTGGTGCACGCTCACTCAAGCACTTGGGTGCTACATGGTCGTCCATCATCCCATGTAGCCAGTCACTCCTTCACTCAGTGGCCTATTTTCAATAAATCATCAATTGATGAACAATTGATCAAAATTAGGGTTTCGAACAAATGCTCTGCAAATCATACCCAACAATCAACATCTGGATTAATTATATAATATCTGGTAGGCTACCAATATTTTAATTAATATTTTATTGGGTCATGTTACCAATAATTCATCGAATGAGCAATACTTGCTCAATTGCTCGAATATTGATCCAACTATCAATATTCAGTCATTTATCGAATTGAGTAATACTCACTCAATTGCTCGAATATTGATCCAACTATCAATATTCAGTAATTTATCGAATTGAGCAATACTCGCTCAGTTGCTCGAATATTGATCCAACTGTCAATATTCAGTAATTTTTCGCCAAATAATGATTCAACTCAATATTCAACAATTCATCGAATTTACAATATTGTCTCAGGCGAGCAATATCAACATCATTCAAGAACTATACGTCTCAACAGACATGTTCATTCCATGAATCACTGAGCATTCGTCAATCATGCTCAAATCAACAACACTTGGACTCACTGTCTAATCAAGTCAACGACTGACTAATCAAATACACGTCTACTTTGCAGACTCCACGTTCGTGAGACATCAATCACGTCACATGGGGGATATCAATTAGGGTTTTTTTCTGGCGGCCTACGGCACGTGTGTTCATCCACAATGAAAAACGTGAGTAAGTTGTGCAAGCGGTTGAGGGAGTTAGCAAAGTTGTGGGTGGACAATCAATCAAGTCTCCACATGATATGGAACTGGTTTTACCATGATCTCCCACTTCCCAACTCTTCCACTCAAGAAACCTTCACACTTACTGGGATCAATGTGTTTACTATTCTGACAATATAAATAAGTTCTGAATCGATGACCATAAAGAACATTCGTTTACACACATTTCTCTCGATTAAAACCTATTTACACAAGTTCACATACTTACAGAAACATTCAACACATCTATAATCCTTGATCATCATTGATCCCACAATTCTCAGCTTCCCTCCTACAGATCAACCCATCTCCCTCTTTGTGACCGAATTGACTCTGGAACGGCCATTGACTTGGTTTAGGCCGGAGTCCTACAGATTGATCTCTCGAACTCAAAGCACTCCCGCACAATACATCTGTGTGAGGTTAAGAAGTTTGCTCGGTTGAGGAGTCTCGTCCAAACGGTCGTCTCTTCACTTTTCTAAAAAAACAACAAATCGTTTTTCCCCATCTACGCTAGTGAAGACCATAAACACTGGAATCTTCCCTAAAGGTAACGAACCTAGCTCTGATACCAACTTGATACGTATTGATCTCTGTACCTTGGTGACTATTATTATAAAGGCGGAATTATGAATAATAATAGACGAAAAATAGAAAACAGAACACACTAGAAACCAGATTCGAAGAAAATATCTTCTCTAGATTATGAACAAGAAAACTATTACAATTCTCTCTTTGTTACGCTCACAATCTCTCTAGGTAAATAACCTTAAACTATTTTCTAACCTTGCTTTTGCAATAATTAAATTGCCTCACAAACTTCTCTCTAGTCTAGTTTGTATCACAAACCATACTATCTAGATCTAGGTGTGTCTGTATCACAAACCACACTCTAGATCTAAGTGTGTCTGTATCACAAACCACACTCTAGATGTCTTAGCTATGAGCTAAACATCTCTATTTATAGCTTTGACGGTTTCCCAAACCTTCTAGGATATATTTCCTTATCAAGGAATAATTCCCTTTCCAGGAAAATTACCTTGTCTAGGAATATTCCTTATCTAGGAAAAATTCCTTTTCTAAGAATATATTTCCTTATCTAGAAATATTACCTTGTCTAAGAAATATTCCTTTTCTAGGTATATTTCCTTATCTAGGAATATTACCTTTTCTAGGAAATATTTCCTTATCTAAGAATACTGCCTAAAAATCAGTATTCCTTCACAAATTACATTTCTATCCTCAATCGGTCTAGAGGATCACTAGTTCCCGGAGAGAGGAAGATACACATGTATCATATATTCCCGAAGAACAGCCTAGTAATATAAATCACCTCACAATAATCTTAATCGTATGGTAGCGAAACAAGATACTATGGAATCACAAACGATGAGATGAATATATTTGTGACTACTTTTTATCTTTCCTATCAGAGATTAAATCTCGAGCAAATCTTAGAGAAAATAGTACTCAATACGATTGAATAAAGCAAGATCAGAACATGCAACTACAGAGAAAATAGTTTGGTCTAGCTTCACAATCCCAATGAAGTCTTTAATTCGTTAACCTATAATGGTTTTAGGAAAAACCTAGGTTAAAGGAGAATCAACTCTAGTCACAACTAGTATCACACAGGAGGTGTGGGTATTAGGTTTCCCAGTTGCTAGAGTTCTCCCTTATATAGTCTTCAAATCAGGGTTTGAAATCAATGTTACCTTGGTAACAAAGCATTCAATATTCACCGTTAGATGAAAACCTGATTAGACGCAAGATAATATCTTTCAACCGTTAGATCGAACTTAGCTTGTTACACATATATGATAAGTGACATCATTTAGGTATGGGTAACTGTACCTAAACGTGTACACCTTATTGGCTCAACAATTGTTAACCGAAGTTAGCCATATAAACACTTTCATATCAACCTTGTTCATCTTAACACAGCCAGTTCAAATGAAACTAGTTACAGAGTTGTTCAATTGTTTATATTCTCATAGCAGTATACAAGACACAATTGAAGTAAAATCGATTTTGATTCACTCAAATCAATTCATGAACATTATAGCCACGTTTTGCAAAAGATTGCATTCCTTATTTTATAAATTTATTAGTTCATGAACAAACCGATTTTAGAACATACCCCACTCAAGTATGCAAACGGGTACACATACCTAAGTAGCCGGATTCGGTCTGGGTTCGCCAGTATGCGAACGGGTACGCATACTTTCGTACACCACCAAACTCAATTGAATTCCCGAACTTGAACTTACGCCGGTACGCATACGGGTAAACATACTAAGTTCCCGGACTTCAACTAACAAACCAGTACACATACGGGTATGCATACTATGGTTCCCGGACTTGGAATAACTTGCAACAGTTAGCATACAAGTACGCATACTTTGCTATATCAAATCATGTTTTATTATTCTAAACTCCCATTTCAATCATTGAAACATTCTTAGAAGACAACAATAGATGTGTCACACAAACTATTATCTTCAAAGAAATTTTCAAGTGATCAAATGATCAATACGAAACATTCCGAGTCTACAGCAAATGACTATCTCACACAAATCATATAAGATATTACCAGCGATTTTCACATGATCATCTTTTGACTTTCGTCAAAAATATAAGATGAACTAGGTTAAAGCGAAAGCTTACCAACATATATTTCAAGAAATATGTAAGCGAGTTAAACTCAGCTCAAAATATCAAATGTGTATAATCGAAGGCAATATAGTTATACGAATTTTTTCTCAAATAGGAAATAGAGTAGAAATAGACTTTTGAGTGATAGATGAGTTCAAGTCTCCACATAACTTTTGTTGATGAAGTTCTACAAGCTCCCCTTAGTAGTTCTTCGTCTTCAATCGATGAACGCCGTGAAGTCTAAAGATCAACTACACATTCTATCATAATCCGAGACTTAGCTATAAGTATACTAGAATAGAGACTTATAGTTTTGACAACTAAACTTGACAAACAAGCTTGAGATAGAAACGCTTGCGAGTTCGACCGAATAGTGCTCTAACAATCTCCTCCTTTGTCAATTTTAGTGACAAAACTATCGATACATATGAATTAAAAAATAGATATTCTTTGTAGCTTCTCATCCAAATGCTTGATTTCCTTGGTTTTTCAACATTACTCGAAATTTTCGTCACTTCCAAGTACTCCAGTGATTCTGAACATGTTCAACTATACATCATAGTTGTTGAAGATCCGTAGCTATAACAATATATAAAAACAAGATGTTTTCGTATTGTTATACAGTGGCATAGTATTATTACACACCATCAAAGTCCAATTGCATCAAAACTTTGACAACAATACTATGGTGATATGTATCACTTCCCTTAGTCAATACTTCATCTCACAATGAAAAACACTCCCCCTTACTTAATGATCCGTAAACCAAATGTATTTGTAGAGTGAACTACACAATAATTCTCCCCCTTTTTGTCAATATAAATTGGCAAAGGTACGAAAATTAGCGAGATCCTAATGAAATTCTCATAGAGATACTTCATGACTAAAAGAGTATCAACTTTGCTTTGATGATTTCACATAGTCGAAACTTAGTGTATTCATCAAGGATTTTATAAAGATACAAGATAACTCCTACAATATTCCACAGCCGTACTCCCCACTTGGCAATTAAGCGCAAGTTCAATTAAGAACTCTCCCCCATGAAATGTCATTCCCGAAAGAACAACAAGAGAGACCTTACTATTGCAAGGAAAGAAGGATTTCTTTGGACATTAACAAATTACATAAAACATGAATTTGTATCCAGAAAACTCAATTAAATTAACCACAAGAGAACCCATGATTAATTTAATCGGAAATGCTCAACATAAGAAAACTTATGGAGCCATACAGTACTTTCACATAGAAGTGGATCAGGGAAAGATCAATACTGCGGAATATACAAAGATTCATTCTTTTTTCATCAATATTTGCATAATGATATCATAGACTTAATCTTTGTCATCAAAAGTTCATTCTATTTTCCATCAATATTTGCATAAAGACATATAATAGACTAAACATTTGACATATACGGGATAATCATAGTTCACGGACGTAAACACACATACCCCATAAAATTATTTTTGCAATATATAAAACCATCAAAGATTAATACTGCAAAATCATCTTCCAAATAAACTTTAGAATTTAAATAAATAAATCTAAAAACACTGCAAGATGAAAATCTTTGGAAATAGCCATGTGTACTCACAATAATTGCTATACCAAACCCTAGTTATCCTTCTTAAAACACAAGAATAAATTCTCATAAGAAGTTACCTAGACATCATAGAGCTTTCTCAGAGAATCTACTGAGAATTCCTTCATATTATTGAAAAACCCATTGATTATGGGATCGTTCAATTCCTCCAAATCTTCAGAAATATCAGTTAACTCACTAAGTTCTCTTTTTAGTCCACACAAGGTGTTGTTTTTTAGAAACAACATATGTTCATAGTGAGTAATCTTTTCTAAATAGAAAATAATTTGAGATTTTAAATCATTTCTTTTGTTAATGAAATCCTTCACCATACCCTTAAAGTTATAATCTAAATGACAAACAGACAAAAGGAAGTTAGAAAAAAAACCTTCTTCATCATTTGTAGATCTCTAATTCTTCTTCCTTGAGGATTTGATTCCTTCACAAAGATAAACATTAACCGCTTCAACTGCATCCCTTTTTGTGGTACCTCTAGTTATAAGAGCCATGAAATTGTATCTTTCAAGAATAAATGGAGTGAAGGGAATTTCGATCACAAATGGTTATAAATAGACCATTGGATAACCAAACCCTAGAAGAACTTTAAATAAGTCTTTTATGGTTCATGATCCATTATCTATTTTAACTAAGTAGATATTTTCTTTAAAAAAAATTTTTTTAACAATTATACAAAACTTGAGCAACCTTGATACAATCCTACTTTTCTCAAGTTAAAGATGTGGATGCAGACATCACTAGTATTAGATAGTGACGGCGTGAGCAGAATGCTCACATCTTTTATCACATAGTGACTTATCAAGGTTTGTTGTATAAACAGACTTCTTACCTCATCTGAATATGGTTCTCTTAGATTTCTTATTGTCTTCAGGAGTACCCTGTTGATAACCCAAGCCAAGATTCATTCTTTGCATTTCATTTTGAAGTTTGGCAATCCTTTTGTTGTTCCTCTTGAATTTCCAACACTTATTTTGGACATGATTTGCATTTCCACAAAACGAACAAATCAAAGAAGTTTTATTGTCTTGCTTATTTGCCTCCTGTTTATCACAACACTCATCATCAATTATTCCAAAACCGGCTGGAATAAAGGAGTTGGTTGTGCATAACAGTTTTGCTTTTGAACCCTAAACCGTTTGTGTTTCCAAAAGACTTCTGATCGAATAACATTGCTGAGATCTTGTCAGAACTTCCAGACAACCTTTGTAGGTCACACTTAAGAGTATTAATCTCTTTTTGTTTTAGAGATAAGGTTCTGGTGAATTCATCATTAAGACAATTTATCTTAAGATTTTTCACCTGAAGTGATGATTCAAGTTTCTCCAAAGAAGCCTTTAGTTGAAGATTTTCTCGGTGAATTTCTTCACTTTTATCTAAGAATTCAAAAATCTCTGTGTCAGACACATACTCTTAAGCAGAATCTGAGTCGATAGAAGTGTCTGCTACGAGAGATGAAAATTCATTGCAGGAATCGGAAGAATGCAAGATATTGACAATCGGAGATGAATTCTCTTGTATTGAACCATCTGAAGCATTGATCAGAGAAAGACGTTTCTCACATCTTTTGCTTCTTTTTACAATATCCTTGATCCTTTGTGTAATAAGTGATTTATCAAAATCAACATGATTATAACAACAGTCATCATCCCAAGACAAGATAGAAGACTCGCTTGTGTTGGTCACAGCATTGAATGCAGATGTTCTGACTGTGTTCCAATCAAGATCAAGAATTTTTAACTTTCCAACAAGAGTATTTCTGGAAATTGTATTGAGGTAATTTCCTTCAACGATGGCATGTTTCTTAAAATCGTATTTGGCTGGCAACGATCTGAGAATTTTCATCACAATGCCCTTTTAAGGAATAGCCTTACCTAATGACAAAGATGCATTAACAATTTCAGATACTTTGTGATTAAACTCATCAAATGAATCTTCATCAGCCATACGAAGGTTTTCCCAATAAGAATTTAGGTTTTGAAGCCTAGCTTCCTTTTCCGAGGTATTCCCTTCGAATACAGTTTCTAAGATATCCCACGCATCTTTAGACCAAGTGCACATAGTCACAAGGTGCTGAAGATCTAGGATAATGGCATGAATGATAGCATTTAAACCATCAGAATTTTTCTTTGCATGGAGAAACTTGTTAGGTTCAAATCTACCAATATCCTTTGCAATAGAGATACCTTCTACTGTAACCATTGGGGGATTGTTGCCATTAACAACATAAACCCATGATTGAAAATCACGCGCTTGAAGAAAGCCACGCATAGCAATTTTCCACCATAAGTAATTTGAGCCATCGAAGACTGGTGGTACATTCACAGATATAACGTTTCTGTCCAAAGAGTCAAATTGCTACAAACACAGACATATAAGGTCTTAAAAGTGTTTTCCTGCTATGATACCAATTGAAAAAGCGGGGGTCTAACAACCACTCCCAATATTTTGCAATCTGTGTGGACTAACTCCAACATATTTCCAAGAGAATCAACCAGACAGTCAGACTTACTCAAGGAAAATACATCCAAGAGTTATATCTCTGTTTCTCAATGTAATCATCAAATCAAATAGATAGAAATTCGCGAGCCTGATTAATATGAGAATCAACTTGAACGGTACCAAAGACCAATGTAAAGTGTTAATAAATTTATATCAACAACTAAAGGTTGGACAATCTAATTGATTGAACAACGCACAACCTGTGATATTTCAATTATATAGAAAATATAATGCGGAAAAGAAATAACACAGACACCAGAAAATTTGTTTACGAGAAAACCGCAAATGCAGGAAAACCCCGGGACCTAGTCCAGATTTTAACACCACATTGTATTAAGACACTACATACACTAGCTTACTGCAAGTTTACTTCGGACTGGAATGTAGTTGATCCCTAACCAATATCACACTGATCAAGCTATAGTCGCGTTCCTAACGCCTCTGAATCCCAGCAGGACTCTACTCACTTGATTCCCTTATCTGATCTCACCTACAACTAAGTGTTTCTACGACTCAAAGTCGAAGACTTGATAAACAAATCTGTCTCACACAGAAAAGTCTATTGAATAGATTAATCTGTCTCCCACAGAATTACCTATGAGTTTTGTTCTGTCTTTTTATAAATCAAGGTGAACATGAACCAAATGATACACCGAGCTTATATTCCCGAAGAAAAGCCTAGTAATATCAAACACCTCACAATAATCTTAATTGTATGGTAGCGAAACAAGATATTATGAAATCACAAACGATGAGACGAAGATGTTTGTGACTACTTTTTATCTTGCCTGTCGGAGATTAAATCTTGAGAAAATCTTAGAGAAGATAGTACTCAATACGATAGAATAAAGCAAGATAGAACACGCAACTACAGAGAAAACAGTTGGGTTTGGCTTCACAACCCCAATGAAGTCTTTAAGTCGTTAACCTATAATAGTTTTAGGAAAAACCTACGTTAAAGGAGAATCGACTCTAGTCGCAACTAGTATCACACATGAGGTGTGGGGATTAGGTTTCCAAGTTGCTAGATTTCTCCCTTATATAGTCTTCAAATCAGGGTTTGCAATCACTGTTACCTTGGTAACAAAGCATTCAATATTCACCGTTAGATGAAAACCTGATTAGACTCAAGCTAATATCTTTCAACCGTTAGATCGAACTTAGCTTGTTACACACAAACGAAAAATGACTTCATTTAGATATGGGTAACCGTACCTAAACATGTACACCTTGTTTGCTCAACAATAGTTAACTGAATTTAGCCATATGAAAACTATCATATCAACCTTGTTCATCTTAACACAACTAGTTCAAATGACTCAAATGAAACTAGTTATAGAGTTATTCAATTGTTTATATTCCCATAGAAGTATACAAGACACAATTGAAGAAAAATCGATTTTGATTCACTCAAATCAATTCATGAATATTATAGCCACGGTTTGCAAAAGATTGCCTTCCTTATTTTATAAATGTATTAGTTCATGAATAACCCAATTTTAGAACATAACCCACTCAAGTATCCAAATAGGTACGCATACTTAAGTAATCGGATTTGGTCTGGGTTTGCCAGTATGCGAACGGGTGTGCATACTGTCGTACACCACCGAACTCAGTTGAACTCTCGGACTTGAACTTACGTCGGTACGCATACTGTCGTACACCACCAAACTCAGTTGAACTCCCGGACTTGGACTTACGCCGGTACGTATACTGGTATGCATACTAAGTTCCCGGAATTCAACTAACAAACTAGTACGCATACGGGTAGGCATACTATGGTTCTCGGACTTGGAATAACTTGCAACAGTTAGCATACAAATACGCATACTTTGTTATATTCAATCATGGTTAATTGTTCTAAACTCCCATTTCAATCATTGAAACATTCTTAGAAGAAGACAATAGCTGTCTCACACAAACTATTAGCTTCAAAGCAATTTTCAAGTGATCAAATGATCAATAAGAAACATTCCGAGTCTACACCAAATGACTGTCACACAAAAATCATATAAGATGGTACCAGGCGATTTTCACATGATCATCTTTTGACTTTCGTCAAGAATATAAGATGAACTTGGTTAAAGCGAAAGCTTACCAACACATATTTCGAGAAATATGTAAGCGAGTTAAACTCGGCTCAAAATATCAAATGCGTATAATCGAGGTCTATATAGCTATACGACTTTTGTTTCAAATAGGAGATGGAGTAGAAATAGACTTTTGAGTAATAGATGAGCTCAAGTCTCCACATACCTTTTGTTGATGAAGTTCAACAAGCTCCCCTTAGTAGTTCTTCGTCTTCAATCGATGAATGTCGTGAAGTCTAAAATTCAACTCCACATTCTATCCTAATCCGAGACTTAGCTATAAGTAGACTAGAAATCAAAACTTATAGTTTTGACAACTGAACTTGACAAACAAGCTTGAGATAGCAACGCTTGTGAGTTCTACCGAGCAGTGCTCTAACACCAAACATCCTGAAATACTATTTTCGAACCTGAACATTTAAGAACCTTAAACACAAATCAATTTAGGTAGACATGAACGATACACAAGGTACATGGATCATGATAAGCACTTTAAGCAAATAATAAAAACATAAATCTTGATCAAGTTTATAGACATACCTTTTAGAAGAATCCAATCGTGAATCCTACGACTTTACCAAAATTTCAATATCTTACCTAACACAATATGTGTGCCCCAATTCTCATGCTTCCCTCACCATATACATAACAGAGCATTCCTTGGTGAGGATGCACTTAAAACACAATCAAGTTATGTTGAGGTGAACAGTGCCTTGCTCACCACAAGTGACTAAAACAGACTTTTCCACAACTATGGATTTTTCACCATCTATAGTTTTTGGCCTATTCCGTTTCATTTTTGAATTATAATGAAAGAGATTGCTTTTAGAACCTTTCACATCCAAATTCATCTTTCCAAAGAATTTTTTAAGTTCCAACATCATGGATACTGAAAAAACGGGAGTCTAACAACCACACCTAATATTTCGTTAGGAAATCTGTATAGACTAACTCCAATATAATTCCAAGAGATTCAACTAGATAGTTAGACTCAATCAAGGAAAATATATCCAAGAGTTATATCTCTATTTCTCAATGTAATCAGCAAATCAAACAGATAGAAATCCGTGAGCCTGATTATTATGAGAAAAAACTTGAACGGTACCAAAGACCAATGTTCAAGTCTCAATCAATTTCAATCAACAACCAAAGGTTGGATTTACCAGTTGATTGATCTACGCGCAACCTGTGATATTTCAATTATATAAACAAATATAATGCGAAAAAGAAATAATACAGACACCATAAGTTTTGTTAACGAGGAAACCGCAAATGCTGAAAAACCCCGGGACCTAGTCCAGATTTGAACACCACATTGTATTAAGCCGCTACAGAGTCTAGCCTACTACAAGTTAACTTCGGACTGGAATGTAGTTGAGCCCTAATCAATCTCACACTGATAAGATACGGTCATATTCCTTACGTCTCTGAATCCCAGCAGGACTCTACGCACTTGATTCCCTTAGCTGATCTCACCCACAAATAAGAGTTGCTACGACTCAAAGTCGAAGACTTTATAAACAAATTGATAAATATGTCACTTGATTCACTTAGCTGATCTTACTCTGATTGATAAATCTGTCTTCCACATAAATACCTATGAAGTTTTTGTTCCGTCTTTTGATAAATCAAGGTGAGCAGGAACCAATTGATAATCTGGTCTTATATTCCCGAAGAACAGCCTAGAAATATCAATCACCTCACAATAACTTAACTATATGGTAGTAGAACAAGTTATTGTGGAATCACAAAGGATGAGACGAAGAGCTTTGTGATTACTTTTTATATCTTACCTATCGGAGATAAATCTCGAGCGAATCTTAGAGAAGATAGTACTCAATATGATAGAAAAAGTAAGATCAGAACACGCAACTACAGAGAAAATAGTTGGGTTTGGCTTCAGATTCCCAATGAAGTCTTTAAGTCGTTAACCTATAATGGTTTTGGGAAAAACCTAGGTTAAAGGAGAATCGACTCTAGTCGCAACTAGTATCACACCGGAGGTGTGGAGATTAGGTTTCCCAGTGCTAGAGTTCTCCCTTATATAGTCTTCAAATCAAGGTTTGATAGCTTTGAAACAAAGCAATCAATATTCACCGTTAGATGAAATCCTGATTTAAGATTCAAGTTAAGTTTGCTTAAAACCAAAGCAATATCTCTCCACCGTTAGATGGTCCTAGCTTGTTACACACAAATGAATTATACCTTCATTTAGATATGGGTAACCGCACCTAAACGTGTATATTGAGTTGGCTCAATAACAGTTAACCGAAGTTAGCCATATGAACACTTTTGTATTAACCATGTTCATCTTAACACTTCTCGATCAAATGATAATCAAATGAATCTAATTATGTTCCTCATAGAGCTGTTCAATTGTTTATATTCTCATAGAAGTATACAAGACACAATTGAAGCAAAATCGGATTGATTCTAAAGAATCAGTTCATGAACATTTTAGCCACAGTTTGCAAAGATTGCATTCCTTAATGTATAAATGTATTTTTTCATGAGTATGAAATCATACTTAACCGATTTTAGAACTTAACCACATAAGTTTGCAAAAGGGTACGCAAACTTAAGTTCCGGACTTGATCTTTTCCGACAGTTCCAAACGGGTACGCATACTGTTGTTCCAGACCGAATTCAGGTGAAACGTTTTGCAAACGGGTACACAAACTTAGTTCCTAGAATTTGACAGTTAAAACCGTTCGCATACGGGTATGCATACTTGGTTCCCGGACCTGAATCATTCTTACAACAGTTTGCATATGGGGATGCATACTGTGTTATATCTAGACAATGATTAATTATTCTAAACTCCCATTTCAATCATTGAAACATTCTTAGAAGACGACAATAGCTGTCTCACACAAACTATTAGCTTATAAGCAATTTTCAAGTGATCGAATGATCAATACGAAACATTCCGAGTCTGCATCAAATGACTGTCTCACACAAATCATGTAAGATGTTACAAGGCGATTTTCACATGATCATCTTTTGACTTTCGTCAAGAATAATGATGAACGTAGTTAAAGCAAAAAGCTTTCCAACACATATTTCGAGAAAGATATAAACGAGTTACACTCAGCTCGAAATATCAAATGTGTATAATGTAAAGTCTATATAGCTATACGACTTAGTCTCAATAGGAGATAAAATAGAATAGATAAATGAGTGACAGATGAGTTCAAGTCTCCACATACCTTTTGTTGATGAAGTTCCTCCAAGCTCCCCTTAATAGATCTTCGTCTTCAATTAATGAACGTCGTGAAGTCTAAAGCTCAACTACGCATTCTATCCTAATCCGAGACATAACTATAAGTAAACTAGAAATCATGACTTATAGTTTTGACAAACAAGCTTGAGATAGCAACGCTTGCGAGTTCGACCGAGCAGTGTTCTAACACTAGTGATTTTAATAAAGTGAATAATGATACAAATAAAAAGGGCATGTGGTTAAGACAAGGGTTATAGGTGATCATGCTTCCGTTGAAGTGGAAGGTGTTACTGCGAACTCTCTCGAAAGAGAAAATACAGTTAGAGTGGGTACACTCAATGTCAGCAATTCTCAAGTTTCATTTGATGAACAAATAACACTTCAAGAAGCTAATCAAACCATAAAAGAATCGACAACAAAGATTGCTAACAAAAGATCTCCTATTATTACTAATCATGGTAGTAATGTTTTTAATATTGTGACTCCTGGCTCTTCGAAAGAAACTCCCTGGGGAGATTTATCTAAGAAGGAAGGTGAGGTTTATTCTAGAAATCGTTTGATACTAGAAATGTTTTTGTTTCTTCAAAAGTGGAAGTCAAAAGCAAAAATATTTTGCTTCACAAAAAACTGATTTTTAAAAATCAAAAAATGATTTTTCGCTGAAAATCCAAACGCACCAGATGCCTCATGATGAGTGCTACCTCTCTGATATAATTTTGAATGAGCCCACGACAGGAATCAAACGCACATCGAGTCGCCAGGTCATTAAGCAATTAGGTGCAGTTCCTTAAATGGGTAGTAGGACCAACTTGAACTTGTTGAATCATGTGGCCTGGAGAATTATGGTGGAGTGTCAATTTTGAAGATTTAACCAGGGAGAATGAGTCCAAACATAATTAATAGTAGAGGTGATGGGTGCAACCACAAATCTACAACTACTTAAATGAACTTTCTCTCAAGTTCTCAACCACAATTTCTACACACCACATCAGCAGTGCACGTAACTTTTGAGTTATAATGTTCCGGCAAAAGAAAAAGAAAAAAAGTTACCAATTTTTTGAAAAATGATCGAAGAAGTTTATTTCCGTCTTCTTAAAAAGTTCAGCCGACCCAACTTTAAAAGTTTCTGTCATATATGGCAACGACATATCTCATGGCTTTTTGACGAGTAGTCCACTTATGAGTTATGACTACTAACTTACTCACTCCACCAAATATAAATACAAAATCTATAACAGAGAACAAAGACCTTGAGAGAGAAAGAGAAAGATATCAAAAAGATGGACACAGAGAATCATTCTGAAAAAGTAGAGAAAATAGTGGAAGAAGAAGATGGAGGAGATTTAGTGAGGAGCTTCAAAACAAACAATCATGAAGTTAATGACGAGCAGAACAAAGTTAGTCTTATGAGAACCTTTGTCGAAACTCAGGATCCCACTTCTAAGGTATGCCTGCTTCTCTTCTTTCCTTTTCGTGTAGTACTGTAGCATCATATCCATTTTGTTTAATTTTCAGTACAATGAGGAATGATTGGGGTACCCCCTTTCTAGTTACTTGATTTAGTCACTGATCGATTCAGTCTATTTATAGTAGTATTCCTAGAATTGTGAATTTCCTAATGTAGTATACATTTATTGACTTCCAATTTGAGGCTTAAATTGGTCAACTCCATCTTATTGCAACTATTTAGTTACTAGATCCTTGCAAGTTTTGTTTCTTTTAGTTATGACAATGGTATGCCGTAACGATATTACCTGATACTCTTTGCTTGTCCTCTGGCCCTAATTGTACTTCAGATGCACTCTTTTAACTCACAAAACCATTCGTATCTTGGTTCGCCTATAATGTATGTGGTGATTGTTTTGTTTAGGATGTGGATGATCTCAAGCTAAGACGGTTTTTACGTGCCCGTGATCTAGATATCGAGAAAGGTTCTGCGTTGTTCCTGAAACACGTGAAATGGAGACGTTCATTTGTACCTAACGGTTTTATCTCTGAATCAGAGGTAACACATGATATTGCCCATAGCAAGGTGTTTATGCAAGGATATGATAAGAGTGGACGGCCAATACTAGTCATTCATGGTGCCAAACACTTCCCTAACAAAGTAAAGGGCGGCATTGAGGAGTTCAAGCGTAAGTTCTTACATTTACCATTGACTCTAGTCAAAACTAATACTACCTCAATTTCTGGAAAAGTGGTATTATTCCATTTTCAATTTAGCCTATTTTTAGGCTAAATTGAAAAAGTGATAGTAACTCTTTTTCAGAAACGGAGGGAGTATACAGAGTAGTGTTTGTCCTTGATTGGTTCAGTACTTTTGAACTACTTATTGAAGTTGATCAGACTTCCTTAATCTAATTCAGTATTTTTTTCATAATTGTTACAGGGTTCGTGGTGTACTGTCTTGACAAATTAAGTGCAAAGTAAACTACTCATCGCACTTCGTAGTGTATATATGAATCATTTCATATATATATATATATATACATTCTCCTGATTATGTCTTTGAATCTACTACACAGGATTCCCACGGGACAAGAAATGTTTTTTATCATAGCAGATCTTGAAGGCTGGGGATACTACTCGAATTGCGACATCCGTGGATACCTAGCAGCTCTATCTGTCTTGCAGGTATACATAAAGCCTTTTCATGAGTCTTGTTTGGGTCTGAAAACAACTTCATCGATATGTATGGTGTTTTACAGGACAATTACCCGGAAAGACTTGCGAAGTATTATCTAATTCATGTCCCTTCAGTTTTTATGGCGGCATGGAAGTTAATATACCCATTTATTGATAACAACACCAAGAAAAAGGTAACACTCAAACTCGGAAATCTCTACGCATTATTGTCACAATGTAATGTTTTGAAGCAGTTCTTTCTCAGTGGTTTTGCTAAAATTTGTAACACAATCTTGCAGTTTGTTTTTGTGGATGACAAAAGCCTTAAGTCGACTCTGCTTCAAGAAATCGATGAAGACCAACTGCCAGAGGTTTATGGAGGTAAACTGCCATTATTGCCAATTGAAGAAAGCTGATTAACTAGCCCAATCCCATGCAAAGCTTTTCTCAGAAACAGTCTACAGTGTCAGGATCGTCATCCTGAAATTCGGGTATAGAAAGGAAAAGTTCCAATGGTAGTCGTAACGTCCTAATGTAATAAGTCGCAAAGATCAAGACCAAAGATTATCTATCTTAATCTCTAGACAATGAATCCTTACTTATATGTAAGAATGTGCCGGTACCTATATATGTTGTATGAATTAAGGAACCCATTACATTACATTTATGGACAATGAATACTGGCCTAAAAATATTAACTGACATGAGAAAAAACAGCTAGCTGAAAAATGTTAGTAGTTGCAGAAATAATGCATGGCTGGTTGATGGCACTGCTTGTCTTTCAGCGTTAAAGGCGCAAGATACGTTGGCAGGTAACTTAACAAAACTTGGCCCCAACTTTTGTGGCCCTCAAAAGCTGACATAAATGACAACTATATCATTATCAGCATTTCCTGCAAACAGCAGCTGTTAAATTCAATCATTTCTACAAAAAACTTATGAATTTTATCACTTCAACAAAAATCTGCGCTTGCTAAAATAATTTTCAACAAAGAACTCAAATATGCAAGACACCATCTATTATTTACTCAAGGCTATCTATCATGATGTAGATAAATTTTTTATACGAGTGCAATGCATCACGAAAATAATACTATGAAAAATTGGTTTCTAAATAGTTTTTTTCCCCCTCTAAATAGTTTTTTTTGATATTTTTATTTGATTAGTTAAGTAGATAACAGATGGTGTACAGCTTGTGTGTGACTGAGACCCATATCCAAAACCAACCGTCTTAGCCGTTCACTACTTGTAGGTTTGTTTGACAGTTGTAAATGGTAGTTGAATCATGCATACCATAATGAAATACTTTAACTGTAAGTTTATATTTGTGTGTTGGGCGCTGAGTTGACTAATTAATAGTCCTTCTCTCTTCCTCCTCGCTGCATAAAATATACTGACTTTTCAGGAATAGAAAGATAGAGAGATCAGAGCTCAGAAGAACTAAGGTGGTGATCAGATGGATAATACAGTGAAGGAACATGAAGTGATGGAGCAGAACAAAGTCAGCCAAATGAGATCCTTGGTTGAAAGCCAGGATCCCACTTCCAAGGTCTGTGTCTCTCTTACTCACTCATTTCAGTACAATGTAAACTATCAAATTTTTTAATCGGATCATATTTTTGTAACTAGTTCAAGTATAAATTGTTGCCATTTCAATTCATTATAGTACCACTTCTTTGATTTGGGTTTCTTAATTTAGTATTTGTTAATTGATTTTATCATGGAACTTTAAAAAACTAGACAGTATTGGTCAGCACCATTCTGCAACCAAGATCTTGCAAGTTCTATTCTCTCTTGCAAAATTCCAACATCCCAATCATTGGTGTTCAATTTTTACACCCAAGATTACTTATGAGCATTGTGAGTGAAGTGTGAAAATTGCAAAGGGAGTTTGATAATCCCATCGGCACAAAGCATTGGATGCACTTACTTGAACAAATTTGGTTGACTTCATAGGAATTTTTGTTGTTGTTGCTTGACTGTTTGTTCGAATTTATGGATTTCATTGTTGTGGTGCATCCTATTTATTGCTTGGATCGTGGCATGGCCCGTTGTTCGTATTTTGAACAGGATGTGGATGATCTGATGATAAGAAGGTTTTTACGTGCTCGTGATTTGGATATCGATAAAGGTTCTGCATTATTTTTGAAATATATGGAATGGAGACGTTCGTTTGTGCCTAATGGTTTTATCTCTGAATCGGAGATAGCGTTTGATCTATCCCATAATAAGTTGTTTATGCAAGGATTGGACAAGAGTGGACGCCCAATTGTAGTCACCTATGCTTCTAAACATTTTCCTAACAGAGCAAAGGGAGGTGTTGAGGAGTTCAAGCGTAAGTTCTCACATTTACCGTCGAGTCAAGTTTAAATGTGATATAGTCGCAGTAGTAGTACTTCTTTTGTATTCTGAACCATGTATTGCAGGTGAAAATACATTTGATCTAAGTCAGTTTCTCTTGATCATTGCAGGTTTTGTAGTGTACACTCTCGACAAGATATGTGCACGGTAAACTACCTACTTGTTCTCCACCGATATACTGAATCGTTTCTATGTTCTGACTTTGTTTTCTTTAATCCTACAGGATGCCTGCAGGACAAGAAAAGTTTTTAGCCATAGCGGATATTGAAGTCTGGGGATACTACTCGAATTGTGACATCCGTGGATATCTAGCCGCTTTGTCCGTCTTACAGGTTAACACATTAGCACTAAAGCATTTTCCTGACTGTTGTCTGCATCTTAGAACAGCTTAATGGATAACTATGCAACTAATACTGGTGAGTTGCAGGACAATTACCCAGAGAGGCTTGCAAAAATGTACTTAGTTCACGTCCCTTCTGTTTTTATGGCGGCATGGAAGTTGATCTACCCATTTATCGATAGTAACACCAAGAAAAAGGTTTTGCCTGATGCAGCCAAACTAGATCGTATCTTTGCTTTATATGGTGACATAAATGCTCAAGTTTGTTATGTTTACACGATCTTGCAGATTGTATTTGTGGAGAACAAAAATCTTAAATCAACTCTTCTTGAAGACATCGATGAGAGTCAACTGCCAGAAGTTTATGGAGGTAAACAACCATTAGTTCCCATTGAAAAATGCTAAGTTATATTCATGCACATTCCAAAGTCTTGTTTATGGGATCTCTACGATATCGATACTGAGAAGTTGAGGTTAACGATCCCATGATTGACAAATTAAGTACTCATTACTGTTACTAAAGTTGTGTCTATCACAGCGCTTCAGAAGCTATGTATACATTTATTTCATTTTTCATGTGCAAGTTCCTATGATAGACATTCTACAGATAACTGTAATGGTGAGACAGATATATAGTACAGCACCAATCTTGTGCGGCTACGAAACGACTGTTACATTCCATATTGTGTAGGAATGCATCGTATCCGACGAACATATGCAAATCTTTCCGCCTGTTCTTGGGGCACTTCTTTCTTAGAAGTTCTGCTCAAAAATCTAGTCTTGTATTTTCTGTGTATATCGCAAGAACCTTAAATCGACCCTGCTTCCTTGTTGTGATGGCCATTTTGAAAAGTTAAAATCAATGAAAAAAGAAGAAAATCATGATAGTTGTTGACAAAGTCCCAACTAACTAAATCTAGTAATAGTATGTTCTCCAAAATATTGTGCACCGCCTTTAAGGACCCATAAGGCCATAACCATTGGTCAATTTTCCACGTCATTGGTACTAGGCTTGTGCACGAGAGTGAGACTGCTAAATATTATTTTCTGCAGAAGTCGGTCAGTCCTCAAAATTGAAAAAGTGGGTTGGCATGATGCCTGTCAGGTGTAAAGATTCCCACTTCATGGGGTTGAAACTGGTCCATAATATAAAAAAATGGTAAAGTTGTCGGGTGTACTGATTCTCACTTCATGGGGTTGAAACCGGTCCACAATCAAAAACAAAAAAAAAATGAAATGGGATTCCACATTTAGACAAAGAAAATCTAAGTAGCGTATATTAACCGTTGTGACAAGTCTTCTGCTGCCATTTTTGAATGTTTAGGCTGACAAAATGGCTAACAAAAGTTTACGTTAGTTCGTTGACTTCTGGTCTCCATCACCTGAATAAATGTCAAGAATATGCAACAGGCTTAGAGAGTGCAGACTAGTTTGGTATTCAAAGAGAACAAAAAATCAGATGGCCACGGAAGATCAATTTGAAGAAACAAAGGAAATGGAAGTCATGGAGCAGAAGAAAGTCAGTCTTATGAGAGCCTTTGTTGAACGCCAGGATCCTACTTCTAAGGTTTCTTATCTCATTTACTCTCATTTTTTTTATGTTTCCAGAACTCGGATTGCATTAGTTTGTTTAACTACTTAATCTAGTACTACTTTTCTGATTTGGGTTTCTTACTTTTGTGTGCATTAGCTGATTTACACTAGGAATTTAAACAAAACTAGAATTCATTGCTGCCTGAAGTTTAAGAGTTGGTCAACTCCATCTTGCAGATTTAAATATTCAAGAAACATGGAGTATTTCTTATGGGCATTGAGTTTGGCAGAATAAAAAACGGATCTCGAGTTTATGATACTTCTATGCTATTCAGTATTTCACATGTAGCCTTGAGTTCTTGTAATTGTAAATGGAATGTTTTGTGCAGGATGTGGATGACTTAATGATTAGAAGGTTTTTACGCGCCCGGGGGCTAGATATAGAGCAAGGTTCTTCCTTGTTCCTGAAATGCCTCAAATGGAGACGCTCATTTGTACCTAATGGTTTAATCTCTGAGTCCGAGATAACAAGCAATTTAGCCCATAAGAAAGTGTTCCTGCAAGGATTGGACAAGCGTGGACGACCAATTGTAGTTTCTTTTGGTTCTAAGCATCTCCCTAAGAAAGAGAAAGGAGGCGTCGAAGAGTTCAAGCGTAAGTCCTCACATACCGTGGAGTCAAAGCCTGAATTAAACAGTTGCATTTGTACTCCTCACTGGCTTGAACTAGATTATGAAGTTAAGAATTCCCTTTATCTAAGACAGCTTTTCCTGATCATTACAGGTTTTGTGGTGTACACTCTCGACAGAATATGTGCGAGGTAACTACCAATCATTCTTCACTTGTGTATGGCATTCAGTTCCGTTATCCTTATATTAACTTTGGTTCCTACTACTTCAGGATGCCCGCAGGACAAGAAAAGTTTGTCGCCATTCAAGATATGGAAGGCTGGGGATATTACTCGAATAGCGACACCCGTGGATGCCTAGCTGCTCTATCTATCTTACAGGTTTGAACATATAGGATTCAACCAAATATCATTTGGGACTTTACGCAGCTTAATAGGTAAGTACTGCAACTAAAACTGGTACTGAATCGCAGGACAACTATCCAGAAAGGCTTGGGAAAATGTATCTGGTTCACGTTTCTTCAGTTTTTATGGCAGCATGGAAGTTAGTCTACCCATTTATCGATAGCAACACCAAGAAAAAGGTAACAGCTAAAGTACTCTCACTCGCTTAAAAATTGCAAGACATTTCTTCTGGGTAGTTGTGACTGAAGGCTTAAAACATAATCTTGCAGATTGTATTTGTGGAGAACAAAAAACTGAAATCTACTCTGCTGGAAGACATTGATGAGAGTCAACTGCCAGAGATTTACGGAGGTAAACAACCATTAGTCCCCATCGAAGAAAGCTAAAGATCTTCAGAGGCAACTTACGAATTCATTACTATTTCCATGTCACTTGCAAGTTACGAAGAGACGTGCTGCATCGCCTGATATAACTAAGGAGTGATCACTATTCCATATTCCAGGAATTTGACAAATGTACTGCATACATAACTAAATTGGCAATCCACATAGTATTATTCAACAGACTGAATGACAAGCAACAACAATAAAGTGTTGATGGTGGAATAATAGCTTGTACATAAATATATGCAGTTGTTCAAAACCAAGTGCAAACAAAACCCACCTCAATTATTCAGAATTCAGAGCCAGGCATAACTTCATCGATACAAGAATCCAAGTTGTAATATAAGAAGCTTAATTAACAGGCTCAAACTATTTTCTTGAAGGAAAAAAAAATGAAAAGATTGAACTTTTCTGAAAGAAAAATTGGTCTGAGATGTACCGATCCAACAACAAAAAAAAGAAAAGAAAGTATCTCCTTATTGTTTATCAACCAATCAGTAACTTGTTATCTTCCAAAAAGCTGTAAGTAGGTACTTCCAGGTTCTTTGGTGCTGGGCCCTTTCGGATCCTGCCTGAAATGTCGTAGTGAGAACCATGGCATGGACAGAACCAACCACCATAATCCCCAGCATTAGGCAAAGGGATGCAACCAAGATGGGTGCAGACACCAACAACAATAAGCCATTCTGGGTTCTTGACTCTAACTGCATCCTCCTCTGGATCACGTAGGGTGAGTTGGTCGACACTGTTGGCAAGTTTTATGTCATCCTCAGTCCGGCGTCTGATGAAAACTGGTTTCCCACGCCACTTGACAGTCACAGTAGAGCCAGGCTCAATGCTTGTCAGGTCAACTTCAAGAGAGGCCAGGGCCAACACATCCTTACTTGCAGACATGCTCAATACAAACTTGAGGACCAGCAAACGAATCAGGGAAGCATAGACGAACCTTCCACCAGTCAACACAAAGTAAGCAAATGCACGCTTGCTTGGATCTCCAGGGGGGTAACGCTCGTGGTTGTAGTTATCATAAACTATTTTATTGGTGGGGTTCTTCAGAGCCGCAAGAGTTGCTGGGGTGTGTTCCTCCATCCCAATGTTAGATATTTGCTGGGCAATAGAATCCGAAGCAAACCCTGGCACAATTAACAAACCCATTAGTCCAAATGAAAACTTGGCATAATGCATCTTCGTCATTTCCAACAGAGCAAGTGGCTAAGAATGACCGTAACTTATGTGAGATTCCCATTCCCCAGTCAAAAAAATACGTAATCTTCAAAGATTCCGGTGTGACAGATGGTTTACATCTTGATCAATATGCATAACTCTTTGGGATCCTAGTCTTACCTTGAAGCGAACTCAACTAAGAAACTTCCAGTGTGCCCTTAAGTAGTCCCTTTTAAGATGTTGCTCTATAGAATGACAAGATATGAAGGTTTATTTCTAAACTGTACTTGTTGATACTGTCATCATTCTGCACCAGAGGCACGTAGGCTGCAATTCATTCTATTATCTCATATCTTGCTATTTCACTTCAAGTGATTAAGTAACCGCCACACAAGAAAGGTTTTACTTCATTTTATTTTTTCCTAATAGGTATGAAGTTCCAACTGAACATAAGAGCTCTAATACTTAATACTTCAAAACACTTGCAATTTGATACTCTAATGAATAATCAGAGAAAGGAGATTAAGTTACAACCCCAGAAAATGGATGTAAATGGAAGTTCAGACAAACCATTAATTCTTGAATAACAGATAAAATGTAAGAATTACTTCAGCTATTACATATTAACTGAACATGGAAAATCTTGAGAATAGCTTTAAACCAGTAAACAAAAACTTAATTCTCAAATCTTACTGAGACGCATGTCGTCCCACCAAAAGACTGCAACAAACGGAAAAGGAGATGCAACTCACAGAACACAAATGAAGAAAAAAAGGTCATTTTCTACAAAATGGGAACAGTGAACACCAAAGCACCAGTCTGGGTCATCAAATTGATCACACAAAACAAACTTTTCTAGGTCAGTTACCCTTATCACACAAAACAAACTTTTCTAGGTCAGTTACCCTTATCGTATAGGAACCTATACGATGATAACAAATTCCACTAATCAAGTTTCCATCCAATCATTACCACCTCATAATCTAACCCATAAAAATTTAATCAAAACGAAATATTATCAAAACCCTAAAAATGAAATATCGGATATTATATTAAATAAATCTGAAAGAAAAATGAAAGAATTCTAACCTCGGGTGGAATAGAGAAAAGCAGATCTAGATGCGAAATTAGTAATATCTGATTTGGATTCATCAGAAGTCATCTTAGAATCTCCACCACCACCGATGAGATTCCTGTATGAAGATACTGAAGCCGGAGCAGCAGTTTGATTACTTCTCCATGAGAGAGAAGACAATCTTCTCCCTGCAATTCTCAACATCTTCTCTGATTTTCTTCTTCTTTTTTGATTTCTTCTTCTGATTATTAGTTTCTTACTCCTTCCTCTGGATCTTGAGAGAGATATGAGATACAAAGAAGAAGAGATGGAAAAAAGAGAAAAAGAGTCGGCTAAATTTGGAAGAGGAAATCCGATTTAATGGGGGTACTGTTTCCCGTGTATAAACTATTGACCGTGATACAATCATCGCAGCCGTTTAAAGTGATGACTGTTTTTATTAACGGTGGAGATTGGCGAATAAGAAGGTACTGGGCTTGGCTAGAGTAAGTAAGTAAGTTGTGAGTAATGGGCCTTTTATGTGTTTGAATTTGAGACGAGTGCTCACCCGTGGACCCGTGGTTGTCCTAAAGACATTTTGAAACCTTTTTTTGAGGCGTGCTCAAATGTTTTGAGGCATACCTAACGGCGCCAAAATAGGGACACTGGGTGAAAAAGCTCATCACCCCATATCTAACCAATTTAATATAATATAATGGCATAACTACATTTACATGATTGTAAATGTTAATGATTATGATTACATTTAATGATAATGATTAATTAGGAATGATAAGAATCGATTAAAATTAAATAATTAATAATAAGTAATCAGATTTATACGAGAGAGAATTGAGGTTTTTGAGAGGAAGAAGAAGCGGAAAAAAAAAACCTTGGCTTTTGAGATTTTAGTGATTAGAAGTGACCAAAATGTGTGATTCAAATCAGATTCAAAGGTGTACATGTGAACGATGTTTGATCTCCATTTTTTAGGTTGAATTTTTACAAACTTTTACGGACGTTCAGTGCTGGGTTCGGCTATAGAATTGCTAGCCGAATCTTTTTGTGAAGAACTGTTCGGCTGACATTTCTAAAGGCGAACCTAAATGTATGAAAAAAATATTTGATGGCTTATTCGAACTGCAATCGTTATTGGCCGAACTTGAACTTCGTAGTTTGGTGTTTCATGAGCAGAGTCATGTTCGGCTTATTATGATATAGCCGAACTTGGTAGTGTAAAAACACAAGTTAAAGGTTCGGCTATAGAACTGCATTTCCAATATGAGCCGAACCTTGCCTTGGTGGATCATTTTTATAGGTTCGTCTAGTAATCTAACTTTTCGAACTATCCAAACATGGATTTTATCTGAAATAAACAAGGTTCTGCTAAAAATAATATATCAAGTAATCAGCCGAACCTCAAGGTATTCTTCATTAAAAACTGGGTTCGACTGAAAATGTGATATTTCAATATCAGCCGAACTGTTCTTCTGAAACATTTAAAAAAAACGCAGATCTGGGTTCCAATATGCGGATCTGGAGCTAAATCTCTTGCGCGATGCTTCACACGACTCATTTATACTTGTGGTTTTAATCAATGATCAAAAATTTATGAATCAACAATTAATCACCGACGAAAAATAAAATCAAACGGTTTGATAATGATTAAACTAGGTTAGGAATGAAAATGATTTTGGATTTTGATTAGTCTAGGTTTGTGTTTTAAATTTAGGTGAAGGGTATTTAATTAATTTAAAATTATTAAGAGTAACTTAGTAATCTACCCACTGCTAGGATACCCCTTATAAACCCACCCTGGATTAAAAAAAAAATGATTTTGTATGCCTCAAAGTAGGTTTCAACATTTTCCTGAACCTTAGAAAGTTGTCTTGGAATCCTGTTTTGAAGCGTACCCAACTTTTTTTCGAGCCATATTCAATAAGGACAAAATTAAGTCACTAAGTAGTAACACTAATAACTCCTTATCCACCATATTTGACAATGACAGTAATGCCTTATTATTTGTAAGACAAAAAAATATATATATAGTAATTTAAAATTATTTTATTTTATTTATTTTTTGAGAAAAAAATTAATTTTTTTTAATTTCTTCTGTAATACCCTTATCATCCGAACTTCACTCTTTAATTGTCGAACCTAAGTTCGGCTGACTCGAGCTAAAAATAAGACATCCGAACTTATCATTGTTCTTCATAAAGTGGAGTTCGGCTAACATTTTTGTGTTTAATTATTAGCCGTACTTAACATTGTTCTTCATAAAGTGAAGATCGGCTAACATTTTCGTTTTTAATTGTCAGTCGAACTGTTCATCGGCACTTTAACAATGAGGAATAATGAGTAGTTTTGTTGATAATTCGTTTCAATTGTAAGCCGAACTTCACTTTGCAACTGCCATAAAACCCTAGTTTTTTCGATTTAAACCTAATATATCAATCAAACACAAGAAAATAATTCGCAGATTAGAATAACGATTAGAGCCTCTCCATTTAGTCGAAGACGATGAAAATTGTAGTCCGGTTAGCGTCGTTTGGAGTAAAGAAGAGAGAAGAAAATAAAAATAAAAAATTTAAAAACAAATAAGTAAAATAATCAAGGTTATCTAAGTAACTTAACCAGCTTTAGACACCCCTTATCAACCTACACTTGTTAGGGTAAGCATTTTGTATGTCTCGAAACATTTGTGCATGCCTCAAAACAGGATTCTAGTTTTGAGGCATACAAAATGATTACCCTAACTAGTGTAGGTTGATAAGGGATGTCCCAGGACTAGTTAAATTACTTAGATAAACTTGATTAGTTAATTTTTGTAAGTTATTTAAAAATAATACCCTTTTAATTAATTAATTATTTTTTAAACTTTTTCAAAAAAAATTGAATTATTTTCTTCCCTACTCTTTTCTCTGGGTTTTGTAAATAAATAAAATAAGAAAATTCAATAACTTACAAAAAAATAATAAGAAAAAATATTTATAAAAAGATAAATGTTAAGGGCATAACTGCCATTATAAAAATGGTGGATAAGGTGTTATTGGTTATACTACCTAGTGACTTTATCATTATTGTGTATGCCTCAAAAGAGTCTTCAAATTTTAGGGCATACAAAATGGTTTTCTCATCTAAGGTGACCTTATAAGGAACGCGCAATTGGGGGATATTAAAACTAATTGGGGGATAGAGGAAAAAGACAAAAATTGGATCCAAATATCAAATCAGGGTCACCCCTTATCTAAGTATTTAATATAATTCCTAATCTACCCCTCACTAATCAGGTTTAGTGATTAATTATAATTAGTAAAAATCTTACGTATTTGTTAAATGATTAGTGTGTATTTTTATTTGAATTTGGGTGAGTGAGGTGAGAGTAGAAGGAGGGGAAAAAATTGAGAGGGAACTTTTTTTTGGTAAAAATGGAGGATGATTGTACAAGCACTCCCAATACTCAAGTAAAGGTGCCAATGTGTTGAAAATTTAATTTTTTTTCTTTGAATCCACCATTGTTGCAGCTGAAATAGCTCGGTGCCGGCATGGACGTAGTATGAATACAATGCCGTCAGCAGCATTTCCGGCATTGTATTCATACTACGTCCATGCCGGCCAACAATATCCCCCATTTTAAAGGCAAGCCGGCATTGTATTCAACCGACAAAACCATGCCAGCATTTGTTGGAAATTTTCATAAATGTTTGCCATTATCCGGGAGGGTTTGAGGGGCGTAGCCCCTCCCGGATGTGCGGGGGTCTAGAGGGCAACAGAGTGCGAGACAGCGTCTCGTAGAATTTTTTTATGGTTTTGAAATTTTTTCTGGTTTTAATCAGTTCACTGCCGGCACAATCAGTTAATTTTCGAGCATGCCGGTACTGCTAACGGCATAGTCTGTTGCTTAAATTTCTATGCCGGCACATGATGTAAAGTATCCAGAAAATTGATTTTTTTTTCACTTGACTAACGGCATTGATAGATTTCTATCGAGCATGCCGGCATGGTCTTCATCAATTCCGGCGATGTAAAAAAATAATCCGAGATGGTCTTCATCACTACCGGCATGGTCTTCATCACTACCGGCATGGTCTTCATCACTTCCGGCATGGTCTTCATCACTACCGGCATGGTCTTCATCTATACCGGCATGGTCTTCATCACTTCCGAATGTAAAAAAAAAAATCGTTTTCAAAGTGAGGAGCCGGCAGAGAAGGAGAAGAGAATTTGAAAGGGAGTGGGGAAAATTAAGAATTTGAAAGGGAGTGGGGAATATTTAGGTTTCAAAGCCCTAACCCTAAAAGAGATTAATAAGAAGTGAAGATGGAGATGGGGGATATGATTTTGTTTTTTGATTTTTATTTTGAGGGAAGGGTATTTTAGTATTTTTGCCCCCAAAAAACACCCCTTAGCAGACACTATTGGTTGGGGGAAGTAATTTATATCCCCAATTAGTTTTGATATCCTCCAATTGCGCGTTCCTTATAAGGGGTGTCTAAGGGGTAGATTCAATTACCTATATACTCAAACGGTAGAGCACTTTTCTCCTAAATCCTCTCTCTTCTCTACATAACCGTATTTTCCAAATAATTATAACTTCTTTTCTTCCATCTTCTCCATCTCCAAACCTAAATTTGCTCGGATTTATCTGATATATCAGATTTTCCGAGTAGATTTGGATTTGTGTAATTAGTTTTTAATGTTTTCAATAAAAAAATCACATTATTGTGATTTTAGGTTTTAGGGTTTGTTTTATTTTTTAGTTTTACTGTTGATATCTCATGACTATTCTATGTCATGCAGTATCCGTCATTAGTGCGATTTCCTATAGCCTTCGGGCATTTCAATTGGAACCCGATGATATATTCAAGTATATCTTCGTACGCAATCAATTTGGGTGTGACGATGATCAAGATTCAATCAAACAAGATCAATGGCTACTGGAATTGTTTATGATAATGATGTTTAGTGCAAATTATCCTTTTTACAAAGGATTTTCTCTTAATGAAGAATAAGAATTTTCCAAATGGTGGATGCAGAATCAAAACACCATCCCTCCGATTACATCGATTACTACTATGATCAACAATTATGTACTTTTGTTATATTACAATTCGTCAAGAATATAAGATGAACTTGGTTAAAGTGAAAGCTTACAAACACATATTTCGAGAAATATGTAAGCGAGTTAAACTCAGCTCAAAATATCAAATGTGTATAATCGAAGTCTATATAGCTATACGACTTTTGTCTCAAATAGGAGATAGAGTAGATAGACTTTTGAATGATAGATGAGTTCAAGTCTCCACATACCTTTTGTTGATGAAGTTCCACAAACTCCCCTTAGTAGTTCTTCGTCTTCAATCGATGAACGCCGTGAAGTCTAATGCCCAACTACACTTTCTATCCTAATCCGAGACTTAGCTATAAGTAGACTAGAAATCAAGACTTATAGTTTTTGCAACTAAACTTGACAACAAGCTTGAGATAGCAACGCTTGCGAGTTCGACTGAGCAGTGCTCTAGCACAAACCTCTCTTAATACTTATCCATATCAATGAATTATTTTACTTTTTAGATTTGATCAGAGGATTCGAACTACGGTGGTATTTATGCTTTAAAATTACAACCCAAAACTGTTCTTGGTTGTTAATCATTCTCCATGCCAACTTCGTTAACATGGAAAAATTATGGTTACAAGGACTTCTAATCTCCAGACCACCTTAGTCTTTGTCTTTACAGGTTTTCTTCCAGGCTATTGTGTAAACATATTTTTTGTCATATTTTTTATTCCACTAGAAGTCTCGCTGAAGTTTTTCAATTTTCTTTAAGACATCTTTTGGAACAGCTAGACATTGCATCTGGTGGTTGGGAAAAACACTAAGAACATTTTTACAAGTACAGTTCTACCTGTTGGATTTAACACCTTTGCTTTCCAGTCTTGGAGAGAGCCACACTACTTGTTTAAGAGTGGCCCAAAGTTGTTACTTTTCTTTCTATCGAAAAAAAAAGTAAAGTTCCTAGATATTTATAATTTTTTGATTTTTTTCTCACTTTAAGAATTCTGGAAATAATCTTATAATGTTTGTTATGCATTTAGAAGCGAAATAGATGCCGCATTTTTGAAAGTTTATAACTTCTCCTGTCATTTCACCAAAAGCAATAAAAATATCAACTATTTTCTTTACTTATTTAATGTTTGTTCTAAAGAAGCGGAAACAATCATCGACAAAGAAAATATGACAGATGGGAGGGGCATCCTTCGTAATTCTAATTATAGAGTTTTTATTGTGTAATTATTATGCTTTAAAAAGAAGTTTCGACAAAACTTTTATGCATATTATAAAAAGGTAAGGAGAAAGAGCGTCTCCTTTTTAAAAGCCTCTTTCTACCTTAAAGAACTATCATGGACATCCATACAAAAGAACAACAAAGGACGTAGTTGAAAGACGCTGCATATATATTTGGCAGAAATCTTTGTTAAAGCCAAAAGAGAGCAATGTTTTTTCCAGAATTTTCCATTCAATTTTGTGAAAGGCTTTTGACATATCGATTTTTAACGCCATATTTTCATTTTCATTTTAAAAGTTTTTATAGCATGTAGAATTTCGTGAGCTACAATAATATTATATGTAGTTTACCTTCCAAAAATGAATGCATATTGGTTTTGGGATATCATTTTTCCTAACAGGGGCTTAATTCTGTTTGCTATTAGTTTTGAGATTATCTTATAAATAGTGTTTCTCAAAATAATAGGCCTAAAATCATTAGGAGAAAAAAGGATTATGATTTTTAGAAAAAGTGTTATTTAATTATTTATTATTTCCTAGGTATATATTTCTTCCTAAAGAAATCTTGAGCAATGTTTATGATGTCATTTTTGATAATATAACCAGGTAGATAATCATGGTCCTGGAGACCCCCATTAATTCGTGTTAAAAAAAAGGTTCTTAGTTTCTTTATCATCAGGAATTCTACTTAGACTACAGTTTTCATCTCTAGTTATGCATATAATGTCCATGGTCCTAGGCCGTCTCAAAAACCGGATTGCAAGGTTAGGGTGGCTCAGGGATTATTAACTGAAGGATCTTAAGTTACCAATACAATATGGGACTAACCTTAACAAACTCATTCACGTGTAACCTCGTTAGGTGTAACATGTAAACATTTATTCGAGTAACTTTGGAATTTAGATACGGTTAAATTAGACTCGTCACAAATTGCCTGCTATGATACCATATTAGATTAAAGTTCATGAGACTAACTCACCTTGAAAATTGGTTTGTAACTTGTCCATTAGAATATCTTATTTTATTAAAATGATTAATGATGTATATTGAAGTTGAGGCACATCTTCAACCCATAACCCAGATTCATCTCTCAACATATTATCCTTCTACGAGAAATAAATAGGTGAAAAAAAGTTGTGTTTCTACCTGTTGATGGTGGATTTTTGACAAAGACTAAAATTGTAAATGCCAAGTTTTATATATTTCTGACCCGTCTTCAGACGAATATATGAAATTCATATTTTATAATTTGGACATGAAAGCTCATGTTTACAACGATCTCCAAATGATCATGTAACCTCATCAAAACTTAAATATATGACGGAAATATTGGGACCTCCCCGGCTGAGCTCTCTATATTCCATATATTTATATACACTGCTCAGCTCAGTATTCACTTCTATATAGAATCGAAAACGATTGGACGGCTCCTAGACAGATAGCCTGCTAGTATAAAGCGATAACGTCTTCAGGATATCGCAATGTTCCCTGACTATATATAATACATATACATAGAATCTTAATGATTGGACGACTCCTAGATGGATTGACAACTAGCTAGTATAAAGCAATAACGTCTTCAGGATGTCGTAAATATTTCCTTAACATTCAGAACGATTATGAGGCTTCTACTATCTCATACCTCGATTCTCGAATAAATATAATGCTCCTAGACATATTATATGCTAGTATAGAGCCATCAATTAATTAATTCCAGTGCAATATTCATCAATTGAATTCCTAAAAAATATTCTATTTTCATCATAATATTTCATTACTTCAATTCACGACTTTTCTCAGTAGAATTCCATGGATTAGTAATAAATATTCGCTTTTTG
Organism: Papaver atlanticum; assembly: GCA_023531105.1. Taxonomy (NCBI): domain Eukaryota; kingdom Viridiplantae; phylum Streptophyta; class Magnoliopsida; order Ranunculales; family Papaveraceae; genus Papaver; species Papaver atlanticum. The sequence continues at coordinate 1,481,618 of JAJJMB010004448.1, read as the reverse complement.
GGCATATGGGACACCACCTAGTAAGCCCCAACAAAATGGTGTGGGCGTACTTAGCAATATTACACGAACGAGCACCCAAAATATGGATGAATGTGGATATATGGAGACCTATGCAAAATAGGAAAAGGAAGATAATAATAATAAAAAAAATGCACACGGGACCGGGTTCACTGGCCAGTCAAGCATGCTGCGGCCATGGCCGGTCCCACGCCTCTCCACTTTTTATTTTTTATTATTATTTCCACATCTCTTGAACTCCCACATTCGTGCAAACTCTTAGTTTTCCATACTTCTCCAAATATTGCTCAATTCTCCAAAGAGCCTACAAAAATCAAGTGGTCCCACGGCTGTTAGGTCTTTTCACCAACAAATATAAAAATAATATTTTTTTAATATTCCAAATATTGTACGTGTGAGCAAAAAACCTTAATTGCTCATTTCAAGAGTTTCGGTAAAGATCAAACTCTTCTGAAAGTACAAAATATTGCACAAGTGTCCAACAAAATACCTAAAACTTTCAGGAATGGACGCGCGTGGGACATGGTGGCCCGTGCACCACCATGGACGGTCCCTTGGCCATCATGGCCGGACGGTCCCACACTTCTTCATTATTTTTTGGGAATTCTCCAACTTTTGATAATTCTCCTATCTTGGATAATCCTCCATATTTTGGTGAATCCTTTTTCCACCAGTTGGACAATTCTCCATATACCGCCCAGCCAGTGTATCCACCACCAATGGCTGGTCCTTATACCCATTGGTCGGTAGATATTTCTCCAGCCACATTGGACAACTCTCCATCTCCTGGATCTAGAGTTCTCCAAAATTAAGGTTTCAGATTTACGATAATTCTGATAAACATCAATAATTTCCATAATGATCCAGCTATCAATATTTAAATTAATATTTAAATATTCGGTCCTGCTACTAACATTTTGTTGCTCGATTGTCCGAGAAGAAACATGATTTGGACGACCATCCAATATTTTAGTGGACGACTATCGAGTCCAATACTTACTGATACTCTAATTCTTACTTTGTCATTGGACAACTCATGACATATTAGATCTGGAATGAGCACTATACAATAACTCAGTAGTTTCTAGTTGACATATCAGGATAGGTCCATGGTCGAGCAATCTCATTAGACCGACGTTCGTTGATCCAAACCATAATACATCACAATTCATCAGACTCGACGTCTCTGCATTATTACTGTCCCAACAGACATCTTATGTGTTAGAGCAATGCTTGGTCGAACTCGCAAGCGTTTCTATCTCAATTTTTTTTGCCAAGTTTAGTTGATCAAAACTATAGTCTTGATTTATAGTATACTTATAGCTATGTCTCGGGTTAGGATAGAATTTGTAGTTGAGTTTTAGACTTCACGACGTTCATCGATTGAAAACAAAGATCTACTGAGGAGAGCTTGGAGGAACTTCATCAACAAAAGGTATGTAGAGACTAAAACTGTGACGGACAGGAAAATTATGCCTGGCGCGCCTGGGCGCACAGGATATAACTCCCCCGGTGCGTCGTGATGATGCTATGTTCCGGGCCTTAAAGCTTTCCCTTGCAAGCATGCTCGTGGAGCATGATGCATCTAACTTAGCTTCCACACCGTTCCACTTACCCTTGTCCTCAAAGGGGTATAAGGCCATAAGGCCGAGGCCAATGCATCTTGCATGCATCACTGACTTCTCTTACCAACTCTTTATAAGTTGATAGGAAGTATGAGCATCAATTACTGGCATGCAACTAAGCCTCATCAAGTTTGGCCGCAATCATTTCTTGCATCAAGCTACCGAGCTTAGATGATATGAGGGACCAACGTGCTGGACCAGCAATGATGTAACTCATTGCGGCTGCTTACGTACCCTTCCCTACTCTAAAGGGATCAAGCACAGACCGTAGTTCATCCTCGAAGGGACAACAACTTAAGCCAAACTCGTTTGCAAGGCCGTAGCCAAGCAATAATGGTATGGCCTAGTCCGTATAGGCCGTTCCGTCAAGATGCATAATGATTAAGCATTATCGGGTCCATGGTGTGGCATAATGATGCCTTCGCACCATATGCCCCATTGGCCAGGCTACGGAGCTATAAATGAGGATTAGGAATCATTTATACTCTTCCAGCTAAGCTATGAAGCTTACTTGGTGCATGGTCCGCATATGCACCTTCAACAAACTACCCTTCCCTATATATGTAAACTTGACATTTTTACAACTTAAATTGGGGGACCAAAAATCATTCATCAACTTCCACTTTTACTATTCATGGATAATGATTGCATGTAATGATCGCGCACAATGATTGCGTGGAATGATTGCGCACAATGATTGCACAACATTCTCTAATCCAGCCTGCACTGGCATATTGGATAATGATTGTGCAATATTCACTCATCCAGGCAGATGCGTCCTGATGCACAATGATTGTGTAATATTGGCTCTAGGCCAATCTTCCGCATCATGCGCAATGATTGTGCTGCAACGCTCAAGGCCATCTTCCCAACTGTCCTAATGCATCATGATGATGCAACATTGGCTCTGGGCCAATATTCCTCTTAACGCAACAAAAACTTGATATGAAGCTTCATCTCGTGCCATGGCGCATCTTTTCAGCATGCGCCATGCTAAATACACGGGGTGTTACAAAAACTTATCTATCACTCAGAAGTATATTCTATTCTATCTTCTAACGAGACTAAGTCATATAGCTATATAGAATTTTACATTATACACATTTGATATTTCGAGTTGAGTTTATCTCGCGTATCCATTTCTCGAAATATGTGTTGGAAGCTTTTTGCTTTAACTATGTTCATCATTATTCTTGACAAGTTTAGTTGGAAAAAATTTATTTGTTGGAAACTAAATATTAAGTCAAAAGATGATCATGTGAAAATTGCCTTGAAACTTCTTACATGATTTGTGTGAGACAATCATTTGATGTCGAATTGGAAAGTTTTGTATTGATCATTCGATCACTTGAAAATTACTTGAAGCTAATGGTTTGTGTGAGACAACCATTGTCATCTTCTAAGGATGTTTCAATGATTGAAATGGGACTTTAGAATAATTGACCATGTTTGGATACAACATGGTATGCATACCTAGTATGCGAACTGTATTGTTAATATTAAGGTCCGGGAACCTTGTTTGTGTACCTAGTATGTGAACGGTTCTACCTGAGTTGGGTTCGGAACGGCTGTTCGCGTACCTGGTTTGCGAACGACTGGACAGGCCAAGGCCCGTCCGTAGCTGTTCGCGTACCTGGTTTACGAACACAGTAGTTAAAGTTCTAAAATCGGCTAAGTATGATTCTCATACTCACGAACTAAAACATTTATGAATTAAGGAATGCAATCTTTTCAAACCGTGGCTTAATGTTCATGAATTGATTCTTGTATAATTACTTTGTACGGTTACGAATCAATCCGATTTTGTTTCAATTTGTTCATATATATATATATGAGATAGTGAACAATTGAACAACTCTATGTGAAACACAATTAGATTCATTTGATTATCTTTCATAATTGATTGATCATCATATTTGATCTAGAAGTGTTAGATGAATGTGGTTAAGACAAAAGTGTTCATACGGCTAACTTCGGTTAACTGTTATTGAGCCAACTCAACATACACGTTCAGGTACGGTTACCCATATGTAAATGAGGGTATATTTCATTTGTGTGTAACAAGCTAGGATCATCTAACGGTGGAGATTAATTGCTTTATTTCTAAGCAGACTTAGCTTGAATATTAAATCAGGTTTTCATCTAACGGTGAATATTGAATACTTTGTTACTAAGCTATCTTAGATTTGATTGTAAGCAACCCTGATTTGAAAGACTATATAAAGGAGAACTCTAGCAACTGGAAAACCTAATCCCTGCACTTTCATGTGTCCTAGTTGTGTACTAGAGTCGATTATCCTTTAACCTAGGTTTTTTCCAAAACCATATTAGGTTAACGACTTGAAGACTTCATTTGGGATTTGTGAATACAGATCCAACTATTTTCTCTGTAGTTACGTATTCTGATCTTACTTGTTCTATCATGTTGAGTATTATCTTCTCTAAGATTTGCTCGAGATTTATCTCCGATAGGTAAGATATAAAAAGTAATAACAAAGTTCTTTGTCTCCGACTTTGTGATTCCGTAATAACTTCTTCTACTACCATATGGTTAAGTTATTGTGAGATGATTGATATTTCTAGGCTGCTCTTCGGGAGTATAAGAACAGATTATCAATTGGTTCCTGTTCACCCTCATTTATCAAAATACGGAACAAAACTTCATAGGTATTTATGTGGGAGACAGATTTATCTATCATAATAGACTTATCTGTGGGAGACAGATTTGTTTATAAGTCTTCGACTTTGGGTCGTAGCAACTCTTAGTTGTGGGTGAGATCATATAAGGGAATCAAGTGCGCAGAATCTGGCATGGTTCTAGAGCATAAGGAACGTGATTGTACCTTAATCGGTGTGAGACTTGGTTTGGGTTCAACTACATTCCAGTCCGAAGTTAACTTGTAGTAGGCTAGTGTCTGTTGCGGCTTAATACAGTATGGTGTTCAATCTGGACTAGGTCTCAGGGTTTTTATTCATTTGCGGTTTCATCGTTAACAAAAATTCTGGTGTCTGTGTTATTTCTTTTCCGCATTATATTTGTTTATATAATTGAAATATCACTGGTTGTGCGTAGTTCAATCAGTTGATAAATCCAACCTTGTTTGTTGGATATAATTTGATTGACACTTGGGCATTGGTCTTTGGTACCATCCAAGTTATTTCTCATATCAATCAGGCTCACAGATTTCAATCTGTTCGATTTGCTGATTGCATTGAGAAATTGAGATAAAGCTCTTTGATATATCTCTTGATAGAGCTCGCTTTTAAGTTGGTGCTCTCGGAATTATATTGGAGTTTTGTCCATACAGATTTCCGAACAAATTATTGGGTGTGGTTGTTATACCCCGCTTTTTCAATTGGTATCAGAGCAAGCAAACACGATAAACCTGATAAGTTTGTGTTTGTTTGATCCTAAATGTTGTCCTAATGGGAAATCACTTTAGGAAACTTGTTTTTTGCATCTGTAACGCATGCTAGAAGTCCTTAAAGGTTGTTCAGAGTTTATTCTTTACAAGACCTATGGTCTCTCAAGATAATCTCAAGTCAACTAAGATAAAAATCTTAGCTGATGGAAAACAACCAAAAGGAAAGGGATCCTCTAAGAAACATCGCAGCAAGAATTGTGTGAACAAAATCTCAAGGATATGGAATCTCACTAGATTATTACTCAGTCTATTCTAGGAATACTATCATGATGGATCCATCGACAAAGATCTATTTACATCTGTTGAAGATACGTTTAAATTCTTCAAGCGACTTTATTCGATTAAGGAAAAAGGTTATCCTGGTGTTTGTTCAGATTCTGCTAAGTCATGTATTAAATGATGTGCAGATTGGTGTGGTTAACAAATCATGCAAAATCAATAAAAAGATTTATGTTGAGTGTGTTGCAAGTTCCAAACATCGGAAAGGTTTACCCCTTAATCGTAAGAAGGAAGAGTTAAAAAGATTTGTTAACCCTGGGTGTCATCTTTACTATGATTATACTTCTGGTACATATCACAAATATAAACCTGAGATTGTGCGTGAGCAATCTCCTGCCCATCTAGCCTATTGGTAACAAGATTTGGCTCCACCCCATCTGTATATAACTTGAGATGAGGCAAGTAATGGTTTGATTAGCTTTGTGATTTTGTATTTTAGGTTAGTTTTCTATAAAAAATAAAAAATAAAAACGGGATATAAACTATTATTAGTTTATAATAAAAGCTTCTTTGTAGAATGTTTCTGACATTTGACTGTATTCAATGTGTTGAGGAAACTTCAATTGTTTCAATCTTCTATGTCAGAGTATTTCTGCCCTCCCGAGGTTAAATAATGTTATGTAGTTCTCTACTATCTTATTTACCATACTGTGACGTAATTAAAATATTAATTGTTCTTGTGCTCTGAATGTTCTTGAACTTTTCATTGAGATAAGAATAAAATTGATTATCTTATCACACTGATATAAAATTCTCACAGTGTGCGAACCTTATGGGTCGGGTTTTTCGCCATGGTTTGGTTTGAACCATCTAGGAATCCTGCTTTTCTTGGGCCTCGACTCATGCACGGGTCCAAACCTACTAAAGGGGTTATAAAGGTCACCGTTTGCGTACCTCTCTTCTTCATCTTCTTGTCCGCATACGTGAATAGGATAAATTCTAGGATTCACGTACCGTCTCCATTGAAGCCTATTTGGAGGTCTAGAAAAGGTGAAGGAAGCAATCTCTCAAGGAAGCTCATCAAGTAAGTTCTTATCTTGTTTTTCTTCTACTGATTGCTATAATGGAAAGGTCCAATGGTGATGATAAGAAATCAAGGAAAACTTCTAAGGACTTTGTTTCATCTTCTCTCTCAAGTACGGTTGTTCCAAAAGACCAAGACTCTATTATAATTATATTCATCAATAATTCTTGTAGTAAAACCTTTGAAAAGATTTCCTCTAGTGGATTCATGTAAGAGCATTGCTCGGTCGAACTCACAACCGTTGCTATCTCAAGCTTGTTTGTCAATGTTAGTGATCAAAACTATAAGTCTTGATTTCTAGTCTACTTAAAGTAATGTCTCGGACTATGATAGATTGTGTAGTTGAGCATTAGACTTTACGGCGGTCATTAATTGAAGACGAAGAACTACTAAGGAGAGCTCGTGGAACTTCATCAACAAAAGGTAGTGGAGACTAAAACTCATCTATCACTTGGAAAGTTTATTTCTACTCTATCTCCTATAGTGAAACAAAAGTCGTATTACTATAGTTTTCGATTATGCACATTTGAGATTTCGAGCTGAGTTTAACTCGCTTAAATATTTCTCGAAATATGTGTTGGTAATCTTTCGCTTCAACCAAGTTCATCTTATATTCTTGACGAAAGTCAAAAGATGATCATGTGAAAATCGCCGAGTAACATCTTACATGGTTTGTGTGATACAATCATTTGGTGTAGACTTGGAATGTTTCGTTATGATTATTTCAATAACTTGAAAATTGCTTTGATGCTAATATTGTGTGAAAACGGCTATTGTCATCCTCTAAGAAAGTTTCAATGATTGAAATAAGAGTTTAGAACACTTAACCAACATTGGATTATAAACATGTTGTACACTCTTGCATTGTGTGATCCATGTCCGGGAACCATAGTATGCATACCCGTATGCGTACCTGTTGGTTTGAGAAGTCCGGGAACCTAAGTGCGCGTACCCATATGCATACTGGCGTAGGTTTGTGACCAGAAATTTCTGCTTGGTTTGGAGGTATGCGTACCCGTTCGCATACTGGCGAAAACCAAACTTGGTCCGGCTATTTCAAGTACGCGTACCCGTTTTCATACTTGAATGGTTAAAGTTCCGAAATCGGTTGTGACATGAACAAATACATTTATATAATAAGGAATGCATTCTTTGCAAACCGTGGCTATAATGTTCATGAATTGATTCGAGTGAATCAAACCAATTTTTCTTCAATTGTGTTCTTGTATACTTCTATTAGAATTTAGCAATTGAACAACTCTTTAACTAGTTTCATTTGAGTCATTTGAACTAGTTATGGTTAAGATGAATAAGGTTGATATGAGAGTGTTCATATAGCTAACCTCGGTTAACTCCTATTGAGCCTACATGGTGTACACGTTTAGGTACGGTTACATAAACCTAAATGAGGGTACATTTCATTTGTGTATAAAAAGCTAAGTTCGATCTAACGGTTGAAAGATATTAGCTTGGGTTTAATCAGGTTTTTATCTAACGGTGAATATTGAATGCTTTGTTACCAAGGTAACTAAGATTGTAAACCCTGATTTGAAAACTATATAAAAGAGAACTCTAGCAACTGGGAAACCTAATCCCCACACCTCCTATGTGATACTAGTTGCGACTAGAGTCGATTCTCCTTTAACCTTAGATTTTTAACGAAACCCTGTAGGTTAACGTCTTAAAGACTTCATTGGGACTACGAAGCCAGACCCAACTATTTTCTCTGTTGCGTGTTCTTATCTTACTTTTACTATCGTGATCGAGTATTATCTTTGCTAAGATTTGCTTGAGATTTATCTCTGATAGGTAAGATTAAAAGTAGTCACAAACATCTTCGTCTCATCGTCTGTGATTCCACAATATCTTGTTTCTCTACCATACGATTAAGATTATTGTGAGGTGATTGATAATACTAGGCTGTTCTTCGGGAATATAAGTTTGGTTTATCAATTGGTTCCTGTGCACATTGATTTATCAAAAGACGAAACAAAACTCGTAGGTATTTCTGTGGGAGACAAATTTATCTATTCCAATAGACTTTACAGTGTGAGACAGATTTGTTTATCAAGTCTTCGACTTTGGGTCGTAGCAACTCTTAGTTGTGGGTGAGATCAGCTAAGGGAATCAAGTGCGTAGAATCCTGCTGGGGTTCAGAGACGTAAGGAGCGCAACTGTACCTTGATTAGTGTGAGATTGATTAGGGCTCAACTACATTCCAATCCGAAGTTAATTGATAGTAGGCTAGTGTCTGTAGCGGCTTAATACAGTGTGGTGTTCAAAGCTGGACTAGGTCCCGGGGTTTTTCTGCATTTGCGGTTTCCTCGTTAACAAAACTTCTGGTGTCTGTGTTATTTCTTTTCCGCATTATATTTTTTTATATAATTGAAATATCACAGGTTGTGCGTTAAATCGATCAATTGGTAAATCCCACCTTTGGTTGTTGATTGAAATTGATTGATCCTTGAACATTGGTCTTTGGTACCATTCAAGTTAGTCCTCTTATATTCAATCGGACCTGCAAATTCCTATTTGCTGATTGTGGATTGAATTAAGAGATAGAGATATAAAACTCTTTGATACACTTTTCTCTAGATTGAGTCTGACTGTCTAGTTGATTCTCTTGAAAGTATATCGGAGTTTGTCTATTCAGATTGCCAAATGAAATATTGGGTGTGGTTGTTAGACCCACACTTTTTCAATTGGTATCGGAGAAGGAAAACACGTTTAAGACCTTATAAGTCTGTGTTTCTAGTGATCTAAATATGGACAGAAGTGTTATCTCTATAAACGTACCACCAGTCTTCGATGGCTAAAATTACTTATGGTGGAAAATTGCTATGCATTCCTTTCTTCAAGCGTGTGATTTTCAATCATGGGTTTATGTTGTTAATGGCTATAATCCTCCGGTTGTTGCAGAAGGCGATGTAACTGTTCCGAAGGATATTGGTACATATGAACCTGCCGAGATTCTCACTGCTAAGCAAAATTATGACGGTTTAAATGCTATCATCAGCACCATATGACTACGTGCACTCGGTCTAAAGATGCTTGGGATATCTTAGAAACCGTATTTGAAGGGAATACCTGTGAAAAGGAAGCTAGGCTTCAAAACCTAAATTCTGATTGGGAAAACCTTTGTATGGCAGATGAAGATTCATTTGTTGAGTTTAATCACAATTTTTTTTTAAATTGTTAATGCATCTTTTGCATTGGTAAGACTATTCTTGAAAAGGACATTGTGATGAAAATTCTCAGATCGTTGCCATCCAGATACGATTCTAAGAAGCATGCCATCGTTGAGAGGAATAACCTTGATACTCTTTCCAGAAATACTCTTGTTGGAAAGTTAAAAATTCTTGATCATGATCAGAATATAGTCAGAACGTCTGTGTTCAATGATGTGACTATTGCAAGTGAAGCTTCTAACTTGTCATGGGCTGATGAGTGTTGTCCTAATCAATCTGATCTTAATAGATCACTGATTACAAAAAAGATCAAGAATATTGTGAAGAAAAGCAATGGATCTGAGAAATCATCTTTTCTCTCTAATGCTTTTGATGATTCAGTTCAAGAAGAAATATCTCATGGTGTCAATAATATACATACTCCCGAAGCATTTTAAGAATTTTCAGCCTTCTCTGCGGAAGTTTCCATTAACTCAAATTCTAATTCAGGATGCGAGTCTGACACTGAGATTGTAGAATTCTTGGAGAAAAGTGAAGAAATTCACAAAGAAAATCTTCATCTGAAGATTTTGTTGGAGAAACTTGAATCATCACTTCAGGTGAAAACTCTTGAGATCAATTGTCTTAATGATGAATTCACCAGAACCCTATCTCTGAAAGAAAAAGAGATTAATTCTCTCAAGTGTGACCTGTAAAGGCCGTCAGGAAGCTCGGACAAGATTTCAGCAATGTTATTTGGTCAAAAAGCTTTTGGAAACACAAAAGGATTAGGGTTCAAAATAAGACTGTGAGCACAATCAACTCATTTGTTCCGACCAGTTCTGGAACATCTATTCTCGAAGATTGTGATAAATGGGAGTCATCTCTACAAAGCAAACACTCTTCTCTGTTGTGCTCGTTTTGTGGAAGTGCAAGTCATGTTCAAAATAAGTGTTGGAAATTCAAGAAGAATAACAAAAGAATTTTTAAACTTCAAAATGATATGCAAAGGATGAATTTGACTCAGGGAAAACAGCAAACGCCTGAATACAAGAAGAAGGTGTCAAAAAGGGTCAGAGTTAGACAAGGTAAGTCCGTTTATTCAGACCTTGATAAGTTACTATGTGACAAAAGATGTGAGCATTCGGCTCACTCCGTCACTATCTAAATGCTAGTGATGTTCGCATCCTCTGTTTTAACTTGAGAAAATGAGGATTGCATCAAGGTTGCTCAAGTTTTGTATAATTGGTTCTTTCTTATTTTATTTTTGCTAAGAAAATATCTTCTTGTTAAAAATAGACATTGGATCACAAACCGTACAAGACTTGTTCAAAGTTCTTTTAGGGTTTGGGTATCCGTGAGTCTACTTATATTCATTTGTGGTCAAAATATCCTTCACTTCTCTTGTCTTTGAAAGATACAGTTTCATGGCTCCTGTAACCAGAGGTACCACAAAAAGGGATGCAGTTGAAGCAGTTAATGTGTATCTTTGTGAAGGAGTTTCTCCCTCAAGTAAGAAGAAGGAAAGATCTACAAATGATGCAGGTTCTTCCTCTAACTGCCTCTTGTCTGTTTGTCATTTTGATAATAACTTTAGAGGTATGGTGAAGGATTTCATCAACAAAAGAAATGATTTAAAATCTCAAATCATTTTATCTTTAGAAAAGATAGCTCGCTATGAACATATATTGTCTCTAACAAAGAATACCTTGGGTAAACTAAAAAGAGAACTTAGTGAGTTAACTTACATTTTTGAAGATTTGGAGGAATTGAACGATCCCATAATCAATGGGTTTTTCAATAATGAGAAGGAATTCTCTGTAGATGCTCTGAGAAAGCTCTATGATGTCTAGGAAACTTCTTATGAGAATTTATTCTTGAGTTTTTAATAAGGATAACTAGAGTTTGGAATAGACATTATTGTGAGTACACATAGCTATTGCCAACGTTTTCATCTTGCAATGTTTTTAGATTTATTTATTTAAATTCTAAAGTTCATTTGGAAGATGATTTTTGCAGTATTAATCTTTATGGTTTTATATATTGCAAATTGTTATGGGATATGTTGTTTACGTCCATGAACCTTGACTGTCCCATAGTTGTTCAAAAGTTAACTCTATTATATGTCGATATGAAAGTACTGATAAAAGATAGAATTAACTTTTGACTACAAAAGTTAAGCCTTTTATGTTATTATGCAAATATTGATGGAAGAAAGGATGAACTTTTGTTTTTCAAAGATTAAGTCTATTATATGTCATTGTGCAAATAGTGATGAAAAATAGAATGAATCTTTGATTATTCCGCAGTATTGGTCTTTCCCTGATCCACATCTTTGTGTATGTAATGTGCGGCTCCGTAAGTTATCTTATGTTGAGCATGACCAATTGAATTGATCATTTTCCTTGTGGTTAATTCAATTGATATTTTTGGATAAAAATTCATGTTTCATGTGATTTGTTAATGTCCAAAGAAATCCTTATTTTCTTGTAAAAGTAAGGTCGTTCTTGTTGTTCTTTCGGGAATGACATTTTATGGGGGAGAGTTCTTAATTGAACTTGTGCTTAATTGCCAAATCTTTGTGGGGAGTGCGGCTGTGGAATATTGTAGGGGTTATCTTGTATCTTTATAAACTCCTTGATGAATGCATTTAGTTTCGGCTATTTGATGGCATCTAAACAAGTTGGTATGTAGTTCTCTTTTGATCATGAAGTATCTCTATGAAAACTTCATGAGGATCCCACTAGTTTTCGTACCTTTGCCAATTTATATTGACAAAAAGGGAGAGAATTAATGTGTAGTTCACACTAAAAATACATATGATTTACGGATCATTATGTAAGGGGGAGTGGTTTTCATTTTGAGATGAAGTATTGATTAAGGGGGGGGTGATACATATCACCATAGTATTGTTGTCAAAATTGTGATGCAATTGGACTTTGATGTTGTATAATGATACTATGACACTGTATTACAATGATTGAGAGCAATTGTTTTCTCATTGTTATAGCTACGGATCTTCAACAACGATGATGCTGAGTTGAACACATTTGGAATCATTGGAGTACTTGGAAGTGACGAAGATTTCGAGTAATGTTGAAGAACCAAGGAGATAAAGCATTTGGATGAGACTGGGTTTATAACAAGCTAAGTTCGATCTAACGGTTGAAAGAAATTAGCCTGGGTTTAATCAGGTTTTCATCTAACGGTGAATATTGAATGCTTTGTTACCAAGGTAACTAAGATTATAAAACCTGATTTGAAAACTATATAAAGGAGAACTCTAGCAACTGGGAAACCTAATCCCCACACCTCCTGTGTGATACCAGTTACGACTAGAGTCGATTCTCCTTTAACCTTATATTTTTCACGAAACCCTGTAGGTTCAAGACTTAAAGACTTCATTGGGTTTGTGAAGCCAGACCCAACTATTTTCTATGTAGTTGTGTGTTCTGATATTACTTTTACTATCGTTATTGAGTATTATCTTTGCTAAGATTTGCTTGAGATTTATCTCCGATAGGTAAGATTAAAAGTAGTCACAAACATCTTCTTCTCATCGTTTGTGATTCCACAATATCTTGTTTCGTACAATTAAGATTATTATGAGGTGATTAACAATACTAGGTTGTTCTTCGGGAATATAAGTCCGGTTTATCAATTGGTTCCTATGCACCTTGATTTATCAAAAGACGGAACAAAAATCGTAGGTATTTCTATGGGAGACAGATTTATCTATTCCAATAGACTTTTCTGTGTGAGACAGATTTGTTTATCAAGTTTTTGACTTTGGGTCGTAGCAACTCTTGGTTGTGGGTGAGATCAGCTAAGGAAATCAAGTGCGTAGAATCCTGCTGGGGTTCAGAGATGTAAGGATCGCAACTGTACCTTGATCAGTGTGAGATTGATTAGGGCTCAACTACATTCCAGTCTTAAGTTAATTGGTAGTAGGCTAGTGTCTGTAGCGGCTTAATACAGTGTGGTGTTCAAAGCTGGACTAGGTCCCGGGGGTTTTCTGCATTTGCGGTTTCCTCGTTAACAAAACTTCTAGTGTCTGTGTTATTTATTTTCCGCATTATATTTTGTTATATAATTGAAATATCACAGGTTGTGCGTTGAATCGATCAATTGGTAAATCCAACCTTTGGTTGTTGATTGAAATTGATTGATCCTTGAACATTGGTCTTTGGTACCATTCAAGTTAGTCCTCTTATATTCAATCGGGTTCGCAAATTCCTATTTGCTTATTACGGGTTGAATTAAGAGATAGAGATATAAAACTCTTTGATATACTTTTCTCTAGATTGAGTTTGACTGTCTAGTTGATTCTCTTGAAAGTATGTTGGAGTTTGTCTATTCAGATTGCCAAACGAAATATTGGGTGTGGTTGTAAGACCCCCGCTTTTTCAATTCATACTTGAGAAGAAATTGGTAAAGGAAAGTGGTCATAAAGAAGACTTGGTGTGTTTTGAGAAATATAATCTTGGCAACATCTTCAATGGTCTTGGTGAAGGTTTTGACACTCTCACAAGAATCTATTATGCTAACATCCATGATGTTAATCTTGATAACTTGGATTTCAAGACTATGATAAATAGGAAAAAGATTCTAGTTGATAGAGAGTTGATTTCAAAGATTACCAAAATTTCTTTGGGTAATTTTCGTATACCTAGACCAAGAGGAGAAATACCATCTTATGAAGCCATTTCTTTTGGTATTTGTTGCAAGAAGTTTGATTGGATATAAGGGAAATTTCCTACCCAAGGTCTTAGTATTGCCTTTAGGATCTTCGGAAAAATTGGAATTTATAATCTTTGGCCCTCCACGATTGAGAACTCTCGTTGGAGTCGTGAATTTGCGGAGTTGGTCTATTTCCTTGAAATGGGTGCTCAAGGTCTTGATATTTGTGGTTTTATCATTCTTCAAATGGTCTCGATGGTGTCAGTCAACAAAAAGTTAGGATTTCCATGCTTAATTGGGAAAATTTGTAGTGAACACTCTATTGCCCCTATTGGAAACTTTATTGGAACTCCCAAACTAGTTCGTCCAAGTATTTTCAAGCGTATGAAGACGAACTTCTACAAAAGACAAAGATGTGATACTCTTGACGTTTCTTGTGATCATACCACCTTGGGACTTCTTCAACAAATTCACAAGGGTGTGTGTAAGATCAATTCTAAGGTAAAATGTGTGCAAGAAAAATTGTGTGTGATTGCTACAAAATTTCCCAAAATCAAAGAAGAAATGGATAAAGTTCAAGCCTCTTGGACGAATTCCGATGATGAGGAAGATGATGATTAACTTCTGTTAGAGCATAGCTCGGTTGAACCCACCAAGCGTTGGTATGTCAAGTTCGGTTGTCATATTTTAGTGAATCAAAACTCATCTAAGAGTCGCTTGATTATGTACTAGAGACAACTTCGTATAGGTTAGGCTAGAAAGTCTAGGATTATGAGATATACAAGTATTACTCGAAGACCTTAAGAACGTGAAGAAGTAACGAACTACAACGACGACATCATCCTTCCTCTTGAGGTTAGTAATATTGACTTGAACTGTTTCATTCCTAACGTATCTTTCAAGTCATGCTATATTGAAAACATAACTGCGAAGCTGTGAATGATTATTTTACTCTAGTAGTGATACATGATCATATGATCATAGTGTTAAGGAATTGGACTACGAAGTATAACACTTATCTTTTGAACTTCGTAGATATGACATCGACATAATCGTATAAATGTTATTGTGATTATGTGTATGGGTAAAGGTGAAGATTTTATCATAGGAAACAATGTTTACATTTGTTTAAAGGAAGTACATTCATGAACTTGTTTTATGAATCGAAAGGGAAATCGCTAGGCTTATTGGTATTGTTATTCATTGCATATCTTTGGATTACCAATATGTGTGAGTTATTAGTAACGATCATAACTTGTTATGTATCTTGGTATAACTAATCACAGTGCCTGACTTATGATTTGGTATGACTAGTTTTTATTAATTAGTGTAACCGGTCCTAAGTAATCACCTGAGATGGTATGATCGATATTTGTAATTGGTGTGACCGATCCTAGTAATTGGTGTGACGGATCACAAAAAAAGTATGTAATCGATACTTGTAATTGGTGTCACCGGTCCTAGTAATTGGTGTAACCGATCCTAGTGAATTGTATAACCGATCACAAGCAATACCATGAGTATATGGTAACCGATCCTGGTAATTAACGTACCCGATCCTGGTAACTGACGTAACCGGTCCTGGTAACTTGTGTGTTCAATCACAAGTAATCCATATTAAGGTATAACCGATCCCAATGATTGGCAGAATCGATTGAACCCATGGTTTTGATTTGATATTTGATCAATCACATAGTTGTCTTGGAATACAGATGAACCAATTCTAAACTTGTTTGGAAGTGTGGTATAATCGATTCCAAGATTGTAAATATGAAAGAGGATTTACAAAATATGTCAACATACTCTGAACACGAACAATAACTCTTATCTTTTATTGTTCAAAGTTATTCCTTAATTACTCAAGGAGATCCCGATCCGAAATAAATTAAGAATCTTGTAATTAAGGTTGCTAGTTTTATATGCTTTAATTACCAGCAATTAAAAGCATATCTCTAGAGAATAAAAATTAGTAATGTGCATTTACTAATTGGATATTTTCTATTGAGAGATTTCGGAAAATATTGGACAAAGCATTTCCAGGAATTATGAAAACCGATTTTGGGGATTTATTGCATATCTTAAAAATAATTCGGTTTTGGAAATTCCTTGGAGTCCAAACATCCTTGGTCTATAAATACCTAAGTTTTCATTTCTAGCAAACTATCTTAAGAGCCAGGCAAACTTCATCTTTTTATTGTTTCTGGTGGAGCCGTCTATCCGGAGAGGAAAGTACCCTAATTAGGTGAAATCTCTTATGACCGCTCGTTTAAAGACTTATGTGGGATCAAGAAGCCCTACGAGTACCGTTGGTGGGAAACTAGATAATTGCAGTGTTATTAGTTTTCGATGGATTTGATTGACTAACGGTTGTTGAACTTTGATTGCACCTAGTTTGTTTATTCTTGAGGATCTTCTCTTCTGATATAAGATTCACTCAAACTAGATCGAAGTGTCGACGGGATCTTTAAAACTGTTTGTAGATCTAAAGACATCTTGTGATAATCCATTGTTAACAGACTCCGTTCTGTGCGTGATTGATCACAAGAGATTCAAGTGGTACAGTCAAACCTCGATAAACGAATGTTTGGTAAATGAATAACCTCGCCAAATGAATAATTTTCTCTAGTCCCGACTTGGGCCAGGGTGATAAATGAATAACCTCGCTTAATGCATTAATGAATAAAAAAAATTGAATTATCAAAGGCCCTATAAAAATATAAATGAATAATCACTAAATTTCCATATAAAAAACATATATAAGAATAAAACAAAATACATAATCAGTAAATTTTAAATAAAAATATGTAGAAATAAACTCAAAAAAATTCATATATGGTTAAATGACTTTTTTTTCACCCAAACCAAAATGCACAGCATCCTTAATTTTATGCAATGCTTGTTTCTGGAATATTTTGCTCGTGTTATATCAAGTAATTTTTTAAAGTGACCATCGCTTGAAAGGCATCTTGAGATGAAACATTTGGTACGACGCTACTATCATCTGGTTCAGTATCATTCTCATCATTCATTACTGACTCAATAATTTCTCCGTCTGTTGGATATTCCATAACTGCATCATTCTTGTTAGGATAGTTTAAAACATGTTCGACGTCCATCAAATTTCTATAACGTAAATAAAAAATGACACCAGTTAATCCTTGGATATCTGCTTCTAATTGACCATTTTTTAATTTTGGAATATCTATATCTTCGAACCAAATCTTACGATGACGGAAACAGTTTGCAATTGTTTTTTCCCTCTAGCTACATTTGTACATCTTCTCTTATACAATTTAGCTTCTTAATCATTTAGACAATATTTTCTTAATTAAGAAAATATTGTCTAAATGAATAAATATTTATTTATCGATAAATAAATAACCTCGCTAAACGAATACTTTTTCTTGGTCCCAAGATCATTCATTTATCGAGGTTTAACTGTATTGTGCAGGTTTAATTGAAGATTAAAGAAGATTTAAAGACGAAGAAGATTTCTTATTGGTTTCTCATATCTTTGTGTAGCACAAATCTTGATCGGCTGGGATCCAACTAGAATCGGATTTATTCGATTGATTAGTTGCGTGATATCGGCATCGCTTTATAGTTTCTTGTTGGATTCTATATTGATTGATTGCAAATCTAAACTCTGCTACTTCGGTAGTTGTTGGATAGATTGATCTAACCAGGCAAAGGAGTTTATTAGTTTAAACGGAAGAGCCTTTGCATATGACTTGAGATATATTTATCTGGGAAGAATAAATAGAGTTGTTACCAAACAGATTTGTTGTTCCTTTACTGTTTTGAATACGATCTAAAGGAATTGTTCCAGTGCGTGCACTTATTGAATGTCGGAAGCGCAGGAATACTGAAGAAACTAAGTGAACTAGGTTTAGTTGTTTGGTCTCAACTATACGAAGTTGGTTTAGATTTTATATAGCGGCTTAATTCTGATAGTATTCAATTCTGGACTTGGTCCCTGGGTTTTTCCTGCATTTGCGGTTTCCTCGTTAACAAAATCTTGATGTGTCTTTTACTTTTCTATTTCCGCAATTATAATATTTTATTATAATTAAATGTAAAATACACAAACGTTAACTCCGTATTACTTGATAGTGATCCAATAGAGTTTGGTTAAGTCCGAACCTATTATCAAGTAATCACACTTTGATTGTTGTATTGTCTCGATCTCGTATCCATAGACAATCACACAAAGTGTGAATACCGATTTTTCGTATTGTCCCGACTTTGTCCATAGACAATCACTTTCATTAAGAGGACTTATATGTGGATATTTTAAGATTGTGGTGTATTTGGGTACCCTCGTCTTTTCAACTTCTATTGGGGAGAATTATTTGGTAGTTCTCCGTAGTTGCGTATTTTGATCTTACTTGTTATATCGTGTTGAGTACTATCTTTTCTAAGATTTGCTCGAGATTTATCTTTGATAGGTAAGATATAAAAAGTAATCACAATGTTCTTTGTCTCAGACTTTGTGATTCCGCAATAACATTTGGTATTATTTTGACTAGGCTATGGAAGAGATATATCTGTGAGGTGATTATTGTGACTAGGTTCAATATAAATTGGCAAAGGTATGAAAACTAGTTAATTTTTGACAAAAGATTAAGATTAAGATAAGTTGTCGGCAACACAGAAAGAGTTGTGCACCTATCTCAAGACTCTGACAGACAAGTTGTCGTCTAAGCAAACTCAGCCCGAACTCCAGTCAGATAAAGGAAAAGCTAAGGAAACATCCCCAATTGCTGATCCTGAAATCTCCCCAATCCACATCTTGGAAGATGATGAAGTCTGCAATAACCCGTCAGCAAAGGAATCAGCAAGTTTCATCACTCGAGAAGATTTTGAACGCTTTCTAGAGGATCGTGGAAAAGACAAGACATCATATGTTCATCGTCACCAACCTCCATATCCTTCTACTATACAGAGAGTTCCTCTTATGAAAGGTTATACTTCTCCAACGTTCACATTTTATGATGGAACAGGAAATACTCGAGAACATGTCTCTTGGTTCTTGGAATCATTGGGCGAGCATGAGTACAACCATGTTATCCGCTTGAAGGAGTTTTCAAAATCCTTAACCGGCAGAGCATACACATGGTACAACAACATCGCACCAGGAAGCATCGCTAGTATGGAGAATTGATTAGAAAATACTTATTCATTTCAAAACAGGTCACCCTCTCAGACCTGGGAAGAATGTTTCAGAGGAAGAATGAACATCCCAATGATTACGTGAAAAGGTTCAGAGTCCAAGCTTTAAATTCTCATGATCCGAATGTCACTGAACAACAATGGAATGACCCCGTTTTACATAGATTTACTATTAAATCTCTGATTCCAGACTTTCTCAGAACTTCATGAAGCAGCCAAATGATCAGTGACTACTGCACCTTATTTACTGGAAAGAGCAAAGTTTGCGAAGGTCGAGGAACCTCGTAGCAGCCGACGCCTGGTCAACAATCAGTACAATCTCAAACCTTTCACAAACGTCGTTACTGAAGGATGCAAAATGAAAGCTGCCGAAACACCATAACACAAGGCGACTCCAACATTCCAGGCTCCTCTGGAAGCTCAAAGGAAGGAAAATCAAACCGAAATGCACAAGCTCCAACGCAATGCCAACAAACGGGAAAATGATCAGACAGACTCAAACTTTCCTCTTCCCATTGAAGAAATGATCGAGTTACTGGAAGTCAGGATTCAAGATGGTGTAATCAAATTTCCATTCATCAGGAGAGAGCCAACTAAAGAAAAAATAGAGAATCCCAGGTACTGTCGCATTAATAGGTTCATCGATCATCCAACAAGTGACTGCAATGTTTTGAAGCGTATCATCAAAGAGAAGGTTAAGTCAGGAGAACTTCAACTGGGGACTGAAGGAGTACATAGGACCCTCTCCCAATTAGGACCTTCACTCTCTCTTAACAACCTATCAAAGAGGCAGTTTAATTCTTTGTGGGACATGCATAAAGGAGATCTCCAACTTTGAATTACTCTATCTGTCGAAGGCACAAAGGAGAGACATGTTCACAGCACTGAAGCACGTCGTATCAGGAAGTCCATTCAGGAAATAATTCCTGAGCCTCTAGCCACAGAAAAAGAGATGTACGAGTGGGGGCTGCTTGCCATAGTCAATTTCAAAGGAAATGAATTTTGGAGAACGTTGAACGATGTTGGCACCACTATCAACATTATTTCACTGAAAATTCTCAGAGCCGCAGTGATCACTCGCCAAGAATCTACTCATGCTCCTATCTCAATCAGAGACCATGAAAGAACGCTCAGAGATGTTTATGGCTACATCACTCTCAAAGTAAAAATAGGTTCAACCTGGACAGAAACCAAGTTTCACATAATCAGGAAGATCCAAGATATGACATGATCCTCGGACGAGCGTGGATCAACGCTGAAAAGATGGTTACTGACAAAGCGCCTTTGGTTGCACATCTCTCCAATGAAGAAAGTTCGGAACCATAAGATTTGGTGGACGTTCCATCATCAGGGCACTTGGAGGAATTTCGAACTTTGACGAGGTTGAAGCAAGAACCTGCAAAAGATGCATAGACATTCATCAAGAGGTTCCACATTCAGGCAAGTCTCATTCCTCCCATGTCTATGTCATCTATTTCGTCACATGCTATCCTAGCATGGGGACTCAATTCTGCTAGCAACTCTGCTATTGCAAGACGTTATGAATAATAGCTTCACCACATTAATATTTTTTACCAAGTGGTTGAATCTGACACTTCTCCGAATCGAGCATCTCACTGAGACATTCATTACTGAGATGATGTTCAAGCACGACAAAGAATATCTTGGGTATTCCCGTAACTTTTGCATGAGTGTCCATATGTACCACAAAATCAGAAAACTTTGATGTCTGTGCAAATGTGGAATCCTACCGCAAAAGGAATGCCGATCCAACAGAAGATACTCGGGGCCGAGACGATCAAGCCTAAGACATTCGACGCTTAAGGGACGTGACGCTTCAACGCTCATGCATCTAAGACTTTTCCAAGGCCAACCTAAATTTAAAAACCTCTCATATCTGAGTAATATATTCTTCAGAAGCCTTCAAATTGTACTACCAATCAAAGAGTACACCTTCGATAATGGCGCCTCTAGCTTCAACATAAATAACTCGACGATGACACAGTGATTCAATGCCAAGATGGTCAAAGTGTAACTGAACTACAATCGTTAAGTCTTCACTATCTCAATGACAAAACTTCTGAAGCATATACAACGTCATTCTTCCATGGATGACAAAAACTCCTTCAACATATATCTTTTTACTGAACCGATGAACGCCTCTGGGATGCACTTGGGGACTTGATCTTGTTGAAATGATCAATTCATATCAATTTCAATAAATGTGTTCCACATAACAAGTCATGGAAACCTGATGTGATTCCATGAAACGTCATCAACGGAACCTCTCTACATCACAAATCTTTCACGGCTAAGGAACTTCTTCTCCCCACCGATCACACCCAGAATGGAGACTGCCACTGTTATCTGCCGCAACAACATTAATTCCCTGACAAAGCCACTTCAGAGTAAAGTCATACTGTTCGGGAGAATTTGGGTTGAACCCCTAGTACACCCTCATCTTAGGATGCTTAACTCATCAATTAGTTAGTGAATATAAAGGTTCATTGGATGGAGGATCAAGGACTATGTCGATAATCATGGTTCTATCTTTTTGGTCTCTGGAGCAACTCCAACCATGGTCTCAGCATCAACAAGGATCTCTAGAGCAACTTCATCCATGGTCTAAACACAAACAAAGATTTCTGAAGCGAAATCACTCGTGGTCTCAACATCAACAACAGTCTTAGAAACAACATCTCGTGATCGGCTTCATCAACTATCCATTCTCTGAAATGTTACTCGATGAATCAGACTTCTACAAGCACTAATGATTCATATCAATATGTGTTAGAGCACTGCTCGGTCGAACTCGCGTGTGTTGCTATCTCAAGCATGTTTGTCAATATTAGTGATCAAAACTATAAGTCTTGATTTCTAGTCTACTTATAGATGTCTCGGACTAGGACATAGATTCTGTAGTTAAGCCTTAGACTTCACGGCGTTCATCATTTGAAAACGAAGAACTACTAAGGAGAGCTTGTGGAACTTCATCAACAAAAGGTATGTGGAGACTGAAACTCATCTATCACTTAGAAAGTCTATTTTTACTTTATCTCCTATATTTAGACATAAGTCGTATTACGATATAGTTTTCTATTATACACATTTGAGATTTCGAGCTAAGTTTATCTCGCTTACATATTTCTCGGAATATGCGTTGGCAAAGCTTTCGCTTCGATCAAGTTCATCTTATATTCTTGACACAAGTCAAAAGATGATCATGTGAAAATTGCCGAGTAATATCTTACATGGTTTGTATGATACAATCATTTGGTATAGACTTGGAATGTTTCGTTATGATTATTTCAATAACTTGAAAATTGCTTTGATGCTAATAGTGTGTGAAACGGCTATTGTCATCCTCTAAGAAAGTTTCAATGATTGAAATAAGAGTTTAAAACACTTAACCATTATTGGATATGTCATGTTGTGTACTTTTGCACATATGTAATCCATGTCCGGGAACCATAGTATGCGTACCCGTACGCGTACCTGTTGGCTTGAGAAATCCAGGAACCTAAGTATGCGCACCCATTCGCGTACTGGCGTAAGGTTCATGTCCGAATATTTCTGCTGGGATTGGAAGTACGCGTACCCGTTTGCGTACTGGAAAAACCGAATCTTGGTCCGGGTATTTCAAGTATGCGTACCCGTTTGCATACTTGAAGGTTAAA
Organism: Papaver atlanticum; assembly: GCA_023531105.1. Classification (NCBI taxonomy): domain Eukaryota; kingdom Viridiplantae; phylum Streptophyta; class Magnoliopsida; order Ranunculales; family Papaveraceae; genus Papaver; species Papaver atlanticum. Next base: position 1,458,551 of record JAJJMB010004448.1, on the reverse strand, counting down.
GTTCTAAAATCGGTTATGTACATGAACATAAACATTTATTTATAAAGAATGCAATTTTTGCAAACCGTGGCTATAATGTTCATGAATTGATTCGAGTGAATCAAACCGATTTTGCTTCAATTGTGTTCTTGTATACTTCTATGAGAATATAGCAATTGAATAACTCTTTAACTAGTTTCATTTTAGTCATTTGAACTAGTTATAATTAAGATGAACAAGGTTGATATGAGAGTTATCATATGGCTAACTTCGGTTAACTATTGTTGAGCCAACATGGTGTACACATTTAGGTATGGTTACATAAACCTAAATGAGGGTACATTTCATTTGTCTGTAACAAGCTAAGTTCGATCTAATGGTTGAAATATATTAGATTGGATGAATCAGGTTTTTCATCTAACGGTGAATATTGAATGCTTTGTTACCAAGGTAACTTAGATTGCAAACCCTGATTTTAAAACTATATAAAGGAGAACTCTAGCAACTGGGAAACCTAATCCCCACACTTCTGTGTGTTACTAGTTGCATAACTAGAGTCGATTCTCCTTTAACCTTAGGTTTCTCTCGAGACCCTGTAGGTTAACGACTTGAAGACTTCATTGGGATTGTGAAGCCAGATCCAACTATTTTCTCTGTAGTTGCGTGATCTGATCTTGTTGTTTCTATCGTGTTGGGTACGATTGTAATAATTGGCTCGAGATTTATATCTCCGATAGGCAAGATAGAAAAGTAATCACAAACACCTTCGTCTCATCGTTTGTGATTCCACAATATCTTGTTTCGCTAGTCGATTAAGATTATTGTGAGGTTATTGATAATACTAGGCTGTTCTTTGGGAATATAAGACTGGTTTATCAATTGGTTCCTGTTCACCTTGATTTATCAAAAGACGGAACAAAAGCTCATAGGTATTTTTGTGGGAGACAGATTTATCTATTCCAATAGATTTTTCTGTGTGAGACAGATTTGTTTATCAAGTCTTTGACTTTGGGTCGTGGCAACTCTTGGTTGTGGGTGAGATCAGTTAAGGGAATCAAGTGCATAGTATCATGCTGGGATCAGAGATGTAAGGAACGCAACTGTACCTTGAATCAGTGTGAGATTAATTAGGGTTCAACTACAGTCCAGTCCGAAGTTCATTGGTAGTAGGCTAGTGTTTGTAGCGGCTTAATACAGTGTGGTGTTCAAAGCTGGATTAGGTCCCGGGGTTTTTCTGCATTTGGGTTTTCCATGTTAACAAAATTCTGGTGTCTGTGTTATTTCTTTTCCGCATTATATTTTGTTATATAATTGAAATATCACAGGTTGTGCGTTGTATCGATCAATTAGGAAATCCAACCTTTGGTTGTTGATTGAAATTGATTGATCTTTGAACACTGGTCTTTGGTACCGTTCAAGTTACTTCTCTTATATTCAATCGGGCTCGCAAATTTCTACTTGCTGATTGCAGATTGAATTAAGAGTTAGAGATATAAATTCTTGTATATACTTTTCTCTAGATTGAGTCTGACTGTCTAGTTGATTCTCTAGAAAGTATATTGGAGTAAGTCCTCTCAGATTGCCAAACGAATTGTTGGGTGTGGTTGTTGTACCCACGTATTTTCAATATGTGTATACATGAAAACATGTTAACATGAAAGTTTTCCCAAAACTTGCATGACGGACGGGCACAAGCCAAAGTCTTCTACAAGATGTTCTCATCACCTCTTCAAATGAGATACAACACATTTCAGGCCATGGGTTTACAAAAACATACCAATTGGTTAGGAATGGGACAATGCTTCCTTGACAAAAGATGTTCGTCCACGTCTCTGCTACAACATACCAAAAGGGCGCATCAATTGGACATACGAGCTGAAAGATATAGCCTCCACACTCAAGTTCATGAAATCTGAAAACTTGCACGAGATTACAAGTTGAGAATTTGCACGCATCATTGACTTCCCTAGACATCTCCAAATTGAAGGACTTTTTTTTCATATGATTCATCAGTCTCTTAGCTTCTAAAGTTGGGGTCAAGCATCAAATTCCGACATCGTATGAAGTTTCAACAACTTCCAGAGCGGATGACGTACAAGCAGAAATTTCTAGACGGGATTCATATTACTTACAGTCGAGTGACATCCCCCTAGATCCCCACCAATACTGGGGACTGACATTCTACCACCGTGATACCGCACGTCTCTCCATGATGGCTCCATAAGTTTCGAGGACGTAAACATATGGGTGTTTTTGCAACAAGCTCATCTAATGAAATTTTGCATTGTCCTGCGCAAAGTGACAACTTGGAGTCATTGATGAAGAATCGACGGAAAGGTCATTCTCTCCATACGGAGGTCCACTACAACATGTCCAATATTCATATAAATTGGATGAACAAGCTAAAATTTTCTGAAGAATAATCGTGATCCTTCATATGGACGTTCATCCATCCCATTCAATCAGAGGAAAAAAGACAAGCAAGGTTTCTGATATTCATGAAGGAAAAATACTGAAATAATCAAGGCAATTTCTATACCTACATAAATCAAAAGATGTTCAACTACTACAATGATTGATCATCAGTCATCATCTTCGTGATCAGAATCTTTTTCAAGTTCTTCTTCAGAATCATCTTCTGAATTTTCTTCAAGAACTTCTTCTAGATGGTCTTCAAGATCATCATAAGTTGCATCCAAATAGTCGTCTTCATCACATTTGGCTCGGAAATCATCTTTGGCCAATCGTTCAACCCTTGTACTTAGTGGATATGGATCAACCTCACGTTCGATAATTTTCCATACGGATTCAATTTCCTTCGCATCTGAATCAGAAGCCACAATGTTCGCGCGAGATCGAACTTCATTTTCAGCCGCTAGTCTCATTTCCTGAAGCTGGCACCGTTTTTGCTGATAAGCTGCAAGCTTTTCATCCTCGGCTTTCTATTTTGTAATAACTCATATCGTCTATGCTCCTCTTCTGCATCCACTAAGGCTAAGAACGCGTTGATTCCACCATGGACCACTCCCAGCTGATCGAGAGACATACCATGTATCAGCTTTCCAGCATCTCTGAAAGGTTGATTCACCTTGGCATGAACGTCTGCAGAAGTCTTCATCTTTGGCTTGGTATTTCTAGAGTGTTCCTCGGAAGAACCAGAAGAGTGGCTGTAGCTGGAAGTCACCATTATCTGAGGCGAAAGACATGGAGTCATGGATATAACAATAACAAACACGCAACAAAAATGGTAACAATCCAACTCATACCTATTTACAATTTCATTAACAATAGTGATTATACCGCAAAAGCTTCAATAACTTGCTCGTTTCTTCAAATCTGCAAAGACGAGCAAAGTTCGTTATTCAAAAATCAAAATTTGATTTTCATGAAACCGTGAACAACTCACGTAAATTTTACTGTGTAAACATTCACTAGTTTTTCAAAATTTGGACAGACGTTCACATAAAGACATTATTTCATCATCAATAATTGTCTATTTTCAATGATTATTCAAAATTAAAATCTGATTTTAGCAAACTGAAGCAACTCGTGTAAATATTTATATATAAAAAAAAAACTTTTTCTCTCGTACGAGCATCCACCTTTGAAACGAGAGTTTATTCCATTTTGTGAAATCTCACATATTTAAAAATATAATTTTGGTTTTCGTGAAATTTCATAGACAAAATTTTTATCATTAGACGCAGGTCTATTAAAAAAAATCTCTCTTATGCTAGAGATTATTGTTTGTTTCTTAAACTAACGAACGAACGAACATCTGTTCCTCAAACAAGGATTTCCTTTTTTGGGCCCGGGCCCGCAAACGCTAAACCGACCAAAATTTGGCGTCCGACTGCCCGAATCAGCGGTTCCTCATCTATCCATACTCATGAGATGACACTTTATCATACTGCCAGAGTCCTTATTCAAGCATTTTCTCGTACATGACATCATTGTAGCAAATCGAGGATTCCGGTAACGCCTTTTACGACTAGGTTCAACTACTTATCTCCTCTACAGGAAAATCACCATCCAGTGCTTACTGCGGAACATGATTGTCCCTCACTAAGCAGGGGACCTAATGTTGATGGTGGATTTTCGACGAAGGCTAAAATCATAAAATCATGATCCCGCATGTTTTTGACACGGCTTAAAAAATGTATGTGTAACTCATATTTTATGAATCGTGAAAGCTCATTTCACAATCTATGATTGAGCGAACATCCTCTCAGAGCTCTGCATGAATATGTTATTCATAAAGCCTCTCAGCTAAGCTTTTCGACACTTCGCATATTTCATCACCACCTCTGCATAGAATCGAAATGATTGGACGGCTCCTAGACATATTGCATGCTAGTATAGAGCGTTAACGTCTTCAGGATGTCACACTATTGTTCCCTGACTATGTAGAGAGAATGTGTATAGAATCTCTTAATGATTGGACGGCTCCTAGACATATTGCATGCTAGTATAGAACATTAACATCTTCAGTATGTCATACTGTTCCCTGACTGTACACGACCAATATTCAGAACGAATATGATGCTTCCATCATCTCATACCTCGATTCTTAAATAAACTCTCTCCTAGACATATCGCATGCTAGTGTAGAGTAATTCATAGATTAATTCTAGCGTGTTATTCATCATCTGAATTCCTAGAAAATAATCTATTTATCTCATTACTCCGTTCCATGGCTGATCCTCAGCTGGATTCCATGGATTAGTAATAGATAATCATTCTATCTCATTACCCCATTCCATGGCTGATTCTCAGCTGAATTCCATGGATTAGTAATATATACTCAATTTATTTTATTACTCCGTTTCATGGCTGATTCTCAGCTGAATTCCATGAATTAGTAATAAATATTCACTGATCGGGCATCTGGGCCACCACCGAGTAAACCCCGAGAAAATGGTGTGAGTGTACTTAGCAATAATGCACGAACGAACACCCGAGCGCACGAACGAGCACTCAAAAATATGGAAAAACGAGGAAACCTATGCAAAATAGGGAAGAAAATAGTATTAATAAAATAATAAAGAGGCGCCAGGGGGACCGGGCCCACCGGTCGGCCGGTCATGCCGTTGTGGACGGTCCCATGCCTTTTCCTTTTATTTTACCTTATTTTATTATTTTTCCTAATCTCATGAAAACTCCTTCATTTGAGCAAACTCCCTCGTTTGAGCAAAACTCTCAGTTTCTCCATATTTCCTTCACACGATGAAAAATAATTAAAAATAGGGAAATGTGTCACGGGACCAGGCCTACTAGTCGTCCGGCCATACCCTAGCCGTGGCCGGTCCCACAACTTATGATCCCTTATTGTATTACTATTATTATTTCATTCATCTCATGAAACTCCTCCGTTTGAGCAAAACGTCACTACACCAAATCGACGGTTTTGAGACATGTATAGGTGTTGCCTTTATTTTTTGAGACACATATAAGTTTCTCAATTTTGGCATAGGGAATGTTTTGAGACGCATTTAAAGACTCTTGTAACTCATAATTAATTTTTGAGATGTTTGTATGTGTCGCACAAATGTTTACCGACAGTTTAGTTAGTGAACCAAATTTGTCATTTAAAGCGACGGAAAAATTAATTGAGAGACACTTATATGCGTCTCAAATAAAAATTAGATTTAGAAAAAAATATGTATATTTGAAATTTCCTGCACCTGCACATTTGATTTCCTGCACCAGAATACAGGTATCTAGCCACTCCATTCCCAATCAAATATGAAACCATTATTCAATCAATTCTATTATCACATATGAATCCATCAATACAATCACAGAGACTGAATTTTAACAAAATAAACAATGGATAACAGGTATGTCTCGACAATTTGGGATTAAAGTTGAGCATATTTTGGGTTTCTTGTTCAATCAATGTCACTGGACTTCATCATGCATATGCAGTGGATACATTTTCTACAAGAATTTAAAAAATAACCTACAACTTGTTCACTTAAATCATTATGCTTATCCAACTGTCTTCTTGATTTTCTTATAATGCCACCTAAAGTAAATGGAACATCTTTAGGAGTTAGTTTACATACAAAAGAACCAGAACAAAAACATGACAAGATCAAATGGGCACAATTTCAAGACATATACCTTTACTGGAGCATCTTGTTCCGTTCTTTAACATAAAGTTTCCCTTTTCTTCTTCTGAAGATTTGGCAAGTCAGTCTGCAAAGAGAGACAATAGAAATAATGAAAAATGTTAGAGACCTGGTGCTATATGTAAAGTAAAAAGGTCAAAAGACAGTTTTCAGTTCTGAAAGTGGTTTAACAGTTGTGGAAACATACAGGAAAATCAATACCACCCCAATAATGTGAAATAGATATGTTAAATTCTAGATTCAGATTCAAATATTTCAAATTTCATTGGTTGAAGTACATTGAATGCATTAGTTATATGTGGATGGGTTGCTTAATGGTAAGTGGTACAGAATGGTCAAGCTTCTAAAACAATTACCGTACTAACTTCAAGATAAGAAAGTATATAGTCATACCTCATTATATTCTTTGTGTTGTGCCTTGGGTTGCTTCAAAGGCTTAGATTTTACACCTACAAACAAATAAATTTCCAAATAAGATCAAAGGGATCCTTATCAAGAACATCATAGATGAATAGCTGATTTCAAGAATTTTACCTGGCTTGAAAGACATGATTTGATCTGTGATTACCAGTAACAGATACTAAAACTAGACCTGTTACACAAATTTCAAATACCATATTCTTGAGTAAAAAACACAATTTTAATTGTTTGGAAGTAGAAGTACCAATTAAGATGCTAGAAAACAAATTCTCCGGCTCTGCACCCACCAAAATTCTCAGGATTGCATCTCCTTGATCTTTTTCTTTGGCCTCAACTACAGTTCAAATACCTACAGTTTCTTGTATCTAGTAATCCAAAATTTTTACTATTTTTTTCCATGATATAAAACTCAACTGATTTGCTATTTTTTACAATGGTATAAAGTCTAACCTTGATAATAAGCGGGGGGGTCTCCCATATGTAGTTCCTTCCATTTACACAAGACAACTTTGATTACAATAGAAAATAAAGTTTTAAGTTTAAAAAGTTCTCATTGTGCAATCATGCAAACCTCTGACTAGGGTAACTACGTAAAGGTTAAGCGATAGAAAACTTCACGAGTCTCTGACAGCAATAGAAGTAACCTGTTTAATCCAGCGCTGGTAAACATCCCAGTTGTACAGCAGAGTGATAGTAACCATCCCAGTTGTACATGATAAAAGGACATTAATAGTTACAGCAAAATACACATATCACCTTTCATGGACAACTAAAGCAGAAACACAAGTTTTCAGTTTCAAAAAATATATTAACACTCGATCTATACTGAAAATTTGACAATATTGAGTTGAAACTTAATATATTAACCCCTCTCTCAACTCACAAACAAAATCCAAGACTCAAAATCTTTAATGACAACACAAACAAGAAAATATCAAAACAAATACTACCATTTTCAGTTGAACAAAAGGTTAAAATCAAAAGTAAGATATTTAAACCCTTCAGAAACATGACCAAAATTAAAAATCTCACTTCATAAAATTGAAATTATAAGAATACCCATGCTTCAAAACTCTATGAAATTAACTAAACAAGCACAAAAATTGTAAAATCTAGAGAGAAGCATATCATACGAACTATGTTGCTCACAAATTAAGCTTAAATCAAACTCAAAACAATTAATAAGGTTAGGGTTTTATATCCGAATCTTCTAGGTGTGTGTACCTCAATCTTTTTCTGCAATTTCAAAATTAAAAATTAAAAATCAATTTCTAGGGTTTAGAAAATCAGAATATACAAATCTGTGAAATAGGTCTCATACCTGAAATTAGGTTATTCAAACTCAGTTCGGGTATTCATTTATGGTAACATGCTTAAACCAAGTTTTGGTCAATTTAGGGTTTGGAATCAGAAGAAGATGAATCTGAGTTCTAACATGCTTATTCATCTACAAAGAAGATTTTCGATCGATTTAGGTATGAATATGGCTTTGATATATTGTAAAGAGGGGTTTTGTATCTTGGTTTCTCTCTTCCGGTTTTAACTCTTTTGAGCTGAAGTGAAAAGGAAAGGAAAGAAAAGAAGAGAAGAAAGAAATAAGCGAAAAGGAAAGGAAATGAAAGGAAAGGCAAGAAGGATATAAATATGAAGAGTTAAGAGTTTTATGAAAAGAAAATTAATATTATTTTCTAAATTTAAAGACAAAAAAATATGTTTTTAATATATTGTCTAAATTTTGACAACCCAAATAAATGGTGGGAACCAATGCTTATCATGTAAATTAGATTTCAAAATAATTTGGTGTGAGACAATGATATGGGGGGAATTTGAAAGAGAAATAATATGAGAGAGATTACAAAATTGGAAAGAGAGGGAATTTTGGTGTTTTAGAGGGAAATATAATGAAATTAAAATGAAAAAGAAATGATAAATTGATATATGTAGAAATTACTAAAAGTTTTGTAAAGTTATAAATATTTAAGACACTTGTAAAAAAAATTAAGACACTTGTAAGAGTGGTTGAAAAATGTGAATTAAAGCAACTCATATTTTTAATTTGAGACTCTTATATGAGTGGAAGCACGAAAGACATGTATATGTATCTCGAACCCAAAAATAAAAATGTCTCAAATCAGGCCATATGGTAACCCTAGTTTTTCCATATTTTCTCAAATGTTGCTCAAACTGTCAAAATCCAAAAATTCAAATGGTCACATGACCGACTAGGCTACTCACGACAAATAATAAAATATTATTATTTTAATATTCTCAAAATATTGGTCGCACGAGCAAAGTTCTACTTGCTTATTCGAGCAAAATCGAGAGTTTCAGTCAAGATCAAACTCTTCTGAAAATCCAAAATATTTCTCAAACGCGCACCAGAAAATACCAAAGTTCTTAGGATTGAGACACGAACACTATGGTGACACGGGCATGCCATTTTGACCGACCAAGGTCAGTCCTTAGGCTCGCAAGGAGCCGGTCCCACATTCTTTCACAATTTTGACCTAATTAATCTTCTTGGTTCAAACTCTTTCCAACCAACTTGGAACTTGTTCAATCGACCACCAGCTGGTCCCATGACCATCAAAGGCCGGTTTCATACCCCTTGGTCGGTCCCTCATCTCTCCATAATTAGGTTTTATTGCCTTATGCTCAGATGAGCACTATTTCAATAAATGATTAAACCAACATTTAATCATCCTTTCACCAACTGGTATACAAAGGACTTTGGTGCATGCTCACTCGAGCATCTGGACGTAACATGGTCGACCATAATCCCATGTAGTCGGTCCCTCTCTCACCCAGTGATTGATTTTCAGTAAATCATCAATTGATCAACAATCGATCAAAATTAGGGTTTTGAACTGAATGCTCTGCAAATCATAATTCTGAGCAAGTTCAAGCACTAATAAATTTATGTTGATCTAACAATCAACATCTTGATTAATTATATAATATTCGGTCCAGCCGCCAATATTTTAAATTAATATTTTATTTGGTCATACTACCAATAATTGTTCAAACGAACAATATTTGCTCAGACTATCAATTAATATTATTCAACTATCAGTATTCAATAATCCGTCAAATGAACAATATTTGCTCAGACAGGACTAGTAATATTATTCAACTGTCAATGTTTAATAATTCATTAATCGAGCAATATTCGCTCAGGCGAGCAATATTCCCTCAGACGAGCATATTTGCTCAGGTTATCAATATTCATCATGTTGATTTAACTATCAACATGCGTTCAAGAACTATACATATGTCCCAGCAGACATGTTCAATCCATGAATCATAGAGCATTCATCAATCATGCTCGAGTCAACAATACTTAGACTCATCGTCTAAATCAAGCCAACAACTGACTAATTAAATATACGCCAGCCTTGCAGACTCCACAATCATGAGACATCAATCATGTTACATGGGGATATTAATTAGGGTTTTGGTCTGGCGGCCTACGTCACATATGTTCATCCACGATGAGATATGTGAGTAAGTCGTGCAAGCGGTTGAGGGAGTTAGCAAAGTAGTGGGTGGACAATCAATCAAGTCTCCGCACGATCTGGAACTGCTTTAACCACGGTTTCCACTTTCCCACTCTTTCACTTGAGAAACCGTCACACTTACTGGAGATCAATGTGTTTACATTCCGACAATATAAATAAGTCTCTGAATTCCCGATTGGAGGAGGATCTAAGAATCTATCAATCTCAGATATACGGGAATTACCACAAGAATTCTCATCTTAACAATCACTCTCAACTGAGCAGAATTCAAACTTATTCGAACCCAACAGTTCATTTGCAGAACTTACAACACATTCATAATCCTTGATCCATTGATCTCACACACTTCTCAGCTTCCCTCCTACAGATCGACCATCTTCCCTTTTTGTGACCGAAATGACTCTGGAACAGCCATTATCTTGGTTTAGGCCGGAGTCCTACATATTGAACTCTCGAACTCAAAGCACTCCCGTGCAGTGCATCTGTTTGAGGTTAAGCAGTTTGCTCGATTGAGGAGTACCGTCCGCACGGTTGTCTCTTCACTTCCCTAAAAAACCAGTAAATCGTTTTGCCCCATCAATAGATGGACAATCAACCAAGTCTCCCGCGCAATGTGGAACTGGTTCAACCACGATTTCCCACTCCCACATCCTTCCACTCCTCTGCAACCGTCACACTTACTGGAGATCAATATATTAACTACTTTTGCAATATCAATAGGTTTATCAATCTATGAACATGAAAAAAAATCAGAATCCTCGTATCTGAACTCAATTGTTCACTGAAATTGCAGAAATCCCCAACACATCCACAATCTTTCAATCATCATTGATCTCACACACTTCTTAGCTTCCCTCCTACAGATCGACCATCATCCCTCTTTGTGACCGGATTGATTCTTGAACGGACATTGTCTTGGTTTAGGACGGAGTCATATAGATTTATCTATCGAACTCAAAGAACTCCAGTGCAGTGCATCTGTTAAAGGTTTAGGCAATTTGCTTAATTGAGGATCCTCCTGTTGCATATCCCTCCACTTTTCCTCAGAAAATCGTTTTCACCCATCAACACCACCATAACGTTTTAGGAATTTATCTTTCAAAAGGTGATGTCAATAACCTGATTCTCTTTTGTACTACATGTCAAGTTATATTGGTTGTGCTTGAGTTCCAGAATTGACAAAGGGTTACAATCTTTTCGTAGAGTTTATTAATTTATCCTAAAATATTTCCAAACTCAGTTTTGTTATAATTCCTAAGAATTTCATCTAAGTTTTTTTTTTGAAAATGGTATACATTAGAATCATTTTCATTAAAGTTCCGGTTTTCCATAATTATATTTATAAAGTTTCATGGCTAAGCCATATTCTTAAAATTTCAAGTAGTTTATGGTTTTTTGTTTTAAAGGTTTCAAATAAAGAATAATAGGGGCATGATCGGACCATACCCTTACAAGATGTTCAGCAGTTGTAACATGATATAACCTAACCACATTGATGTTTTTGTTTCCTTCTCTATTATTGGACCAATGAAATGTATTCCTTGATATCTAAGGTCAATAAGACCCAAAATTTTGTAAGTCATGGATGAATATTTTAAATCTATTTGACACCCGAAAGCTTTGAATAGTTTTTAATAATATTTTAAAATTATTTATTTGACACCAAAAGCTTTGAATAATATTCGAAACTTTGATATATATTTTTTAAACATAGAACAGTGATCCCTACACCTAAGTATATTAGTTTAGGATTTATGCTATTACGAGTGAGAAGAAGCTTGAGAACCATCAGGCCACTCAATTGTTTTTTTCTGAAACTTTAATATGAAGACGGGCATCCCCGATATTCGGCCCTCCGGCTACGATGTGGTCGGGCCCATCTTTATCTATCAACACGTTTACAAATTAGTTTTAACAAAATAAATTCCTATTTTTCCTCCTCTAAAATTTTCCTCTAAAAAATAGCCCCCTCCAAATCCTCGAATTAGGACCCATTATTCGGAGAGAAAAAAACGATAAATAAGGTAAACAAAATAACAGTTAAAAAAGACAAATAATGAAGTTACAACACGTGATGGGCCACATCTTTGAACTATGTGGCCCGACCACACCGTAGCTGCATCCGATACTCCGTTATCAATTCACAACTCCCTTTCCTCTTGTTTTTACATGGTTCTATGTGTTTGACCAAAGTCATGTTCCCCTGATTTGTTTGCTTTTTCCGTATCATATGATTCTTAATTAATTCACGTACAGGGAGAAAGTATTGCAAGATGGGCATTAGAAAAGAAATGAAATAACGTGTACAGTGAAAAACAGAGAGGTACAGTTAAGTTGAAATCCACAAGCCATTGCCAAAGATCTGTTTTGATCAGTAGAACTCCAGCAAAGATAACACCGCTCTAATAACCACGGGAGATTCAAGTGAACTACGACTAGCCTTACAATTGAGAAATTAGAAGGTTTTTATTTTCTGGACACCAATAATAGGTGGATTTTCCTTTTATGATCATACGTTTTTGATCGAAAACCAAAAATTATCAACTCATTTAGAGCGGTCCTGTGATTCCAGTGGTTCAAAGCGAATTGGAGAATCTTTATGGCCTACTTGTAAAACCAGAATTACATGACAAGGAACACGAGTTTTTTTAGTTACCTATGATTACTGAGGAAGGATCCCTTCACACTTTTATTATCACACTATCTCACACGTTGGATGTTATTTTTGTTAATAAAAACCATATCGTAACGAATTTGAAGCTAATAGTTTGAGGATATGTTCCTCTTGCCAAGTTTTACATGCCTACCAAAAATGAGCGCATTCTGAAATATAAAACCTCACAATCTACCGATTTTAATTTCGACGGCCAGAAATCCGTTGATTTTCAACTGCTCATTTTCAAAGTAGTAGATGGTGGTGTTATACTTCTCGGAATACGCTCATTTTTGGTAAGAACATAGAGCTTTATAATAGTAAGATATCCCCAAAATATTAGCTTCAAATCCATTACGGTTCGGTTTTTATTCGCAAATATGACGTCCAATGTGTATGATAGTGTGATAATAAAAGTGTGAGGGGAGAAATTGGTGATCTTATTTCTCGTATAATTAATGGAAGAGAACTCCAACAAGAATCTAAATTTTTACTCCCTCCCTACCATATATAGGCGGAGAGTGACAATTCTATCAGATAAAGAAAAAATAACAAGAATTCATAGTTTTATGTTTTTTCTTGCTTTACCCTTTGTCTTAATCCAACACAATTATCTATGTAGCATAAATAATGGTATTTGTTGAAAATTTTATCTTGAAAATAGGATTCCGCCTATCTAATGGGACAAGTCAGAATTCAAAATTCCGCCTATATAATAAGTACGGAGGGAGTATATGTTTGCTAAGGATTTAAAACTCGAGAGACTAATTCCATCATCAATAACAATTAAAAGTGGTGGCTATGTAATAAGGTCCGTGTGGGAGACGAAAAGATGGCACACTTATACACTATGATGTGGATTTTCATCGGCAATTTAAGTCTCAAAAACATAGGCACAAGTAGTGGATGGGTTATATGAGATTTCGAACAACTGTACCAAATGGAAATTCATGTCTTGGTGTAGATACTCTTAAACTATAATGAGGGAGGTTCCTTTTATAAATTCGTAAATAGAAGTGGCGGAGCTTTAGGTTCTAGAATTGGTGTGCGGTTAATACCTATTCGGTTAAGTTTATATGGTGATAAATATTTTGTTGTTCTCAATAATAATATATTGAAAAGGTGACGTTTAATAAAATTTCTGATTTAAAATAAATACTAAATTGTAAACAGCACACAGAGGACAGAGTCACTTGATCATCAAGTTGTCCTTAACATAATAGTTCACCGGTACGTCTCAAAAAAATAAGTGATGCTAATACCCCGCGATGAAGTTATGTCCAGGATAAAACTGCCTGATACAATTTTATAAGCACTACAATACTTTCCCACTCAACGAACTCAACAACAAAGCACATAAAGTAAAAACCACACAGAAAGAGAAGGGACAAAGAGAAGAGAGATAGTAGCCTTTTCTGGACACATTTTGGAATGAAGAATTTGAGTTATTTTATGGAGGGGAGAAGACAAAAGGTCGAAAATAATGTACAATTAGTGCGAATTAATGAGAAAATAGAATCAGGATTAAAGTCAAAATTGGATTCAAATTAATATAAGATTTTTTTCAAAAGGGACAGAAACAGCTAGGCAATTAAACACACATTATGTCGGCATAAGTAGGCTGAATGAAAATAAATTCCCACACCCAGACACGAACTCGGCCCGTCAAGACGGACGACGGCGTGCGTGCTTTGTTAAAAGGAAAGACGGATGGATCATTGAATGGTTATAACTCTCATGCTTTGTGCGGTTTGTTGTTCGGTTTGGAAGAGGACAATTTTTCTAAATCAATGTCATCTAACATCTTGACCATGAAATGCATGCACAATGTGAAATTTATTTATTTTTTGTCATAAGGAAAAAATCCTGAGAGACGGACGGATCAATCTTTTATCCTAACTGTCTTATCTTGTGTACGATTGTTAATTGGTTTGGAAGAAGTTAGATTTTTCTGAACAACATCATCTAAACCTAGAAACGAATTGAAATTGATGAATTTAAGTAATATTTCTCTTTGTTGTAACTCTAGAATTGTTAGCTTTATTAGTTTTTAAGTTTGCAGTTTTTTTATTATTTTTGTGTACTTCTGTTGCTCACAAGAACTAGCCATTCTTGATGAGACTAATCTCTCTAGTGAGGCTTGGAAAAGTGTGACAAATCTCTATAATGAGGTTGATCCTTGGAAAAGTGTTGTTTGAGTGGATGAATTCTCTTATAGTTAAAAGGATGTTTAGTACCATAGTATAATAGCTAACGGGAAGGACTTGTAAATCGCGGAAATTTTTTGTTTTTAGTTTTGTTTCTAATATACGGGGTTTTTTTTCGAAATAAAAAAATAAAATCTTCTAAGAGCATTTCCAATGTAAGTGAGGTTTTAAAATTGCATGACACGTAAAATTTAAGACTTTTTCCGCCAAAGTTTATTCTCTAATGCAAAGCCGAAGGTCATAAAAATAGATGACATGACTAAGCGGGGGTAAAGAAGAAAGTCTAGATTAGACTTTCTCTATGACCTTGGGTCTTAAATTCATATCATCATTTGTTTTTAAATTTACACAAAGATTGTTAGGTGAAAGTTTTTTTTTTTTTTTTTTTGCAATAACCCACTAGAAGAAGGTGTTAATAAGACTTCCATATAGAATGACCTTGACCCCAAAAATTGGAGATGCTCTAATGCAGGGTTTTTAAAATCTTACGATTTACGATTTGAATCTTACGATTAGCTTCAAAATTTTCCAAAACAATTCAAATCTTAACTATGAATCGATTCACATTTTGGCTCGTGTGATTTGCACCGATTCATAAGTCAGACAAATCAAAAACTGTTCTTTCCATGTGATTATTATTATAATTTTTTTTGACACATTTTGACTCGCACTAGAGCACAAGATTCGAACTCAAGGATCATGTCCACCTAATTAAGTGCCCAACCACTGATCTGAACACTAAATTATGTTATATATTCTTTATTATTCATATCTATAATACTAATAACATATAATTAAACTTACTGGTCTATAACTCCGATATGCATATATGTATTTAGAGATTTACCATGAATCTTCGATTCACGATTCAACATACGATTCGATTATTAAAAAATGAAAAACGATTCACGATTTAACAACCTTGCTCTAATGTGTGATAATCGCTTATTTTAAATAAAAAATACACAAAGGCAAGGTATTATGCCTAAACTGTAAGGGTTGCTAACTCCCCTAGTTACCTTTTTTTTTTTCTCAATGAATTTCTAATTTGCAAAAATAAATAAATAAAATATATATGGTATCATGCCTAATGCTTGTGTGGCCTTGATATTTAACTTTGAGAGCTCTGGTATTAGTGTAAATCTGGTTCATGTGACCAAAATTAAGCACGTGAAATAGTTTAAAAAAAATATTAGTTAGAAAATAAAGCTGGTGAACTAGGATTCATAAGAGCAGAAATAGCGATAAAATAAGAAGAAAGACAAAGAGAGGATCAAACAAGTATCTAGCATGTATGAACAGGTAATAGAGATGATCAGAGAAAAGAGTCAGATTGGGTTATACACTTTATTATGCCAAAAGTACTTACGAAAACCCCAGCCTTATATTTGCATCCATCATAGACTTTGTTCATAAAAAAACTGACTTCCTGTGTGCTGGCACCTGTAACCATTGATGCCCAATGTACTTTCTTCATAGCCTTTGCCTTGAAAGCATTTTGTCATTTTTGAAACTCTAATCATCCTTAATTTCATGCATGCACATAACATATATCCTCATAATCTTTTTCTTTTACCTATACCTCACTATACATAGCCAGCTAGTTACAGTTACTCATGCATATCCTTATGATCTTATACCTAGCTAGCTAACTAGCTACAGATATACACCCGGTTTCTTTCTACGTACATACACTGTTTTTCATCTTTCTTTGTGAAGAAACATTGACAACAATAAACTTCATTAACATCTAAAATATGATGAACTTGGATATGGTACAGGTTAGACGTTTAGCAAAGATTGGTTTGGTTTGGACTCAGAGAAAGGAAAGGAAAGGGTATCCAATTGCTTTAATGAGAAGGAGACAAACAATCTCTTATCAATATCAGAGATTTTTACATCAGAAGTCTTCACTGAAAGCTAATCAGAAATCGCTTCCATCAATAGTACCTTTTTTTTTTTCTGTATTAAAAGTATTTATACTTTTTAAATAGAAAAACATGTCACTGTCGATCCATGTAAAAGAAAGTAACCGTTTCAAAATTATATTTATAATTGTATTTACATTTTATCGATTAACAGTTTGGTACAACCTTGCCATTCATGGGATATAATATTATGTCTAAATTCAAATTACAAAAAAAAAAAAAAAGTACAGATAATGAGATACAAAACCTTCCAACAGGGGTACTATTTTGCTTGGAGGTGTAATAATCCAAAGGTGAAGAGAGTTTTTGTTTTACATGAAATATGATACACCTGGACCAAATTTTTACCCCCTATCAGCAACATTGCAAATTCAAGATCTTTGTGGATTACCAAATTTTATAAGGTTATACTAAATCCAATGTGTGATTATTATTTTTTTTACATAATGGTAATCTATATAATTTCTTAACTCATGTAACAGTTATGAATTCTTATACTGGAATTAACAAAATTTGATAAAAGATCAAAGTTATCACGAAAATAAGTCCTGAAGAGCTTACCATTTGAACTTATCAGAATATTATTTTATCATGTCAAAATCACCAGCTGCTTAGCAAATACATCTAAATTGAGGTGGTTTAGTATATCGTCGTTGTAAACTATTAACCTTTGGCTAGATTAGAGAAATACATCAAATGAATGATGAAGTTGAAGATATGGCCACCATCATGAAGCTTAAAGACCTCTACCAAATTGTTGTCCAAAGAAAATTCTCCGCCAGTTATCAAAGTGGTAATGAAGTCTCGAATCCTCAAGAGCTTACCATTTGAATTGATCGTAATGTTATCTTATCATGTCAAAGTAACCAACTGCCCAGTTTTAGGACCCGAAACCAAACTCGAATCAACCGGTTTCGATTTAGGTCCGGATAATATAATTGGGTACCCGTTGATACCCTGTCCAGTTGGCTCCCCAATTTATCTATTTTAGGTCATTTTAAGCCATTTTAGTCCATTTTGCACCCGTCAAAACCTGACCGATTGGTAACTTGCATATCCATGACTTCTTAATCGGGTGATATGCACATAGGCATCGACGGATTGTTCTTGATGTTCTTCGTGGTTGAAGAACATCAACCCAGACTTGGTCAATATGGAAATTTTTGTAGACTAATTCCGGTTAAAGAAAATGCCAAATTTTTATGCATGTTTTATAGGCTACAATTGGCCAATATATACACCGATATTGCAATCGGTTTACAGAAAACATCCACATCCGCTAGTTGTTACAATCGAACTTTCTATAAATAAATGTCTTAATCGGTTTTTAAATACAATCCACATTCGTCAATTGTTTATTATCGGCCTATAGATACATAAATGTCTATTGATTCTTAGTGTTCTCCGTGAACGAGGAACATTAACCCATAATCGGTCTACGGAGGCATGAACATTCACCGATTCTGGCTCGATGTTATTATTTCAATTTTTTTCCATGTCTTAATGATTAAGAACATTAGTTTTTTCTTTTGTTTTGAAAATTAAGTGGATTAAAGGAAAGGTTGTTACAAAGAGTTTTCTAGAGTGTTGGTTTCCCTTGTCTCATTACAGTGATTTGAGATATTGGCTTCTACCAACAAATTGTTAACCCGGTGAATTGAATTAGAAAAAACAACAGAATTTAAAAACTAAAAATCAGAAAATAGAACAAAAGTGATGAAGTCTGGTATTTGAAACCAAAGTTGTTTGTGAATTCCTCTTTTCCTTGCTTCTGTAGCCAAAATATCAGCTACTTCATTGCATCTTCTATTCTTAAACAGGATACCCAAAAAACTGTCACAAGACTGTAAAATCTTCATTGCTTCTGATATTATGGCTCGATTCCTCCAAAAAATGTTACTTGATTTCTTTTGAACATAGTGGACTAGTCTTTGACAATCACCTTCCACCCAAAAACTTTTTAGGTCCATACTCTTTCCCCATTTAGCCGCTTCCAGCAAGCTCAGAGCTTCTACTTCTTCTGCTGTTAAGGCATTAATGGTCCCATCCGTAGCTTTGCTAGCTTCTCCTGATTCAGAATGAAGAACTAAACCATAACCAACAGTAAAGGAATTAATCCAGGAAGCATCAAAATTGACTTTAGATTAAGTAGATAGAGGTTTTTCCATCCTTGGTCTGTGTAGTTTATCTTCATATGTAAAGTAGATACTGAAATTACTCCATTATATTGGTTTTCAGTTACATTTTTCTTCAGAGGAGACCTAAATTCCAAATGTCTCTGAACTGCTAAAGCTAGTTGAAGAGTAGTGGTAGATTTGGATTGAAAGATCCTAAGGCATCTTTCCGTCCAAATCATCCAGCATTTTGTGGCCATTATCTATATATCACTACTCGTACAAACCCTGCAACCCAGTTAGAGTACATATTTGCAAAAGAAAATTTTGCATCATTACTAGGATTCAGTCCTACAAGAGGAGGTAGCATTGAAACAGACTTGGCACAGGGACATTAAAGAAAAAGATGTTTTAGAGATTCACAATCATGCTTACAGAAAATACATTTCATGAATTGTCCTAGTTTTTTTCCTAACTGGCGGTGCACTATGTACACATTTTCACAATTTTTTTTTTAGTTCTTTGCGAGATGTTGAGCTTCCAAAAAGACTTCCAGAATGATGCATTATCTGTCCTAATAGTATTTATCGATGTGTTTTTGAGTTTCTAATACATGGATTTAACAGAGAAATTTCCATTCTTTGTTTATAACCATCTTATTTTATCTTGTTTCAACATACCATTTTTATCAATGAAAATTATAATACTTAGAATCATTTCAGCAAGAGCAGCTGGGAAGTTATTTCTAAATTCCTTTTCATTCCACTTCTTCGTATTTGAATCCAGTAACTCAGATACAAATGTTAAAGAATTAAGATGGGTATTTAAGAGATTTTCTTCAATACCTGGTATCCATTTGTTTGTCCAAATATGAATTGACTTGGCATCACCCACCTCCCAGTAGTTGAATTTAATGAACAATAGGTAACTTCACATCGAATCACACAATTTTTTATTACCAAACAATCGAATGAACACTAATTAATTAGGTGTGAATTAACCATTAACGAAAACTGTTGGATTAGAGGTTTTGATTTTACTTCAAAATATGATAGGCCTCAAATTAGCTAGGTAAATTAAACATCCGTGGCTCTCTAGTTCTAGGTTGGACCAATTGGATGATCACGTAAAAAGAAAACATTGTTCTATCCAAAAGAATATATAATGAGCTACCGTTAACGTGGTCATAGAAAAATAAAGGGCAATTTTGTCAACCAAAACAGTCAACTTTATAGTATGAATGACATTGACCTTGTAGCTACAAAGCTAGCACTAGATAGTTTCAGAGTAGTAGCTTCACGAAACAAATTAAACATTTCTTTTTATAACCCGAGAACAAACTAAAGCATCAGTTATCTTTTTATATATATCATATTATCGGCATCCTCATACTTCTTCTTCTTCTCTTCATTGAGCAGTATCTTAAAATACTGTTAACGTTGTCGTCATCATCATCTTCATATATGGATCCTCATGATGTTTATCATGCTTTATCAGCTAGTATATACAAATGGGACCCAAGAGGACCACCACCACCACCACTACCTCCACAGACACAACCACCACCTTCACAACCACAACCAACAACCACAATGGTGCAACACGACAACAATATTCATGCATCATTGCAATCATCACCAGGGTGGTCATCATACTCTGCTCTCATGAGACCAAACAGTAGCACTAACTACAGAGATCACCATGATCATCACCAACATCAGTTATGTCTAGAAGATTTCTTTCAACCATATGGTATTCGATACCATACAGTAGCTAAGATAAGCGAGTTAGGTTTTACAGTGAAGACTTTGCTAGAGATGAGAGACGAAGATTTAGATGAAATGATGAATAATGTTTCTCTGATATACCGATGGGATCTACTTGTTGGTGAGAGGTATGGTATCAAAGCTGCTGTTCATGCTGAACAACGTAACAGATCACGTGATCATGATACTGATCTAATCAGAAGAGGACACCTCATCACTAATGATTCTGCAACCAACGCTCTTGATGCTCTCTCTCAAGAAGGTAATGTCAAAAATCTATCTCTATTATTCTTACACTTGTTTCACACCTTCATCAGCAGCCTCACAAATGCGATGTATTAGTGGATTTTTATTATTGCCAGATGATTAGTTTGCTGTGTAGATCAAGATCGAGTTTTCTGTTTACTTACTAAGCAATTTCTATATCTAAAACCTGTTGAGTTTGCTACAACACAATTTTCTACTTTTACATTTTTTGTTTTTGTTTTTGGGAGTGATTTTGAACCTTTAATATCTGGTGGTAGATTTGCACCCCACTAAAAGAGTAATATCATATGATAGATGGACTTGTTTGTCATTTTCAAAACATTTATTTTTTTGCATTATCCAATATGATTTGATTTGATTGTTTTAAAAAAACAGTAAAAATCTAGTATCTGATGATGATGATGATACTGTTTGTATGAAGGATTATCGGAAGAAGCAGTGCAACAAGAGAAAGAGGCGATGGGAAGTGGTGGTGCATTGGAAAATGTGCCAACAAAAGAGCTGAAGAAAAAGAAGAAGAAACAGCAACAGAGGAGGAGGAAAGGTGTGCTCAGCAACGAGGATGATGAAGGTGAAGGTAGTGGCAGTGACGGTGGTGGTGGTGGTGTTGTTACTACTGAAAGACATAGAGAACATCCATTTATTGTTACCGAACCCGGTGAAGTAGCTCGTGGTAAAAAGAATGGACTTGATTATCTGTTTCATCTATATGAACAATGTCGCGATTTCTTGATTGAAGTCCAAAATAATGCTAAGGAACGTGGTGAAAAATGCCCCACTAAGGTATATATATCTTGCATTTTAATGTATCTTTCGCCAGAACGGGTCTATTTTAGTGACTTATTATTTTTGGTTGTTACAGGTGACTAATCAGGTGTTTAGATATGCAAAGAAGGCGGGTGCAAGTTACATAAACAAGCCGAAAATGAGGCATTACGTGCATTGTTACGCGCTGCACTGTCTTGATCCAGAGGGATCAAATGCATTGAGGAGAGCTTTCAAGGAAAGAGGAGAAAATGTTGGAGCATGGAGACAAGCATGTTATGAGCCTCTTGTTAAGATGGCAGCACTTCAGGGACATTGTGATATTGATGCTATCTTTGAAGCTCATCCTCGTCTCTGTATTTGGTATGTTCCGACCAAACTTCGTCATCTTTGCCATGCTCAACGTCAAATTACGACTGCAACTTCGGCTGCCACCGGCACCACTTCTGCAGCTGTAGTCATTACTGGACCTAGGCCAGCTGGGCCTTCCTTTTAGGGTGTACTTGTTCTGTTTTACTGTATCTTGAATTAAGATGTATTCGTTTTTTGTTTTGTTTTTTTTGGACATGGGAGCATTCACGTCTCTTTTATGAAAAAGGTTTAAAACTTTGTTAATTTAGTTGTGGAAGTTCATCGTATTTGAGCGCTCTCCCGCTCATATTTTGCTGCCAGAAAAGTTATCTTCAAAGAAACAAAATCTCAGCATAAGGCATATAGGAAACAAGCATGTAACCGAAAATCATAGGAACAACATGGATAGCTCAAAAGTTTTTTTTTCTTCTTTTTTTTCTGATCGTGAAAGAAGGATTATATTAGAGAAATAAGAATAGATTACAACTGGACCAGAAAATCAAAAACAGAGGCAACTCTTAATGGACTGATTGAGAGAGCAAGGGGTGTCCTAAAGTGTGGAAATGACTAACCTACCCTTAACATACCACTTCCTCCCATCACCACCACCTATATATATATATATAACCACCTCCTCCCATCACCACCGCCGCTCACCACCACCGACCACCTCAAACCACCACCACCGCCACCTCTATATATAGCTTAATTTTAATCATTAACAAAACAAAATCAAAATCAAAATTATAACAATCCCATTACTTGTCATTCGTTTTTGGTTGAAAAAATGAGAAGTAGTCATCCAAATGAGTTGAAAATGGAAGTTGCAGAGAGAAGTTCGGCTAGGAATTATGTAAAAAACTTTGTCGAACTAGCCGAACTCAACTTTAATGGAGGTTTTTCTTTTTTTCAGAGAAAAGTTCGGTTACGTCGCAAAAAAAATGTCTCAACCGAACTTTTAGTTCGGTTTTGTCGCAAAAAGCTTGGTTACGTTGCAAAAGTTCGGTTTCGTCGCAAAAAAAGTTTGTTTTCGTCGCAAAAAGTTCGGTTACGCCGCAAAAAAAATTCATATCCGAACTCCTAGTTCGGTTACGTCGCATTTTTATTCTCCTAACCGAACTTTTCTCTGAAATAAAAAACTCCATTAAAGCCGAGTTCGGCTACCTGTGTTTTCAGAAACATTAGCCGAACTCCACTTGCAGATGAGTTCGGCTACCTGTTCTTCAGATGTCGTAGCCGAACTTTTTTAACCAAACCAAAATCAATTTGTAAATTGTTCATTTTTAGGAATGTTTTGGCCAATTCAAGCACCATTAACTAAATTTGAAGTATCCGTGAGTACCCAAAACATCATACTCTTGTTGTGGCTCTTAAAGAAAAAGATCTAACTTTTTTTCTTCCAAAACCCTCATCTTCATTATCATCTTCCTCTTCATCTTCTTCTTCTCCCTCTCAATAATTCTTCTTTTGAAAAAAATCAACTTATTAATTTAATCTCACTAATCATTAATTAACTCACTAATCATTACACTAACTTATTTAGTTACTAAGGGCAAGTTTGGTATTAAAAAAAATTTAGATAAGGGGTGACTCAAAATTACTTCAAATATCCACCCAAAAAATGAAGAGTAGTCCCCCTCAATTTTTGAGTAGTGCCCAAAAAATCATTCCTTAACAGACACAACCTCAAAAAGCCCATTACAAACTGAAACTTGACATTTGGAAATGCCCGAGCCCATGAGAACATATAAAAACCCTAATCAATATCATCAATCTTTCTGACCACCACAAAGCAACCGCCGCCGATCTCCCTGACCACCACAAGCGATTGCAATACCTCAATTTGATTTTGCGACCCTAAGATTCATTTATCTTGTGACCCTAATTACCATCAGAAACCAGATCTTTGCTGATTAAGATCTGAATATGCAGATTGGTAGTTTGTTCATTATCAGTAACCAACACCATCGTTGGTTAAGAACTGATTGTGTGAGAGATAGGTGTGAGGGATTTATCAGTAACCAACACCATTGTTGGTTAAGAACTGATCGTGTGAGAGATGGGTACAAGTAACCAACTGATGATTTGAGAGAAGGGTGCAAGGGATTTATCAGTAACTAACACCACTGGTTAAGAACTGATGATTTGAGAGATGGGTGCAAGGGATTTATCAGTTCCAACACCATTGTTGGTTAAGAACTGAAGATTTGGGAAGGGGATTCGGTTGATGGAGACTGTGTGGGTTAAGATGAAGCATCTGCTTTGATTGATGGAAATTAATTAAGGATTTCACTGATTTTAGATGAGGACCAGCAGTACCTCAAACTAAGATGAGGTGTAGTGGAGGAGGAAAGTATGGGTTGCACAGTAACGCCACGTCACGCTGAAGAGAGGCCTGAGTGAGTGTAGTGGTGAGGGAGGTAATTAGAATATGGGCGAGGAATCAAGAGTGTTTTATTTATTTATTAATATATTTTATTAGGTTTTTTATTATAATAAAAGACAAAGCGAGGCTTGTCTCTCGCTTTTCA
Organism: Papaver atlanticum; assembly: GCA_023531105.1. NCBI lineage: Eukaryota > Viridiplantae > Streptophyta > Magnoliopsida > Ranunculales > Papaveraceae > Papaver > Papaver atlanticum. The sequence continues at coordinate 1,433,918 of JAJJMB010004448.1, read as the reverse complement.
CTTTTTTTGGGCGCTTATTTTGAAATCTCCATTACCTTTCCCTGCTTTTCAGCAGAGAGAAAGGGAACATTTTTGTTTAAAGTCTTTAGCAACTAAGACATGTCGCTTTCATCCCCATCTTTTAATCCACTACACTCAGCCTCAAGGGAAAATGGGGACAAACTTCTTCAATACAGGGAATCGAAGAGAATCAGAGGGTGGGAGAGATTCAAGCAATCATGGCCATCTGACCTTCATCAACAACCTCGAGATACCTTAGGACTAAAAAGACCAAAACTACGGTGAAAGCAAACCAGAGAGAACTGAAGTCCCGCTCGGATCTGGTCCGATTGGACCAGATCCGAGCAAGAGAGAAACGGCGGTTGTTTTTTCTTTCCGCTGTAGAGAGGGTGTTTTCTCTTTACATCAGGTTATAGCTCAAAGTCCTCATTCACACTCCAACGATCGTGGCATTTCTTGCTGACCGAGATTTGATGTACTTAGCATGCACTATACATGCTATGGCTCCGAAGACGGAACTTTCTGGGGTCAAAAGTTTCACGGATAGGATTTGAATGAAAACCTTCATCATTCCATTTACAGGCTGTCCCTCCTCCAGCTACACCTTCCACTAGAGGCATATTGTCAACCTTAGTATTTCCGCAAAAGTAAACTAAACAGGACGCAAGCTTTGAATAAAAGCCTTACCACCTCATACTGCAATATCAGTGTTACGCAGACAAATGGTGAAGAATGGGCATTAAGCGAATCGAGGGAGGACATTATCAATGGCGTGGGTCCCACTAGCCCTACAAATTTGAAAAGATTAAGGTCATACCCTTCAGTTTCCCTTACAGTGACATGAATGTAACTGAATGCATGCTAGCGGATATGAAGGTGACAACCACCAAAATTCACAAACCAAAACCCCCATGAAAAAAGAGTTTGTAATTGACTATCAAATCGCAATTTCCACTTTTACTCAACCATTCTCAAATCAGAACCACTAGATTTAAAAATGTACTTATCATGAAACCTATAGCCATAAACATTTGATAAACTCATGTTAAACAACAACTACATTTCTCATGTCACTAATCATAAACCCTAACCTCAGTGAATTACACAAAAAGAATAACTACAAGAATACGAACCCTAGATCATAGAATACGACACCATACACCACTATATATAAGGCTACAGAAAAACAACAAGAACAAATTTGTACATCCACAAACTAACCTCCCGTATCCTCCATTTCTGTCGAGTCTACAGCCTACCAGGAATTCTAACTTTCGCTGTGCTCCTGTCATGATTCACCAGTGATAGTGCTTACGAAGATATCAGGTGGCTATGGTATGATATTTGCGTGACACACATATTCATCCAGTAAGAATAATACCATATAATTAGTGTCGCGCATCGTCACTGGGATATATGGGGTTGCTAGGGAAAAAGTCTGTGACAAAATGGATCAAATCGCTAATTTAATGGCCGGCAGAAAGGTAGAAGAACTTTTCAGAAAGCCTGTATGCCAAATCCCGCCATACTAGTAGGATTGGATGACAGGTGTGTTGATTGCAGGAACATAACAATCAAGGGAAGAATCTCGTTTCATACTGTTTCCTACTGTTTAAAAAGGTTTTACTGACCTTCATGGTCTGAATTATCAAATGTTTAATACTTACAGCAGTTTCTATCCAAGCAGCCAAAACCACAGACGCAGGCTATGTGGGATGTTGGCCAAGCTAGCGCTAGCTCGCAGCTCTCTTTGGTCTTTTCTGCCTTATCTAAAAGTTCGAGGAAGAAAGATCTCCAACTTGCAACAACCCATTACATGGGTAATGCTGACTTCCAAAGGGATGTCTCACATAGAAATCAAAGAAGCGAAAATAACAACACCTTACAAAAACGAGATGCTGATTGAAGAAAAACTGAGACAACAGCTTGAAAATGTGAGGAAAAAGTGGTTAAAACTTCATTCAGTGAAAAGAAAATACACCTTGGCTTTTCTCAAGAAAACAATATCTTAATACATGGAATTACATCTTGACTCTTGACCAATTATCATTGCATTAGCAGCGCCATTATAAGAGCATAATCCTACCATAGGAATATCACCTATTGCTCTGGCAATTTTCAGCTTTACACCCCAAGCTTAACCTTAAGATGGCTGGAAAGGCAGACCATGGGAGAAAAGGGTTAATAATTCAAATCAAACCCCAAAATCTACTAGCAAGTGCAGTTTAGTACTAATAGCAATTTCTCTTATATAGAATTTACATGAAAAGGCAAAACAAAGTGTGGCAGGAAAACTCATTAAAAGTCCACATACACAACTTTCAAAGTGTTCATCAATTTCCTTCCTAAGACCAATCCACGAATAAGGATTTGTACCGAATTCTAGCATCTCATGGTTGTCCTAGAGTTGTCATTTACTCGTGCCAACATCAATTGACTAAGAGTGGTAGCAACTAATGGTTTTTCTAGACTTGTCATTTACTCATACCCAACATCAAGTGATTGAGAGACCAAATGCAATCACGGTTAATTCATAACGACACTAATATATTTAAGTGCATTACATCCACAAATAGTTAAATGACTAATACCTTTTGTAGAACTCAGCTGCAAATCGTGATCCGTTGTAACAAACAAACCATAGCAACACGATAATCAATATATCTACAAATAGTTAAGAAAGACATCGAAAGAAAATCCATCAAGATCCTTTAATAAGAAGAATACCCTAATACTATATTAGATGATATTTTTCAAAAATTTGATCATTTTCCTTCCACAGTTAGGTTTTGATTATACAAATATGAAGATTATACCCAATTGAGTTAAAATAAGTAAAAATATCCAGGAAAAGGATACTGAAGAGGTACCGCTCCCACCATTCCAACATGTATAACCCAAAAGTAACATTATAAAGATAGATCTTGCGCTGAACAAAGTTCATCTCTAAAAAAATAAATAAATAAAATACTAATCAATAAGAGGAGACTGAATTGTCAAAATTCGAAGAAGAAATTAGAAAGAAATTTGCATACCTTCCTGAGAATAACACAGAGATGGTCGATGTTTCTTCGATTCGCAAAATCTTATAACGACTTGGAATTTAGATTGTAAAGACGAGTTGGAAATCTATCTGTGAATCTCAACACAGGAGGCGGGTAGAAGAAGAGTAAACGGACAAATGGTTTGCGCAACACCACTTATACCTCCATCCAGAGTAGGTTGCTATGGGGTGGCTTAATGATTGGAAAATACAATTTCATCCCTTTGTCTTTAAATTTATTTTTGTACCCTTCTCATGTAGACAAACTAAATATAAGCGTGCAGTCTTTCGTCATGATGAGGAATTGAATTAGAGAGATTTGTAGCTAGAGCAGTGGAAGGATATGCTAATACTCCCTTTTATACTAACTACGCTATAATTGTTATGTCTTATTCAGGAATCTGTGTGGGAGCATGAAGCATCAAAGACAACGTCTCTGGAGCCGACTGAGCTAGGAGAGGAGCAGAACTAGCAATAGGATGGGACAAAGAGTTGCAAATAATTAACATCAACTTTAAAGCTGAAGATGATGCAACTCTGAAGGTACAGTAAAGAATTCAAGGAAGATTCAATCTGGGATTCCACTATTTGAGGGTGAAAACGGTTTAGTGGTTTTTTGGTAAAATTGGTGGAGTAGGTAAGTGCTCGATGATGCAAATCTTCTACAACTTTAAACAAATGTACTGCACGGGAGTACTTTGAGTTCGAGAGATTAATTTGTAGGACTCTGGCCTAAACCAAGATATTGATCGTTCTAGATTCAATTCAATCACAAGAAATGAGAAGGGTCGGTTTGTAGGGAGGGAAGCTGAGAATGTGTGGAGATCAATGGACATTTATCAACTGCGACTGATGTATTGTACTGCTTTTAGGATGGTTTCTCTATGTAAGACGAGAGAAAACTTCTGTAATTGTTTCATAATTGACTGTCGTAAGTTTGCTTGTGTTGAGTCTTGTTAATCCTATCAAGTTATAGGTTGAGGAACTTCTTTATTGCAGAGGTAGTTAGCATATCGATCTCCTGTAAGTGGTAACGGTTGAAGAGAAGCGGAAAAAAGGAAAAGTGGGAAATCGTGTATAAACCAGTTTCACTTTGCGTAGGAGACTTGGCTGATTGACCATCCATTCCCATTTACTCCTTCAACTGCCAGCACGACTTACTCATATTTTTCATCGTGGATGTAGATTAAAGCTATATATCATTTCCTTTTACAATCAAATAGTTTGATCAAATATGTGGAAATCGATAGCAATAAACAAAGTCTAGCTAACCTCAAAATCTGGACTTATGCAACCATAAGTGCAGCCTAGATTATTATTCACCTCATAAGCATAAAACCCGTGGAATCACAAAGTTTGAAACGAAGAGAACTTTGTGATTTCTATCTATCTTGTTCAAGTGATAAATCAATAATCGAACAACATCAGGATACACGAGTTATCAAGGAAAGATAACTGGAAGTGGCTTCACCAATCCCTATGAAGACTTTGTAGTCGTTAAACCCTAAAAGGGTTAGGAAGAGGACGACTCTAGATACAACTATGACACACCAAAAAGTAGTGTCGGGATTCAAAGATCCCAGTTGCTTGAAGTTCCCCTTTTATAAACATTCAAAGCATAGGTTGTTTTAGATTTAAGCTAAGATAGCTTTGGAACCAAGCAAACAATATCCGCCATTAGATGAATCTTTGAATCTGATTCACAAAAACAAGATATACACTCTGGTTAGGTAAAACCGTAACTGAACCGTGTACAAAGACTATGTTCAACATGGTTAGCCGAAACTAGCCAGTTTGATCTAGAAAGCTTAATCTTCATTTTCATGAACACATAAGACATTAGCTCTGAGTCACAATCATGTGATCAAATAAGTCTAGTGTTTTAGAGAATTAATCAAATGCTAATTATCTCGTAGAAATAATTTAAACGCACTTGAAATATAATCGACATGGTTAGTAGGTGTACAAGGTACAAATACCATTGCCGTTCGTGAATCGGTTCAGTCACAGTACGCGCACAGGTTTGTAAACATTTAACCAAACCGAGTTCCGGAGTTAATAGAACTTTTTAATTTTGCGTACTGGTTTGGAAATCTTAAGACTGTCACCGGTTCCGGAGTTCACAGAACTAAATCGGTTTGTGTACCGATTTGGAAACATAGCCGAGTTCAGGATCACAGAACTGTTTCAGTTTGCGTACCGGTTTGGAAACAAACCAAGTTCCGTAACCACAGTATGCATACCGTTCCGGTTCACAAGGCAAACAGATTTTCATATGATATACATAAAAATATATGTATCACAAATCTGTAAGTCGATATATATATATATATATATAGCTACTCCGCTATGTGTACGAGTACATGTAATACGGGTTCAGACATATAACAGTTTTCCCAGACTGATACCACTATCTTGTATCCGAATCTACAGTAATTCTATATTTCTCTCTAAATTGATTCGAAATATTCATGAATAACATCAATGACACATATCACTGCTCCAGGCTATTTCCGAATGATAAACTTGAATCATGATTTTGATTCCGAGGAATAAATTGTCCTTAACCGAAATTCATCAAGTATGAACAAATGTTCATTAAGCTTAGTCATTATATTTCGAGAACTAATTATCAAGATAAACTTGACTCGAAATTCTTGTCTATGCATAATAGTCTAATTAGTTGTGCGACATCGTCTCAAATGATAAAAAAAAGTGAATATAACTTGAGATATAGGTGGTTCAGTCTTCACTTACCTTTTGTTGATGAAGTTCTCCAAAAGCTTTTGTTGATCTTCTCCTTCAAACGGTAGAACGCAATGATGACTGCTGTGATCCACTATTTCTCAAATACATTTTTATCCTAGTTCGAGACTTAACTAATTATAGACTAGAAATCAAGATATAGTTTTGATAACTAAATTTGACAACAAGCTTGAGATAGAAACACTTGTGAGTTCAACCGAGCAATGCTCTAACACTCTGGATTTAGGTTTTCTTCTGTAGAGAGGTATAAAGACAGAGGTACTTTGCCAAGGATTACCTTGTGGGAATGCAGCCATGCTCGTCCTAGGATCATGTCATATCCTGGATCCTCCCTGATTATGTAAAATTTGGTTTCTGTCCAGGTAGAACATATCTTCATCTTTAGAGTGATGTAACCATAAGCATCCCTGGATTTGGTTTCTATCCAGTTGGATTCAAATATCAAATCAGTTCAGATGATCGCGGATAAGATATTAAAAAATCAACAGTAAAAACTCATGAAACCCGATGAAACTTTTTGTTATTGTCTCACTTTATTAAGGTGTTGATGGATGATAAGGAGATGGAGACAGATACGATTTCGATTGATAACGAAGCGAGAATGATAACGGTTCAGCGGAAGATAGATAGAAAACAACCTGGATCTGAGTCGATATGTTAGGAACCTATACCAAAACATAAAAATATTTTGATTGGGGATTAACCACCAGATTTGACAAGCTTAAAAACTTTGATATATTAATTGAATCCTAAAAACCTAGAACAAACTAGCATATTTATAGTGAAAATAACTTGCAAAATAAGAAAGGAAATCCTAAAATAACTAGACTCTGATTTGGAAAAACTCTCACGAAAAAACGTCTGAAAATCTCTATCTAAACAAGTATAATGTAAATCCTAATTGGAGTTGTGTACCAAAAGGTTATGAGTCACCCACAAATAACATATTTTTTTTAACAGGTAAACCTTCGACCTCTAAAACCGTTAATGCAAATTTCATGAAGGGGGATTTACTAATGGGGATTTCTTTCCCTTTTCAGTACCATGTCTATCCATAGTCTCTTCTCTTCCTTTTGGTGCTTCCAAATGTCTTCTCTTCTTTATATCTTTAGAATTTGAAATCCTTATTACAACAGAGCTCTACGAACACCGTTTTAACATTGAACAATAACAAACACTTTCTTAATTAATGGCAACCTGTATTCATCTTTTTCATCATCACTTCATGTAACAACCTCTTCTTACATCAAATCAGTCAGAAGAATGAAGAAAAAAAAAGGTATGATTTTGTAAAGCTTACTTCTTTATTTCCTTGAATATCAAAAGTTTTGATCCATTATTTGTCTGAATTTTTTTCGTAGTTATGTTTGTGAATCCAGATGTACCATCAAAACATATGGATATATCAAAATAAGAATTATTTTTTGGGATTGTGCAATTTAGTAGCATATTTCTGTAAAAACGGTCGCCCCCAAAGAATGATAATATTGTGTGGATCAAAATCAAGACAACCAATCCATGTTGATTTGGGTACCTCTTTCTCCCTCTTGTTTCTTATTTTTTTGAGATGACTTATATATTCAGAACTTAAGCTACTGATTAAGGGGCCTGTTTGGCATTGCAAGTTACAAATATTTGAAGGTTTTAGGGAATTACAGAAAGTAGTCTAAAATTGTCTTTTGCATAATCTAAGATATCGTTGTCAGAATGAGATACGGCTTCTTTTAGAAAGGAACGCCCTACTCCGTCACTATGATGTAAGAATGTTCTAAAAAAATATTATGATTTTTTCAATGTTTTCATCTGTTTATCGAATCTACGATCATTATACTAGAAGTCTTAAGCAATTCATTCACTGGATCATTTGCAATATCACGTTACTTCATCAGTTCTACATAAGATCGTTCACAATCATAACTAAAAACCCATCTTTGATTACAAGCATTACAATTTATAAGCAAGATACAAACCACTTAAGAAGAAATCCAGTTCATTACAACCAAAATTAACACCTACAAATATAGTTTCCTGCTCTTTTTGTTTTGCTGAATCACATTTTTATTAATTGGAAAGGCAATAGCCAACTTAAAAGATTACATGACTGACTCTTAAATCACTGAAAAGAAACAAAAAGAAGATAAAAATAAAACACCCTCCTGTTTACAGACTCAACTAAATCTGTAATAAGCTGCATTTGGCATTTCAATTCTTCTAAGAAAAGAAGGTCTCCCCATGTGCATAATCCTTTCACCAGCTTCAAGTACTACACCTTTTAGAGCTAAAGAGTCAGCTGAAAAGTTGACTTCTCTAAAGCTATGATCAAAAAGAACTTCATCCAGAACTTGTAACACATTCATATATCTAACTCTAACAAACCATGGTACAGTCCTGGTTTTAAACAAATTTATCACAGTCAAAGATCAGATTGTACTATTACCTTCTTGCATTTCAGATATACTGCCCATTCTAATGCACATAGAATTGCAAACACTTCTGCTATGAAATTAGTTGCAATCCCTACACCTCCAGAAAGTGTACCTATCACTTGGCACTCATAATCTCTTGCAATATTACCAAATCCAGCTGCTCCTGGATTTCCAAATGATGCACCATCACAACAGAAAAGTGTATATCCATATGGTGGAGATCTCCAATAACAGTCAATTATCTTAGTATATTTGATACCTCTATTTCCAAGTTTAAAGAATGAGATTTGACTGTCATAGTTTTGACTCCATCTGTTGCTTTTCATTTTATAACTTCCCTCATGCACCAGCTGATATATTCTGCATTTAAATCTATTGATGTTAGGCTTCACTTCATTAAAAAGCTTTTCATTTCTCCGAAACCATAATTCCGTCATAGTAGCACAAGCTGCAGTCATCCAAATTTCCTTCACCAGAGGGATTGTGTTCTTAGCAGCTTTACAAATATCTTCAAAAGATAGAAGATTTTTGAATTCAAACACTTCATTTAGCCAGGTCAAGATAGTAATACTGAATTTACATTGCCAGAGAGTATGCTCCATACTGTCTTGCTCCTCCAAACAGATACAACATATTGATGCCATTTCAAAACCTCTGCTTCTCATAATTTCATCATCATCATACACACCTTGTTGCAACTTCCAAACATTACTAGAAATTCTTGGGTGCAAAAATGGTTTCCAAATGAATTTAGGCCATGATAGAACAGGTTCCCTTATTCTTATTTTTTCCACTGCAGTCCTGGTTACAAATTTTCTACTTTTGTTAGCAGCCCAGACTATTTGGTCTTCACCTCCACTAACATCTGGCAATGCAGTTGTAGAAATGAAGGATTGCATCTCAGTTGGAATAACCCACTTGTTATCTTGCAGTAGCATCTTCACTTTCATTCCAATGTTCTCCCTTACATAGTCAGTAATGCCTATTACATTTATCAAAGGAACTTGACCATACCAAATATCATACCATACTGAGATATTATTACCATTACCTACACACCACCTGACATCTTCTTTTAAATAGTTCCAAGCCTATTTTAAACCTTTCCATACAGATGATTGCCTCCAATTATTTGTCCATTGTCCCAGTTTCCTGCTCGAACCTCTTGCTACTTTTCAAAGAAATCAGACCCCTGATAACTAAACCTACTTTGTTCACCACCATACTTACATTATACCAAAGAAAAGACACACAAAAGTACTTCTAAACACACCATATAAACTACCCTTAATCACTTTTCAAACCTAACAAAAAATCTTTACCTTCCGTCCGAATTTCACAGAATAGCAAAATTATTTCTAAATACCTCAACCACAGCAATGAGTAACAGAAAAATCTACTAAGAAAAAACTTGTTAATTATCTTCAAGATTACCCCAGAGCAGAAGATTTTCGATCATTCTTATACTGCTAAGATGACTACTTTGAACTATCCTCCTCACTGGTCACAAAGCCTTCCACCTCGACCTCCTTACTATCTTCATCACTACTGGATGGTGTAGTACCATAACCATCAGATGCATCTTCACAATCTTCATCATCCTCTTCCATTTCATCTCAGTTATCTTCAACATATCCAACATTCACTTCAGATTTCTCAGCACTGACTCTCCATCTAACCATTCCCTCATGGTTCTTGCGAAAATGGGTGGATTTACCTTTTTAGCCAGATATCTGTCATACCATGCATATTCTTCTCTCTTTGCCTTCTTTCTCTTATTTTCTTCATTATCACTCTCAATTTCCTCTTTTTCCTATTTCTCTTCTTCCTCAGAATCACTTTCTGTTGCACTACTACTTTTTATCCATACTCGAGGCTCATTCTTTTTATTCCTTTCTTGTTGTTTTCTCTCATCCCTTGCAATTCTCCTCACCTTCCAGCAAGCATACTCAGAGCATTTTCTTGCCCTACCCGTTCATATTCTGCTTTTCGATTCCTCTTGTTCATCCCTCCTTCTAGAAAAAATTTCAGATAAATCATCTATCTGGTTTCAAGAGCAACGACCACACTCTTGGCAAAAATATAGGTATCTGAAGTTTGCAAAGCTCCATTGTTTCTCTCTCCCTGATTTGTCGTGCCTTAGTTTCTCTAATTGTATTATCAAATATATTTTTTGGTTTGATTTTCAGTGTTTTAGAATTTATCCTTATAATCCACCTTTATAAACCCCTCAAAATTGCCATTAATAGTCATTTATGGCGTTGGGTGGAATGTATCGTCTCTTGGAAATTCACACCTATTCAAAGCCATGCACAACCCCCTCATAGGCATAATTATTCCTCAAAACCCAAAATTCAAAGTCTAAATCTCGACGCTTCATTAGCCTTAATTCGCTTCAGAACTGTCATTATGAGATGCAGTGGTAAGTCACCTAATTATATTGGGTTCACTTGGGCACTAATTAAGATCTTTGATTTTTTTAGATCCAGATAAGGCAACACTTATTGAGAGGCGCCACTGTTAGATGGAGTATATTTGCTAGGTTGCATGCCACCATTATTGCTAATTGGCCGACCCCCAACAACTAAGAACCCTTAACCCAATTTTCACCAAACCCTTGATCCACTACTATCTCTTTCCCGCCCAGATATATATATTTAATTATACTTAAAATAATCAGTTATACCTCCCGTCAAAACCTCTATTTCACCCCACCCTTAAACCCACCAAAGCCACATTAATCTCGTTTGGAGTTATTCGACTGCAATATTTTACTTGTTGGAGTAAAACAATTGTAATTATTACTCAACAACCATAGTCTGTTGGGTGATAGCGTATTTGATATGTGTCATGATACGTAGGTGTAAAAGTACCATCAGCAAATATGTCTTACTACATCTAGCTAATCTCATTCACGTGCAAAAGCTGGCTATCTATCATACAAGTCAGGAGTGAAGGTCTACTAAAGATGTTAACCTTATGATCATAAGGAATTTGAACCACTTACGCGACAAAAAGGTTTCCAAACTTTCATCAATTTCATTCCCTCTTACTTACACAGACCAGTTTCAGCGTTCAAATATTTCCCAGTTTAAGGTTCAGTCTTCCATAATATCTCAATCTTATATCTCTCTCATAGTGCATTGTCGCATTCAAATCACATGCTCTCATATCATATGGAAGTTTTTCATCCACATATATTTTTATAAACACTCCCCAACCACCCATTCCAAAATCCATTCAACACCTATTTTCTTATATCGTATCAGTCTTCTCATTTATATGGAGTCATCTAAAACCGAACAAGAGCTTAATCCTACAATATCTGATATACAAGATTTAACTTCTCAAATGGAATAAACACTTACTTTACTCACAAACCTCCCCTCAAATCTCACTGAACCGGTCTCCATTGACAAAACGGTGGTTTTAGCTGAACATGATAATAATTGGAAATGATATATGACTGGCTACACTTGTAGTGAGACTTTGGTTCGAACTTCTTCGATCAAACATCGTATCTATTCTTAGTGGCCATTAACTCAAGTTCCTACTGTCACAACCTTCAGTGGCTTAAGAAACAAAGTTCTTATATGATTTCTAACCGATAATGATTTCAACAGAGTAAATGAACAACGTCCTTGGTTTGCTTGTGGTTACCTCATAGTTCTCAGAGTTGTTCCTCCTACAGGTTGGACAATAAATTGTGAAATTCCTTTTGTTGAAGAACTTATGTAGCTCATTCTATGCAGCGCTCCAAATGAATGTGAAAACGAGGGGGTACCAAAATACACCACCAACTTTTTCTTAGGAAACCTGTATGGACTAAACTCAATTTCAATTACGAGAGTTATAGCTTAGTGAATCTCAATCAGGAATTATAAGAAGAGCTTATATAACTTTCTCACATCAGAATGTAAACAGAGACAAGTCCGTGAAGCTGAATATTCTGTGAGAGTACTTGGACGATTCCAAATATCAATATCCAAGATCAATCAAGTCATATCCAACAATTATGGACTTATATACTTTGATTAATTTACGTACAACCTGTGATATTTCAATTATAAAGATAAACAATATAATGCGGAAAAAGAAATAACACAAACACCAGAAATTTTGTTAACGAGGAAACCGCAAATGCAGAAAAACCTCGGGACCTAGTCCATATTTGAATAACAAATTGTACTAAGCCTCTATAGACATTAGCATACTATCAAAACTTCGGACTGGAATATAGTTGAGACCGAATCTAACGTCACAGAGATTCAGTTACAGTCGAGCTCTTTCCGCATCTTGAATCTTGTAAGACTCCGCACAATTGATTCCGTTAGCTGACTGTCCTTTACATCCAAAGAGTTGTTTCAACTTAATTGAAGACTTTAAACCAATCTGCCTCCCACAGATAAGCCTATAAGTGATTTCCAATCTGATCAAAGATCAAGATGGGATAGGAAATCGATTGCAATATACAAAGTCTAGTAAACCTCAAAATCTGGTCTTATGACTCCCGAAGAGCAACCATTATTATTCACCTCACAAGTAGATACTTGTGGAATTACAAAGTCTGGAATTACAACTTTGTGATTTTTATCTATCTTGCCTGTTGGAGCTAAAGGCTCAACAATCAAAGCAAGATCAAGATACATGAACTATCAAGATAAAGATAGTTGAACCTGGCTTCACGAATCCCTAGGTAAAGTTTTTTTAGTCGTTAAACCTAAAAAGGTTCAAAGGAGATGACGACCCTAGTTTACAACTAGGACACATAAGAATAGTGTTAGGGAAAGATCCAAGTTGTTTGAGGTTCTCCTTATATAGACTTTCAAGATCAAGGTTGCTTTTAATTTAAGCTAAGGTAGCTTTGGATTCAATCAATCAATAATCACCGTTAGATGAAAAACTTGACTTGAGATTAACATAACAGAATATACACTCTCGTCAAGATGAACCGTAATTGAACCGTGTATAATGACTTGTTCATGAAAGGTTAGCCGAAACTAGCTAGTCGAATGATAAGATTAACCATTTTCATATAACACTTTAAGACTTTAATCTTGAGTCACAACTTCTTACAAACATGTCTAGATAGTGTTTTTAGAGAGTTGTTCAGATACCGATTATCTCATAGAATGCATCTGAAAATATTCGACAGGGTAAGTACGTGTACTATATTCCTGTTCGCGACTATTTTTGTCATGGTACATGTACTGGATATTTATACCCTTAAGACAAAAACGGGTTCAGTAATCCACAGATCTTTTCTGATTTGCATAGTGGGTATGCGCACCTTTTTGGTTTAGAAACCAACAGATCTTTTCCGGTTTGCATACTAGGTATGCGTACCTTACCAATTCACGAGTCAACATAATTTTTATGGTATGGATACCGGGTATGCGTACTAAAAAGTTGTTGCCGAACTATAGCTATGCCGGTACATACTTGGTACATGTACTGCAGCTCCGGACTTATAACAGTTGTCCCAGTATGTGAACTGGTATGCATACGGTCCTTATCCAGATTTACAGTAGTTCTATATCTCTCTAATAATCAATTCGAAACATTCCCGAATAACATCAATGATACATATCACTATTCCAGGCTATTTTCAAATGATTAAATCTTGAATCATAATTTAGGTCATAAATAGTAAATTGTTCTTAACCAAATTCATCGAGTATGAACAAATGTTTTTAAGCTTAGTCAGCATATTTCGAGAATGATTAACAAGATAAACTCGACTCGAAATTTTTATCATGCATGTAATGTCTAATTTAGTCATGTGACAGTGTCTCATAGATAGAAAGGTGAAAACTTGAGTAATAGGTGGTTCAGTCTTCACTTACCTTTTGTTGAAGAAGTTCTCCAAAATCTTTTGTTAATCTTCGCCTTAATTACACAATGATGTCTGGTACTCAATTACACACTTATATCCTAATCCGAGACTTGACTAAATGTAAACTAGAAATTAAGATATAGTTTTGATCAACTAGATTTGATAACAAGTTTGAGATAGCAACACTTGTGAGTTCGACCGAGCAATGCTCTAACAGAATGTACAGAGTTTGAAGACTTACAGAAGCTTACTTTCAAAATGGGTGAGCTTGTTGATGCAAAACAAACTCTCAAGAAGAATGTGAAAGTGTGTGTTTGTATATCTGTTCAAAGAGTTTTACCAGTAGGCATACCTTTAGTTACTATAACAAGAATTCAACATTTTATTATCGAGTGTAGATATTTCAAGGTTCCAAAGTTCTTCTGTACCTCTTGTCTAGTAATCAATCATAAAGGTAAGGTGTGTCCTTATTGGTTATCCAAACAAAAGGTAATAAAACAAGTTATTGTATCAACACCTAACTCTACCAAAAGTTTTCAGAATGATGCCACCACAACCTGCAACAAAACCTATTGTCTTCGAACCTGCTGCTGACTTGAGAGATTTAACATGGTTCAAGCCGATATAGTAGAAGATACTCAAGACAACACTCTTAATCAGAATGATAGAAGCAAAAGTAAAACTACTGCCATAGAACAAAGTTCCTAAGAGTGAAAGACAACAAATGAATCAGAATGTCAACATGGGTCGTTTAAAGAATAGATCTAGTACTCTGAAAATATATGATATTGGTCTTGTCCAAACTCAACCTTTGGTCACCATGGAGAACAGATTACCATTTATTTTCAAGCAGGTTTTTAATCAGACAGATAAACAAGCTGAGTCAATTCTGAATCCTGAGTCATCTAACTCGGGTCCGATTCGCACCACCAACTCTACTAGGTGATTCAAGAGTTCGGCCATCCCGGTTCAGGAACCAATTATCACTAGAGAAGAAGTTGCCTCTCTTGTAGCTGAGCATGATGCTTTATCTAACCTAAAACGAAAAATCAATCCTAAAGCTGATCTCTATAAGAGAACCAGAGGTATCACTTCTACTCTAGCTAGCATTATTGTTATTCTTAAAGATCTTGAATATTCTGAACCATACTACAACAATATCTATCCTCCTATTGCCAAATTGGAAATCTCCCTTATATTAACCCTCAAATCGTACCCTCAATACCCACACCCTTGTTGACCTCCATGGTAGCCACAATGCACCTACCGGTGATTCTTCATCTAACAACGGTGTCAGCAACAATTCTCCTCATGAGGCTTCCAATTTGGATCTGAACGCTTCCCAAGGATCTTAACTGAATGGTGATAACGACAATACACAATGTAATGGTAGCTCTGAATCTCCAAACCAGGTTAATCCTTCTACCCTCCCTCTTTAAATGTATCTATTAACGACATTAACCCTGCTCCCAATTACCTAGTCAACAATGTTAATATGCTGTGTTGGAATGTGTGTGGTTTAGGGGAAAAAACTACTAATAAAGAGCTCAACATTTTATTCAAAAACATTAAACCCGATATTGTGTTCTTATCTGAAACTAAAATGAAAAAGGATACTGCTGCAAGAAAACTGAGGAATATGGGCTTCCCCACCACTTTTAATGTGACCTGCATTGGTAAAAGTGATGGTTTGGTCCTGGCTTGGAAAAATAGGATTGTATTAAACATTTTATCCGCCGATCTTAGAGGCATCTATGTCACATCTTCTGATATTATACACGCTAAACTTTGTCCTATCCATTTCATGTACGGTAAACCTAATAGTAGTCTTAGACATGCTTTTTGGAATATTCAACGTAATTTTAGTCTTGCTCCGCATGATGAACCTGTCTTCTTTGTTGGAGATTTTAATGCTCTGCTAAGAACCGAGGATAAGAATAGTGGCCTAGAGGTAGATGATATTGATTTTTACAATCTTAGGAATCTTTGTAATACCTTTAACTTCCATGATCCTGGCTTTTCTGACCCTAGATTCACGGTTAAATTATGTTTACAAGGCAGATATAAGGGTATATTTATGCCCAATACCACGGATTCAATGGAGTTACACGAACTACCAAGAGCTTTCAAATATACCGGAGACGATTACTATATAATTAACAAATTCTATTTGTATCCCCAAAAATTGACGCACGTATGTCGCGGTTGGATGCCATATAAATTTGAAAAGTATTCATTTAGCTATACCATTTTTCTCTCTTGAGAAATGCAACGACTCTCTCCATTCGTCTCCTTCAAACCCTAGTTATTTTGGTGCAAAATATACCCACACTGGTGTTTTCACTGATCAAGTTCATTAAACGTAAGATATGTTTGATCCCTACCTTCGACGTAACTCGAATAATTTCAATGAATTTTGGTGTTTTTCTAACTTTTTCTTTTATTGTATCAGGGTTTTTGGCTTTCGGCACTGGTAAAAGCTTCATAACTGGTAAAACTTCTTCTTAAAACTTATTTTTACTTAGTAAAGTGGTTCCATGGGGTTTTCATAGTTATTTCAATTCTGTAAATAATAAATTACTACATATGCTAGAGCATAGCTCACTTGAACTCACCAAGCGTTGGTATGTCAAGTTTGGTTGTCATATTTTAGTGTGTCAAAAATCATCTAAAGTCGTTTGATTATATACTAGAGTCAACTTCGTTTAGGTTAGGCTAGAAAGTCTAGGAATGTTGAGACATACAAGTATTACTCCGAAGACCTGAAGAATGTGAAGAAGTAACGAACTACAACGACGACATTAACCTTCCTCTTGAGGTTAATAATATTGACTTGAACTGTTTCATTCCTAACGTATCTTTCAAGTCGTGCTATATTGAAAACATAACTGCGAAGCTGTATATACTGTACATATTGTATGATACTCTACTGATGTGACATGATCATATTAATTTGTATGATTATAGTATCAGGGAATTAGACTACGAAGTATAACGCTTATCTTTTGAACTTCGGAGATATGACATCGACATAATCTTGTATATACTGTTATGATTATGTGAATGGGTTATGGTGAAGATTTCATCCTAGGAAACAATGTTTTACATTTGTTTAAAGGAAGTACATTCATGAACTTGTTTTATGAATCAAAAGGGAAATCATTAGGCTTATTGGTTCGGCTATTCATTGCAAATCTTTGGATGACCAATATGTGTGAAATGGTAGAACTGATCTTAACCTTGGTTATGTATCTTGGTATAACTAATCACAATGCCTGACTTATGATTAGGTATGACTAGTTTTTATTAATTGGTGTAACCGATCCTAAGTAATCACCATGAGATGGTATGATCGATATTTGTAATTGGTGTGACCGATCCTAGTAATTGATGTAATCGATCCTAGTAATTGGTGTGACCGATCACAGAGTATTGTGCAATCGATCTTTGTAATTGGTAACCGGTCCTGGTAATTGGTGTTACCGGTCCTGGTAACTGGTGTGACCGATCACAAGCAATACCATGGGAATATGATAACCGATCCTGGTAACTGATGTAACCAGTCCTGGTAACTTGTGTGACCGATCACAAGTATTTCCATATTGAGGTATAACAGATCATAGTGATTGGTAGAACCGATTGAACCCATGTATGTGATTTGATATTTGATCAATCACATAGTTATCTTGGAATACAGGTCAACCAATTCTAAACTTGTTTGGAAGTATGGTATAACCGATTCAAAGAATATAAATCCATGTAAATATGAATAAGGATTTACAGTGAAAAAATGCCAACATACTTTGAACACGTACAGTAACTCTTATCTTTTATTGTTCAAAGATATTCCTTAGTACTCAAGGAAATTTGTGCCGAAATAAATTGAGAATCTTTTAATTAAGGTTTTTAGTTTTATATGCTTTAATTACCAGCAATTAAATGCATATCTCTAGAGAATACAAATTAGTAATGTGCATTTACTAATTGGAGATTTTCTATCAAGAGATTTCGGAAATTTTGGACAAGCATTTATTGGAATTAGGAAAATCGATTTTGGCATTCATCTCATATCTTGAGAATATTCTCGGTTTTGGAAATTCCTTGGTGTCCAAACATCCTTGGTATATAAATACCTAAGTTTGCATTTCTAGCAAACCATCCTAAGAGCCAGGCAAACATCATTTCTTGTTGTTTCTGGTGGAGCCGTCTAATCTAAGAGGCAAGTATCATAATTAGGTGAAATCTCTTACGACCGCTCGTTTAAAGACTTATGTGGGATCAAGAAGCTCTACGAGTACCGTTGGTGGAAAATTAGATAATTGCAATGTTATTAGTTTTCGATTGATTTGATTGACTAACGGTTGTCGAAACTTTGATTGCACCTAATTTGTTTATTCTTGAGAATCTTCTCTTCTGAACTAGATCGAAGTATCGAGGGATCTTTAGAACTGTTTGTATATCTAAAGACATCTTGTGATAGTCTATTGTTAACATACTCCGTTCTATGTGTGATTGATCATAACAGATTCAAGTGGTGTTGTGCAGGTTTGTATTGAAGATTAAAGAAGATTTTAAGACGAAGAAGATTTCTTATTAGTTCTCATATCTTTGTGTGTGCACAAACCTTGATCGGCTGGGATCCAACTAGAATCGGATTTATTCGTTTGATTAGTTGCGTGAGATCGACATCACTTTATAGCTTCTCGTTGAGATCTATACTGATTGATTGCGAATATAAACTTAACTGCTTTTGTAGTTATTGGATAGATTCATCTAACCAGGCAAAGGAGTTTATTAGATTAAACGGAAGAGCATTTGCGTATGACTTATGATATCTTTATCTTGAAAGAATCAAAAGAGTTGTTACCAAACAGATTTGTTGTTCCTTTACTGTTTGGAATACGATCTAAAGGAATTGTATCAGTGCGTGACCTTCGAAGTCGAAAGCGCAGGGATACTGAGGAAACTAAGTGAACTAGGAGTAGTTGCTTGGTCTCAACTATACGAAGTTGGTGTAGATTTTGTATGGCGGCTTAATTCTGAAGTATTCAATTATGGACTAGGTCCCAGGGTTTTTCTGCATTTGCAGTTTCCTCTTTAACAAACTCTTGCTGTGTCTTTTACTTTTCTATTTATGCAATTATAATTGTTTATTATAATTAAAAGTAAAATACACAAATGTTAACTCCGATATACTTGATAGTGATCCTATAGAGTTTGGTTAAGTCTGAACCTATTATCAAGTATCATACTTTAGTAGTCGTATTGTCTCGATTTCGTATCCATAGACAATCACACAAAGTGTGAATACCGATTCGGTAAGAGGAATTATAGGTTAAAACAAAAAGATTGTGGTGTATTTGGGTACCCTCGTCTTTACAACATAGTCATGTTGGTGATATGCAAAATCATATGCATCGTGCTTATACTTAATTTTTTTGTTATTTTAGAAATGGAGACATAATTAGGACAAGTAATTAAGGTTTTCTCGCTGAATTTAATTCGTTTCTTCAAGACCATGGTTTAGTCCATCATCTTGAAAAAGAAAATTGTTTCTCCTTTCAGGTACTGACCCTATAAAACCATATATCTTTATTAAAAAAAAAGTCCTTTGACACCTTTGGGATTAAGAATAAGTGGATGTAGAATTCTTTGCAAACTTAAGTATGTGTAGTTCTCAAAACAAACTCATTGAAATTTTGGACCTGATTTGTTATATCGTGTAGAGAGTGAATACATATGATGGTAAATTGATTGTTTGTCCATGGTGTTAGGAAAATATGTCTGCTACTACAATGGGAGGTGCAGCGGATACTGACATCCAAGATGATATCAAGTCTAAAGAATCTTTAGAGATAACTTTTGCATATGTTGAATCATCATTATGTAATTCATCAGGAACCGAACCATAGTATGTTTGTTTCATTCGTTCTCAGAAAGTCTTTTCTCGCAGAGTATTGTTTACAGATAAAATTTTAAGAGAGAAGATCCGTTGATATGGATACTGTTTCTAATTCGCGTTAAGGATTCTACTGTTTGAAGAAGAAGTCAAACTAATTGAAACAACATCTTACTGAAGTCTCAAGAATAGAGATTTGAAATCAGTTACAAAATATTCTGTTTTTTAGGTTGACATGAATCATCATAACTAATCAATTTTAAAATTTCTTATACCATACATTTAATCATCTGCAACACAAAGTTACTTCTGTTCAACCACCATGAATGGAAATCCTAAGTAGTAATTCATAAACGACCCCCACAGAAACGATGTAAATTCTGATCAGAACCTTAAAGGACCATCCTAAATATTCCATCACGGGTCTAATTCAAACTCTTTTAACTGTAAACCCTGAATCACAAATTTACCGACCAAATCAATACTTTTTCATTACAACAACCATATATTTTATCGATAAAATAAAAAAAAGATCGATTGTCGCTCTGCCAGCTCTTGATTGTGCTAAATGAAGTGATGCCTGAAAATTGGAAAACTTTGATCTCCAAAAACCCAAATCAATCATACCAATAAAAAAAAAATCCCATATCAAAACAATGGATCTAAAAATCTAATTACGTATGTGCGACCCCAAGTCCGAGGATATGATTAGGTATTACATGTTTTGTTGGGGGAAAATTAGTAAAATAGAAAAATGGAATGATATTATGTTAAGTTGTGGTACTTTGTGTTTCGTTAACTTATGTTGTGGTACCAAACATCATTGACCCCTAGATCCACTTGGTCTAATATGCAACATGGAAATGATCAAATTCTAGAGAGACTTGATAGGTGTCTTATAAATTAGATGGCTGGACAACTTTTTCCTAACTTGTGTGTTAAAATTTTTCTTAGTGACTCTTCAGATCATTGTCCCATGCATATTGGTTTTAACTTGGAAGATGTGTGCATGCCTAAACCTTTTTATTTCTAATTCTTGGTCTGTTAATATGGCAGGGTCTCCTGCTTTTAAACTTGGAGCTAAACTAATGAGTACTAAAAAAGGTCTTAGGAACTGGAATAAGTCCTCTTTTGGTAATATCCAAATAAATATATCAACCACTAGAGGTGAACTAGCTGATATCCAAACCTCTGGCCCCACCAACTCTGACTATATTTCTAGATTGAGAGCTAGATTATCCTACTTGTATAACCTGGAAGAGTTGTATAGGAAGGATAAATCTAGAGAAGTCTGGCTTATGGAAGGTGATAGAAACAATCCTTATTTTCATATAGGTACACTATATATGAGAAAAAGGAATGCCATTAGTTGGATAAAGAATTCTGCTGGCACTACTTTAACTGGTAGACAAAGTATTGGAAATTCTTCTATAGACTATTTGAAAAACCTTTATACCTCTCATCCTCAACAGTTTTAGGATGAAATCCTTCAGGAACTTCCTTTGAAGTTTTCTGAAGATGTTAATAACCATCTTAACTCTCACCTACCTGCTGAAGAAATAAAAAATGATGTTTTCCAAATGAGGGGAAAAATGCTCCAAGACCTGATGGTTTTAATGGTCCTTTTTACCAAAACCACTGGGATATTGTGGGGGAAGCTGTGATTGATATGACAAAAACATGCTTCAGAAATGGTCACATTGCTAAAGTTTTCAATCATGCTAATATTACTCTAATCCCTAAAGTTCTCTTGCCCGAGCTTGTGGCCCAATATAGACCCATAGGTTTTTCTGATTTTATCTACAAAATCTTATCCAAAACTCTAGCCAATAGACTTAAACCTTGTATGGACACTGTGATCTCCCAAATCCCAAGAGAAGTATCTCTAACAAAATTCTTCTTACTAATGAGGTCATTCATACTGTTGACCATCATAAGGGGAAAGAAGAAATATCAACCTTTAAACTTGATATGTCAAAGGCCTATGATAAATTGGAGTGGTCATTTTTGGAAAAATTCCTCCTAAAAATGGGGTTGTCTTCTCATTGGGTCAATTTTATTAACCAATTGAAAAGACGAGGGTACCCAAATACACCATAATCTTTTAATTTATCCACCTATAAGTCCTCTACCGAATGTGATCGTCTATGGACTGAGTCTACACAATACAACAAATCGGTTCAAACTTCATGTGATCGTCTGTGGATACGAGATCGAGACAATACAACAATAATATCATCACTTGTGTGATTGACTATGGATACAAGATCGAGACGATAAGACAATAAAGTTTGTACTTGATAATAGGTTCAGAAATAACCGAAACTCTATAGGATCAATATCAAGTATTATGGAGTTAACGTACAAGTGAAATTTACTTTAATTATAATAAAACAATTATAATGCGTAAAAGTAAAGTAAATGGCACAACAAGATTTTGTTAATGAAGAAACCGCAAATTCAGAAAAACCATGGGACCTAGTCCAGTTTTGAATACTCTCAGAATTAAGCCCATATACAAAATCTAATACCAACTTCGTATACTGGAGACCAAGCAGACTACTCCTAGCTACTTAGTTCCCTCAGTATCCCCACGCCTTCGACTTCTAGAGTCACGCACGTGAATAGCAAGTCCTTTGGATCGTATTCCAAACAACAAAGGAAGAATCTATTTGGTAGCCACTCTAATCAATCTTGTTAAAGATATTTGATGAGTCGTTGAAAAAGTCTCTTATGTTTAATCTAATAAAATCATTTGTCTGGTTAGATCAATCTAAATATTGATTACCGAAATAATCAAGTTTTAGATTCGCACTCAATCGATATAGATCTCAAAGAGAAACCATAGAGAGTTGTCGATCTCACGCAACTAATCAATCAAGTCTATCAAAGATAAATCGATTCTAGCTGGATCCCATCCGATCAAGGTTTGTGCACTAATAAAAAATCTTCTTCGTCTTCAAATCTTCTATTGCCTTCAAATACCTGCACAACAACACTTGAATCCTCTTGTGATCAATCACACGCAGAACGAAGTATGTTAACAATGGATCATCACAAGATGTCTTTAGATCCGAAGATGGTTCTAAAGATCCCGTCGATACTTTGATATAGTCTGAGTGAATCTTATATCATAAGAGAAGATTCTCAAGAATAAACAAACTAGGTGTAATCAAAGTTTCAACAACCGTTAGTCAATCAAATCAATAATAGAAAACTAATAACAATGCAATTATCTAGTTTCCCACCAACGGTACTCGTAGAGATTCTTGATCCCACAGAAGTTTTTAAACGAGAGGTTGTAAGATATTTCACCTAATTAGGTTACTTTCCTCTCCGAATATATAGCTCCACCAGAAACAACAAGAAATGAAGTTTTCCTGGCTCTTAGGATAGTTTGCAAGAAATGTAAACTCAAGTATTCATAGACCAAGGTTGTTTGGACAACAAGGAAATTCAAAAACCGAAAATATTCTCAAGATATGCATTAAAGTACCTAAATTCGGTTTTCCTATTCCCAATAAATGTTAACCAATATTTCCGAAAACTCTCATGCAAAAACTTCTATTATTAGTCTAGCACATTAACTAATAATATATTCCAGAGGATATGTTTTGAATGCTGGTAATTAAAACATATATGATGAAAATCATAATTAAATACTTTTCACTTTTTCGGACCAGTGATCATCTTGAGTATCAAGGAATATCTTTGAACAGTAAATGATAAGAGTTATGTACATGTTCAAATATGTCGACATCTAGAAGTTTCTTAGCAAACCCTAATTCTAAGCTTCACACAAAACTTACAGAGATATGTGAATATTGGAAACTCGGTTTTTCTTCTTGGGATCGGTTGGACCAACCTCACAATGTAAGTTGTGATTGGTTATACCATGTTTCCTAAACCAGGTTGTGACCGGTTACACCTTGCTTCCCAGAGGTAGCTTGCGGTCGGTTACACCTTACTTCCTGAGTTAGCTTGTAATCGGTTACACTTTGCTTCCCAAAGGTAGCTTGTAATCGATTACAACTAACTTCCAATTCATCTTGTGACCGGTAATACCTTGGTTCCCAAAGTAACGTATGGCCGGTTATAACTTGCATTCCAATATAGCTTGTGATCAGTTACAACTAGATTTACAATGAAGCTCATGACCGATTGCAACAAACTATATTATATAGGCTATTATGATTTCCTTTCAAAGAATTACAAGACCAATTATGATTTCCTTTCGATTATGAAACAAGTTCATAAATGTACTTCCTTTAAACGAATGTTATAAAATATTGTTTCCTATGATGAAATCATTCCTATTTAATGCACACATAATCAAATAACTATATACAATAGATTATGTCGATGTCGTACTTATGAAGTTCCAAAAGTTAGGCGTTCATACTTTGTAATATGTTTTGCTTGACACTTTGATCATACTATAATTACCAAGTCACATCACTAGAGTATTATATACAATATATACAACTTCACATGTTATGTTTTCAATATAGCACGACTTGAAAGATACGTTAGGACTGGAAACAAAATCAAGTCAATATTACTAACCTCAAGTGGAAGGATGATGTCGTCATTGTAGTCGTTACTTCTTCACATTCTTCAGGTCTTCGGAGTAATACTTGTATGTCTCAACATTCCTAGACTTTCTAGTCTAACCCAAACGAAATTGACTCTAGTATTTAATCAAACGACTCTAGATGAGTTTTGATACTAAAATATGACAACCAAACTTGACATACCAACGCTTGGTGAGTTCAACCGAGCTATGCTCTAACACCAATGTATCTCTGTTGTGTCTTATTATGTTTTACTTAAAGGAGTTCCCTTCGGTATGATCAATACTGAAAGAGGTTTGAGACAGGGAGATCCTTTATCCCCGTATCTCTATATTATCTGCTAAGACGCTCTATCTTCTTATATAGACTCTTTGACCAGAAAATGCCTTGTGGAGGGTATTAATGTTAACAAAAATTCTCCTAATATCACTCACCTGCTTTTTGTTGATGATTCTCTTATATTTTTTAAAGCTACTGTTAAATATTTCTAAATCATCAAAGATTATTTACAGAAATATTGCCTTACCTCTGGGCAAGAGATAAACTTTGATAAGACTAGTATTTATTCACTAAAAAATGCCAGAACCTTTGAAAAAGAGCTTTGTGACACTTTAAATATCCACATTCGGGATTTAGGTGAAAAGTAACTTGGTACTCCCATTGCTTTCCAAGCCTCTAAATTTCAAATCCATAAGGGTATTCATCAATCTGTTGATGCCATAATTTCCATTTGGTTTCATAGACTCCATTCGCAGGATGCTAGAACTACCTTAGTAAAACATATTGGACGGGATATACCCTTATACCAGATGGATGCTTTTCTTATCCCTAAGTATCTTTGTAGGAAAATGGATTCTCACCTTTGTAAGATTTGGTGGGGGGAAACTCTTGACCCTAAGGACAAAACGTTAGATATTCTTGGTTGAGACATTTTATGTTCCCCGAAGTCTGAAGGAGGTCTAGGTTTGAGAAAAGCTGAATTGAATAATCTTGTTATGCTTGGAAAATTCTTGGAAACCCTGATTGTTTACTTGCAATTACTCCTAAAGTAAGATATTTTCCACATGCTGACTTCTTCAATGCTAAATTCCCTAGTGTTTGTTTTTGTACTTGGAGATGTCTTCATACTATTAAAGAGCTTATCAAGCCTTTCATCTCCTGGATTATTGGAGATGGCCAATTTATAGATCCTTGGTGTGACAAATGGATCCCAAACTTGGAATGTTAGTATACTTACCACCCATTTTGATAATGTTTATGTTAAGAAGATTATCATCATTCCCTTACGCAAGTTGTGCACTCCTGATAGTAGGGCTTGGGAGCTTTCTAAGATTGGTTTAAAAATTTGCCTACTTGGGATCAAGGGGTCTAGACCATCCCCAAGTAGTAATCTTTGGAAGTGCATTTGGAAAATTCGTGTCCCTCATTGGATTCCGTAATTTCTCTGGAAAGCGGCTACGAATGCGCTTCCTGCCAGAACGATCCTTCATGTTAGAATGCATATGTCCTCAGTGGAGTGTCCTTGGTGCTCTGACCCTCATGAGTCTATCCTGCATGTTGTAGTTCTCTGCCCTTTTGCTAGTCATGTCTAGTTCCTCAGCCCCTTAAGTATTATTACTTCTTTTTTCCAGAACATATCTTTTATTGATTGGATTTTGTATTGGTTTGTGGATCATAGCTCTAGACTTCCTGAGGAGAGTCAATATTTGGTTGCTGTCATTCTTTGGTTTATATGGAGCAGTAGATATACCCCGGTGTTTAACAACAAGAAAAAGTCTCACTCAGCGGTCCTCAACAGAGCCAGAGCAATGTTACTTACTAGAAAACCAAAACTTCAGATTTGTAATAGCATTAGTATCAGTTATTGTGACAAATGGAGCGTCCTCCAGTTGGTAGTATAAAGTGTAATATTGATGGAGCTTTTGATGATGTTTCTATGGATAATGGTGCATGGTATGTGACCAGAGATCATCTGAATAAAGCCTCCTTTTATGCTGCTTTAGTCTTTGATGTGGCCTCAACAATTGAAGCTAGGGCTATTTGGGCAGTCCTGAAAAAAGCCGTGGAACTGAAAGTATCTCATATTATCGTTGAAAGTGATGGTAAGTCACTGATTGATCAATTTTTTTCCTGGTGTTTTTGATGGTGATCAACGTACGAACGTCATTTTTAAAGATATTTCTTTTTTTCTCTTCTCAGTTATCGGCATGTATTTTTAGTTTACAACCAAGGTTGTGTAACTATGTTTCTAGCTCAATCGGAGTAACTATTCTTCCATGTTTTGGTATGTACCTCCTATATGGCTTCTGCCGACTTTTGAAGAGGATCTTTAGCCTTTTATAAGGCCTTCGTCTATAAAAAAGAATGAGTACATTTGATGATTTGAGTAATATAGTTTCATTTTCTTCAATCGATATAAATCATTATTTCTTTTTCCGAGGATGGGATTCCAAGACAAGGTCATAGAGAATTAATAACAACTGGGGTAAATTATTTGTATTTCCTTTCAAATCTGAAAATAGAGCAAAATAAAAACATGAAACCGTACATTCCTCATCGAGAATGTTGAGAAGGTATCTAAGTTTTATTTAGTGTGTGGTAGGATCCATACATTATACATTTGTGAGTATGTAAAAGGTGGGTAAGAGGGACGACTTATTGGTGCATTTGATCTTGCAAAGATGTTGAAGAGCTAGGAGATAGAGAAATACTATTAAATTGCTTTGATAGTGATGGTAAATATAATTATGTTAGTTCCTTGGTCTATGTAGTCCTTTCTCTTATTCTATTAATTATCATTTATGAAAAATTGGTTTTAATTCAAATTTTGGGTATTGAATTTTTTTTATAGCAAATTTCATTATTTTGGGGTTTACATTTGAACTACCTTGATTAAGAAATGTTTACGTTCACATTCTTTCATTTGAATCCTTAGAATTGCTCACCCTTTGCTTTAATGTGGTTTTAGGTTTGATATAGACTTATATGCGTGTTGATGGTGGCTCTTAGTTCATGGATAAAATTGTAAAACCTTGTATTTAATACGCTGTCGTTCTGCAAAGAGACTGATCCATTTAAAAGTAATGAGTGCCCAGGCCTCTCTACTTATACATGTATTGAGCAATTCAATATATTTATATGAAATTTACCCAGAATGGTGCATGTAGCAACAATCCCGAACATTTTATAAATCTTATTAATCTCTCGCCTGCATTATTCATTAATGTATGGTTTTTTGAGTATTTTTCCTATGCTATGTTCCCCGGCTGAACCCTTAACATTGGTATGACATGAAAATTAGTGTTCACTCGCAGCTGAGTAGCATGAGTTTCCCAAAGTATCAAGATTAAGGTCTGCATGAAAATACTCAATCAGAAGATGCGCTAACTGCTCTCTGAGAATAAAAGAATTTTGTGTTAACACACATAATTTATCAAATTTGTTCAATTTTGTGATAGCTCACAATATTCAAATTTTGGCCTAACTAATTTGCAAAAAATAGTTTTTTACGCCCTGCATAATATATCGAACCCTATTGGTCGAGACCAAACCTAGGTAAGCTAGGAAATTAATCCGTCATGGAGCTAGTAGGAGCAAAGTCCTACCAGAAATCAGAAAACAATAAATAAAGAGGAGCCGCGGCAAATAGTAGCAGCAGCAAGAGGAGGCGTGGCCGCTCCACTTGGACGAACGATCTTCCTCAGTAGGCGCCACACCTGTGGCCGGCCGGCCACACTCCATGCTGCTGCTTACCGGCCCCTTTCCCATCGACCAGTAAGATCTCTTTAAACCCGCCACAAACACTTTTAAATAAAGTTGGAAGTCGGTTGGTCGATGCGCCTAATTTCTTAAGGAATCTAATCTAGACTGCCCATGTCAGTCTAAAAAAATGATCATGGCCGTACGTTTTGGCTAGTCGATTTATCAAATCTAATCGCCTCCTAACATGGTCGGACAAGCGCCATCGTGTACACCGACGTGCCTACTAATGCCTAGGCTAATCGGCATCTCTCCAACCCGCAAGCGGAGCCATTAAACGTTTACCAAAACAGTTGGCCACATGAGTTACAAAACCCTAATTTCTATTAAGCGGCATCACATTACTGCCGCAAAATGATCTTGACCGCCCAACTTCGCCAGCCGAATCGGCCAGCCTAGATTCAATCTCAATCAATGGGCAAAATACGGATATGCTCACCAGCGGCCCAGCTATTATGCCGGCCAGACGAACGGCTCCCAACACCAAAAACGTTGGCCCTAAATTAGGTTGGCCACACGGTTTTTTAAACCCAAATTAAATCAACGACAACCATTAACTGCCGCAAATCATCTTGACTGCCCAACTTCGCCAGACGAATTGGCCGACCAAACTTCTATTATAAGCGCCAAACAAGATGTGGCCGTGACCATTAGCCGCCCCTCTTCCATGAGGAGCAATCGACCAAGCCGCGGCCGACCATACGACTCCTAAACACGCGCCCAAATATGGCTGGCCACGCTCCTTATAAAAATCTTAAATAAATTAGTGGCAACCAATAACTGCCGCAAATCATCTCAGCCATCCAATTTGGCTAGCCAATTTAACCTGTCTAGATTTAACTTGGACCGACTAATAAGATGTCGAAATGGCTACCAGCCATCACCCTCCTATAGGGACCGGCCGGTCTACTTTTGGCATGCATGAACATCTCCCAGTAGCTTCCTGAAAGTGGCCGGTCACGCTCCTTTTAAGACATTAGGTTCCGCGACCAACCAAGACAGGCTCTATACAACGATGCTTCACATGCATCGATTATTTTGAGCTTCTTGCTTAAAAGCGATGATTTACATGCATCGAGTACATACGATATTTTATAAGTATCGGTTTCACAAATAACTTAGTTATTTAACCTAAAAGCGCCACATGCTATTCTTTGCGGCAAGTCTCATGACTTGGCTCGCCACACATGACCACCCGCCGCCTGGCTTGCACGTGATTGGTCAGAATAACTAGGTCTTGCAAACAAGACCCAATCAGCAACTTGCTACATATTTTCCACGAAAAATACTTGAGACATCAAACATGTCACAAACTGGGGGATGTTCATCAGGGTATTGGTCTGGCGGTTTACAGCGTGCGGCGTGCAACACGCCCATTATGAGAAAGTGTCAGGAAAGGGCGGACGGTTAACAACAGTAAGAGAGTAGTGGGTGTAAGGCTGATCAGTCTTCCCTCATGACGGAAACGTGATGGTCACCACCTTTTACACATCCCCACTTCTCCACTACTTAACTGTCTCCACTTCCTACGAGATCAGGGTGCGCTTAATCATGACTTATATAAATAGGTTTTCAACCTATTTCGAAAAAAAAACACAAGTGTTATCAACACAAGTATCCAGAAAACACCAAGATTTACATTCCGTAAGCCATTTCCATATTTTAATACAAGTCATAAAATAGCCACACCTTCAGAGTTAATCATTTTGATCTCAACACCTTCTTCGCTTCCCTCCCTAAGATCAACCCTTCTCCTTCACTTTGTGACCGAAGCAAGGCTGGAACGACCATTTCTTAGTTTAGGCTAGGATTATATAGATTGATCTCTCGAATCAAAAAGTACTCCCGTGCAGTGCATTTGTTTAGGGTTTGAATTCGTTTCTCATCAACACACCCAAATTTACCAAAACCAGCAGAATTAGTTTTTACCCCAAAACAATGAGGTTGTTAGATTTTTAAAAATTAATTCTTTTATATAGTTGCAAGTTAGAGTGAAAAGAAACACTTACCAAAGGAAATAGTTATACATATGCTAAGCGGTCGTTTAATCAGTTGATCCGGAATTTATTATTTCAGCTTTAGGCAATGCTCAAAGTGTAGTACTACTTGAGAAGCTTAATGATGATATTCTTGATATGCTTGTGTCAGTTAACCCAATTTGTATGAGGATGAGAAAGTGAGTTTTGGCATTAATAATCAAAATAAAAACTAATTATGAATACAAAATTATGCACAAGAGTTGTTGCAATCTTCATAGTCTAATTTTATAAGTTACCACCGAGGCATTTTAATTTTCAAAATTAGTACTGATAACGGTGCGCATAAGGATATTACACTTCTATTGACATTGTTGTGCCATGATTTGGCCGAGTATATACATGCCACCAATGTGATGTTATAGATTATTGAACGAGGCATGCAGTTTTTCGATGTCTTTTTTTTCTTCTTCATGAATTTGAAAGTTCAATGTTACTGTGTTTCAACAGGTGTTGTGATTGATATGAACTCTGACGACCTTATACTTGGCATATCACAGGTACTGTAATCAGAAGTTGAACATAGGGGTACATTAAAAGAGGGATAAATTATGACACAGGTTAAGCCGTTGTGATATTAACATATGATGATTTGTACGGAGTCAGACTCGAGTCTGAATCAGAACTCAACAAATAAGTGTGAGTCATGTGGAAAAATGGTTCAAAATACAAAACCCTACTACTTGGAACCAATACAAATGTTCGTTTTTTCTGGTTCTCAATATCCAGAGAGAAAAGAAAAATAAATAGAGAGAGACAAGTAAACATCACATCCATTAATACTGGGTCTTTTGAAGGTTCCCGGCCCCTTCTCAAGCCAAAAATCCGTGGTATATTCCTCCACTTTACACTCACATTTTCTATCGAGTGGGAATCCA
The DNA here is from genome assembly GCA_023531105.1 of Papaver atlanticum. Lineage (NCBI taxonomy): Eukaryota > Viridiplantae > Streptophyta > Magnoliopsida > Ranunculales > Papaveraceae > Papaver > Papaver atlanticum. The sequence continues at coordinate 1,402,701 of JAJJMB010004448.1, read as the reverse complement.
TGCGGGAAGAAAGTCCAAACGGGCCATGGTTTGCCGTTTTGGAAAAGTGAAAAAACGGTTAACTATTGTCCATTCTACACCATGAAAACGGATAGTAGTTTGCCGTTCTTGTGGAACGGCCAGTCATCAACCTTTTTGGAGTTTTCTGGAATGCCTAGCCATTATGTGTGCCTTGACCTTTTCTTGTTAACACTTCTTTTAAATTTTAGACTTAATTAACCAAACGTTATTGACACACTCTTTACACCGGACTAGGTAAACATTTTTGGAGCTTCGTGAACATAGATTTTTTTTTTTTTGTGTGTGTGTGTGTGGTAGTGCTAGGGTAAACATATTTAGGGTGCATGGCGCTAACTAAAAATGGGTATAAAAATCTAGTTAACTGTATTTTGCGGAAACCTTGTACCGATAACTCGTATTTAGATCGATATTTGTAAATTTAAGCGAAAATTACTAATTTCATTGAACTCAATTAAGATGCATAAATAATTTCATTAATTTCAAGTATCGTGGCATGATAGTACACTGATTAATAACTGAATTTTAAACCTAGACTCACTTTCGCAGGATTCTAAATTTACTTTGTAGTGTCCCAAGTTCCCATTCCACATATTTTCTCTTAGCCATTTGATTTTTTTTAAACATCTCAAGAATTGGAATACCGCTGGGTGCACCGTATTCTTGGATCAAAACATAGTAATTTTTATATATTCCATCCACTAGATAGTACCCCAGAGTGTATTGGTTCCCATTGATCGTAAACTGACAAGGAGGTGCAAGACCATTTAGATTGTCATCAAATAAATTTGAGGAATTCAAAACATTGAGATTGTTAGAGCCTCCCACTCCAAAATAACCATGCCAAAATCACCTATCATACGAAACAACCGCCTCAAGAACAAAAGTGGGATAACTTTTATGACCTGTATGTGTTACTGCGTCGTCCATTGGAAAAACCCTCCAACCCCAGTGCATACAATCTAGGCTACCAAGCATTCCTGAGAACACTCGTACTGCGTTCTCCTTCATCGACCACTTAGTATCATTTACGGTGGGACGTCTCATATATGCCGCATTAAACCCAAACATAATGGCATCACAGAATTTCTTAATATAATAGTAAATAGTATATGCATCCATACGAGTATAGTCATCCACGCTATTAGGTGGAATACCTTTACAAAGGCATTTCATAAAGGCATACATTTTCATATGTGGATTATGTCATGGAATTCATGCAGCATCTCTTCGTTGTGGAAAGTCTGGGTTAACCTCACAAATCTTATGCAAAATCCTTGAAAAAAGTGGTCGATACATACCTAATCGGACATGAAACTTTTTTGGTCCCCAAGTACAACCATCATTATAATAATCCTGCATCTGCTTCCACACGACCTTTATAAATCGATTCTCTCTGCATGACTTGCTTTAGAATTGGTTGATGTAAATTCTGAGTACTTTGTAGCATAAACTGATACAGGATGAGAAGATTCTCATTTGTCTCTTCATCATCAGAATCATCTCCAAACCGAACCCCATACTTAATTGATATATATCTTCTTAGAGACATGCTGCAAATTACAACAACGCCAAAATTGCAATGAAACATTAGCAAAGTAAACAATAACAATTTGAATGAAACAATACCAAAGTTAACAACTAACAACATATGCATTTGATTCCAACAAAACTGGTGCAAATTACATGCGAGATAATATCACTATCTGGTAAATTACCAAGATAATTAGACATACAACATCACTTGGATTAGTTTTCTCTAAATTAGTAACCATGTTCATCAACAAATCACTAAAATTAATAATGTTCTACAAATCAAATAAACACAAAGCAGTAACTAACAACAATACATTCATTCAATTTATGTTATTCATAAAAAAAACGTAACAAAAATCATATCAATTGAACAATTAAATCATAATTATGGTTTTAGTTTATAATGCATTGCCTTTGCTTATTGAGTGGACAAAAGTACTTGAAACCACTTGGAACTAGCAATTGAAAGGTTTTTGAACAAAACCAATCAAAGATTCGAGATGAAAGAGTGGAAAGGTGATGGCTGTGGAATGAACCTTGATTTTTCTCCCCAAAACCACGAAAATGGAAGGATGAACTGAACCTTGATCGAGTTCTCTGTGTGTTTTGAGTAGAAATAGTGAAATAGACAATAGTTATCAAGTTCAATCCATGTTGACTAATCAAGGCAGACATAACCATGATTTATAAAGGGGGATACCAATATTAGTGGGGGTGATACCAATTGAGCGATCCGACGGTCAGGATCTGTTAATATTTGTTTGTCCTATATGAAATGGTATCATCCCCAAATAATACTGGTATCCCCTTTTATAAATCATGGACATAACAGCTAACGAGTATCTGTTCCACCAAAAATGGTTCATGAGAATCCGTTTTGTGAATGCTAGGCACGGCTAACCATTAGCCGTCCTTACTGCCGGGCCTAAGCTTTTCCTAAGCTGACGTGTAAAGGTATTTGGGAATGGCCTGGGAAGGGCCATAAGACCCGGCCGAAGTTCTTTTCGCATGCAATATCTCTTCTCATCGCATGTCGTTATCTCTCTTCTTCACCTTCTCTTACTCTACGCCGTTTCTTCACTTCGCTCAAAACAATGGATTCCGCAGAAGAATTAATTCGTAAAACCCTAGCCGAAAAACTAACAATAATCGAATCACAAGGTAACATAGTTCGTGATTTGAAATCATCATCTGTTGTTGATAAATCAGCTTTAGATGAAGCTATCAAGACTCTTAATTCATTGAAAATCATCAATTGAACAACAAACTTCTTCTTCTAGCGGGAATAGTGTTGGTGGTGTGAATAAAGAGGTGTTTAGGAAGAATCTAGTGAATACATTAGAGAGGAGATTGTTTTAAATACCTAGTTTTAAGATCTGTAGTGGTGTTGCAGGGTTGTATGGTTATGGTCCTCCTGGTTGTGCAGTTAAATCTAATGTTCTTGCCTTTTGGCGTCAGGTATACAACTATTCCCCTTACTTTACTCGTTTTGTTGATTTCGATTTGGTATACTTGATTTTGAATGTGAAATTTGGTATTGATGATTTTTTGTTTTTATTTTGCATTCTGATTCAATTTTGAGATTGTAACGGTGAAAATTCATGGAAGTATGTGTTTTTGAGTATATCAAGTGGATTAGTAGGAAACAGTGTGAAATGCTTTCTTCAGCAGGGGCTGATTACAAAACAGTAGAAGTTATTTCTATTGTTAACTTGTTCATGTCTGTGATTTTGCTGAAATGATGATAGAATTTTGGTACAATTCAAAGATTAACTGGATTCTGTAAACTGGATTGGTGTTTGTTTTGAGTAAATTTGAAGCTTAACTTAGTAGGAAGATATGATATGAAAACGCTTTTTTTAGCAAGTTTGAAAAATACAAACACTGTAGGAGTTCGTAGCTTGATGTTGTTTTCTGATTCTAATTTTAGCATAAATTTGAATTCATGTTTGTGGTTATGCTTTAGTGATCAGACATATCTGTCAATTATTGCTGCTCATGAAAAATGAGATTTAATTTGATGGCGTTATGATGTTCACTGATTGCATTGGATTTTTTTTTTCTAGCAATAAATGCTGTAAATTGATGTTTGCATATGTAAAGATTAATTTGCTTTAGAGTGGAATTCTTTGGCCCAATGTTTCTATATCTAAAACATGAACGCCGACATATACTCAAGTTGTTGAAAATGTGCATCCTTTATAAATGCTGTGCCAAGTAGCTTCCTTTATGTTCATCTTTATGATGTCCTACACCTACTTCAATTTCCCTTCAGATTATTCCCATTATGCAATGCTAGTAAGTTAATGTCTGCTGTTAATGAAACAGCTTAGTTGAGTCAAATGCTTTCTTCGGTGAAGGCTTATTAAGAAACAGCTTAGTTGCTCAAATGCTTTTTGAGTATATTATCTTTTATTACCCACTACTCCATTGTTAGTTGCTCAAAGCCCTAATAATTCCCAGGGATAGGGCTATTCATTTTTCCCAAACTCATCTTAAAAAATAAGAGCAACAGTTGTAGGAGTATATCATCAGGGAGACACAAAATCAAAAACCTAATTTAAGAAATGGCCAGAATAAATAATGAATCCGTTCGTCAACGCCACCAGCCGAAGAAAAACTAGAGTTGGTGATGATTATGCCCCGGTAAAAGAAACGATATGGCAGTTTAATGATATCTATAATCGACGTTTCAAGGTATATGTATCGGCCGTTTAATATAGATATACCTTGAAACGTCGATTATGGGTATCATTAAACTGCCGTATTGTTTCTCTTAACGCAGCATAATCATCATCAAATCTAGTTTCTTCTTCGGCCGCGGTGGTATTAATGATGGTGGTTCATTATTGATGGTTATTCTGGCCATTTTTAAAATTGGGTTTATCATTTTGTGTCTCTCTGATGATATACCCAACTGTTGCTCTTATTTTTTAAGATCGAGTTTGGGAAAAATGAATAGCAGTATTAAAGAGTCCCCAGGTATTATTAGGGCTTTGAGCAACTAAAAATGGAGTAGTGTGGAATGCATTTCACAATGGAGTAGTGGCTTGAAAGGCTTTCGTAGAAATTATTTCTATTGTGATGTTGCTGAAATAATGACTGAATCTCGATACAATTTTGAGGGTGAAATGTGAATTCTGTAAGCTGAATTGGTGTTTGTGTTGAATAAATATGAAGCTTAACTTAGTAGGAGGATATGATATGAAAACACTTTTTTTTCAGAAACTTTGAAAAATACAAACACTGTAGGGGTTCGTGGTTCGATATTGTTTTCTAATTCTAATTTGAGCTTCAATTCATGTCTTTGGTTATGCTTTAGTGCTTAATGTGGTTTGAGCTTTGATATTGTTCGTGGTTCGATATTGTTTTCCCGCCATCATTTACTCAAGTTGCTGGAAATGTGTATCCTTTATATATGCTGTGCCAAGTAGTTTCCTTCATGTTCATCTTTATGATATCCTATACCTTTGATTTCCCTTAAGTTAATGTGTGCTGTTTTCTGTTTCAGCACTTTGTACTGGAGGAGAATATGTTGGAAGTTGATTGCCCTTGTGTTACACCTGAAGTTGTTCTTAAGGCATCAGGCCATGTTGAAACATTTACTGATCTTATGGTTAAAGATGAGAAAACTGGAACATGTTACCGTGCAGACCATTTGTTAAAGGATTTTTGCAAGGAGAAGCTTGAGAAGGATCTTAGTTTGTCTATGTTATTACATGGCTGGCTCTTCTAAATTTCAATTGATCCATTGTAGACGTTGCTCTATAGAAATAATCCTCTCATGAGGTGCTCACCCTTCATTTTACAAATTGAAATATGTGAAATAGAATAAAGCAATACATTTCTTTTATTTGTGTGGGGTTTTAGTTTGAAATGTGATAAGGGATTTTAGCATTATGTTGCTAAATATCATATTTATATTTGTTGTGCTTTGCAATAGTGAAGTGTTAGTTGGAAAGAATATGTACTCCATTCTGATAGAACAGTGATGCTGTATGCCATCATGCTGCAGGAAAAAAGTGGTACTCTTGTTGCTCATGAGAAGTTCTCAGCACCAAACGAAGTGGAGGTAGCCTTCCCTATTCTGAAAATGCAGACTCCAGTTTATAATTATGTGTTATGTTGTGCTAATACTTCTTAATATTCAATTTCAGAAACTGGTTATTACTCCAGTGAAGAAGGAGCTGGGTCTTGCATTCAAGGGTAACCAAAAGAAGATAGTGGAAGCATTAGAGGTATGCAACAATACTCTTTTCTACGATAAGTCCATATCCAGAGATAAGCCCGTATCAGTTAGTTTTTTCTGGGGTCTTACATTTTTTCCCATGCCTGCTATTCATTTCATCTCCTGTGTCTGATAGGCCATTGATGAAAAAGAAGCTATGAAAGTGAAAGCTGCTTTGGAATCAAACGGGGAGGTGGAGTTCCAAGTATGCACTCTAGGGCAGGCTGTCACCATTAAATGAAACATGGTCTCAATTTCCAAGGAGATAAACAAAGAACATCAGAGAGTCTTCACGCCGTCTGTGATTGAGCCTTCGTTTGGTATTGGGCGAATAATTTACTGCCTCTTTGAGCATTCATTCTACACGAGGCCAAGCAAAGCAGGGGATGAACAGATGAATGTGTTTCGTTTCCCTCCTGTTGTAGCTCCCATCAAGTGCACTGTCTTTCCACTTGTTCAGAATCCAAACAAATCTCAAGATCACTAAGTGATGCTGGAATCGCTCACAGAATTGACATAACAGGTATAAATTGTATCTGAATTTTCCAACATAACTTTTTGAAATGCTTCTAGCCTCCCCCCTCCCCTGAAACACACCCACCCACCAACACAACACTGATGTGAATTTTTTGTAGTGTTTGGTTTATGATCTTAATTGAATATTTAAATAACACTGGCACATCAATCGGGAAACAATATGCAAGAACAGATGAAACTTGGTGTACCATTTGCCATTACTGTTGATACTACTACAACAGTGACTATCCGGGAAAGAGACAGCAAGGATCAAATCCACGTCGAAATCGAGAAGGTGGCATCTGTGGTGCAGGATGTTACTGATGGAGTAAGAACTTGGGGCAGATATCCTATGGGAGTACCCGTCTCATTCAAGTGTGTCAACTGCAGATGAGTGATTCAAGCATAATAAGATCACTATTACCCCAGTCAGACCAAATTTCTGAGGTTGGGCACATGGATTAAGCTTGTTTCACTAAAGCTATGACAGTAAGGAAAGGGCTGAAGTTTGGGATTTGAATACTGCAGAATTGCCTGAATGCTGCTAGCTCAGTATGATTGTTGCTGTTTTGGAGATTGAAAATGTTTGTTTATGATTTCAAAAACATAAGTGAGAGAAGCTACTGTACTTTAGACGATCTTACTGCCAACGAATTAGAAGTAGAAGGGGTACTTATGACCTCTTGATGTCAAGTTCCAACCAAAATTCCCAGACAAAGAAATCGCCGGACTCATAAACCAAAAACAAGGTGCCGTCTAAAGCACCAACTCAGAGCCCTACAACATCTCTTTCCATCACCAACATAAGTCATTTTACTCATGAGATACAAGAAGAAATGATGTGACTTTTGAATTATCCTCGATCAATGCAGTCCATGAACCTCCGGAACAAACCACCGTCAATATCCACCGAAATCGATCGTGAACGTACGAATTTCCATGGGGCCTAGTTCAACGACCAATTTCACCGGATCAAGTGCTCCACCCTTCACCACCTTAGGTGGTTTTACCTTCAAGGAGCCTTCATTTTTCCAGACCAATCTCTTTCTCTCCATTTCAGCTCTTTCTTGGTTGGCTGATAAGCTCATTTCTGTTACTTCGCCAATCTGGGGAGACCCAAAGTAGTGGGACACAAAAATATGTGAGTAATATGAACAGAGGGCCGCATAACAGATTAAATAATCGACCAGGTAGCTAGTTTCACCTTCTTGTATGGGAACAGTTTTCTTAGTTCCACGCGCGCCATCGTTGATAAGTCCCTGTCCTCTCCCATCTTTGACATATTGGAGTTCATGACACAGCGAAAAAAACAATAAGCAAGCTAAATGACTTAAAAAATGCATTCAGTTATAGAAGGCACAGCAGTGCCTTGTACAGTTATAACCAGAATAAAGAGAGAAACCTCGTATAGGTGAGCCATTCGTACAAGTACTTTACCATCTACAAGCTCCTGCAAATTTGACAAGATTACGAATATTTCTAATACAGTTCATCAGCAACCAACACGATTGAACACGCCCTTACCTGTAAGGTTAGCATTGCAACATTATCAGGTAGACTGTAAGAGGGATCCATCCCTGAAAAAGATGTAACATGAGAGCTCCTCCAATTATCGCTATCCTGCAAATGAGAAAGAATTCATCAAAAAGCTATAATGCATCATTACATGCCAGAACAAGGTTGATTTTGAGGATTTTTGTTAATTAACCTGTTCAGTGAATGCTAAGAGAAATGGCGAATATATTTCTTGACCGAATGAACGACGCCACTTGGCTCCCTCCCCCACAGGATCAATCCTGAGATAAAAGTTACCTTGGATCTGCAAGTAGTCCAGTTATGTCTGAGTAAGGTGCACTTGAAGTCATATATTATCCTTTTGAAGAGGCCTGAAAGAATTGTGTACTGACTGCACATTCAGATTATACAGAAAGTTGTGCTTACTATTAACCCCGTGCATTTATCAGCTGCACACACCGTTTCATTCAGTGCTTCAGCAACACCTCTAGAATCATCATGAACCAACCTCATACAAAACATTTTAAGGAAAGGCATGGTACGCGTCTAAGAAACTTTAGTTAACAAACGTTGCACATCTTACATTTCTTGCACTTTGCAAACAAATGGTAATTCGTGAGGATAATAAAGAAAATGGAAAGTGAAAAACAAACCTATGGAGCATCAGTTCTACTTGTCCATCCATCAAACTGGATCCACCCACAGACCGGTCTACCAAAACTGAAAGCTCTGTTTTGTCATCTCCTATGTATATTCCAAGAGTAATCTGTACGCAGTAAAAACTTCATTAAGCACAGTCAAATGCACAATAACAGCTAAGCTTAGAGGTGAACACATAGATTGAAAGTTTTACAAGTAATGGAAACATACTGGATAGTAGTTTCCAGCTATACGTTGGTTTACTTGTAGGTCCCAATCTGTTCTGTAGTCTCTGACCTGCAAATGAAATGAAATATTCAGACCGAATGGCACTGCTGGACTGGTCAAGCACATCAAAACCACTTTCTCCCTTTCAAAGAGCGTGTAAACGTACCCTTTTGATAAAATCGCGTCCGTTTGAATCTGTGTAGAAGGTTTTGTTGGTCTTCAAGGTAGTCGAAATTTTAGTTGTAATTTCTTTACTAATTTTATCTTCAATAGGTATCGGCCCAACCTGAAATTTGGAAACGTCTCCAGGAATTAACATTCTAACGTTAGATTTCTAGACCTCGGGTGAATGGATGTACTGGTATCAGTAGGAGCTTACAATAAATTCCACTTCAGCATGTTCCTTTCCCTTGTACACTCTTGTGATCTGCAAAATGTTTTCATTTGGATTAAACCCTCACTTCACATATGACAATTACATTTTTGAGCTAGTACTGGTGCATTGCGAAATACCTGATGTATCCATTCATTAACCTGTTGGTGTACTTCATCGAACACCGGTCCTCGTAAAACAGTTACAGGAACCTGACAGTGACAAAACATTGAATAGAGTCGAGACTTCAGACACTATTTTTTTTATGCAAGTGTAAACTATAACGACTTATTGATGAACCCGGCGATCACTATATTGATGAATGGGAATTCCTCGATTCGTAGGCAAGTTACCATTAGGACGAAATACATATGCTCCAGATGCCTTCATCAAGAAAAAAAAATGCAGTAGAACTGTCAGGCATAACTGTACAAAATCAAAAAAATGATGAAAATTAAAACCGGAGAACGGAACAACTAAAATTCAAGAGGAATGCTGCATTTACAGAAGTAGAGTCACCTGAGGGTCTTGATCACTGTGGTCATAACCGCTATAAAAGCTATATGACTGTTGCAGAGGAGCTTTGACCTTAACAATGTAGATAAATGTAAGAAAATGTGGAGATTATTGAACAAAATAGTACAGCCTACATAGACAAGGATCGATGTCGGTGCATACCAAGCTTCTTCTATTGATATACTGAGTAAGTTTTCCTTGATGGACATCATATGTAAGCTTCAAATTACCTTGCCCAACTTCTAGAGTTCCATGTCCATTTCTTTTTGATCCATGAACTGTTGACTTGGACAAACTAGCACCTGCAATTTCACATTAGGGATATTCTTTTCTCAGCTTGAAATTCATGAAATGACAACTTGATCAACAAACCTCCTGTTTTTGTTCCAGAAACAGTGTAGGTGCTGAAACCAAGAGGAGGTACAGATGCGGAAAATGCAAGCCAATACTTGGGTGTATCACTTGGCGATTTACCCAAGTATGCCTTGACATGATAGTTTCTTATGTTCAAAGAAGCACTGGACAGAGGTAAGAGCTGTGATTCAATTTCTCTTCCCCTTGAATCCCGAACCGTAACTGATTCGCTGGTAACCTGACACAAGTTAGACAGTGTTAGTTTGACAGCTTATAAATTTATTAACTACTTGCACATGGTCTCTCAACTTCCAATATTAGTAGAAATGCAGTAAAGGCAGTTTTGTAGAGTAGAGTAGCTATACTTACAGGAATCCGAACGACATCCTCCCTCTTCCATCCAAGTGCATTATAGACAACTATGACCTACACACCAAAGAGTTCATAAAAGAATTGCAGTTTGTAATTTAATGGCACAAATAAATCAAACAAAATGGAATAAGGACTTACAAAGCTTTTCCCACGAGACAAATCGACTTCAGTTGGTGGACAATAACTTATGTTTAAAAGTGGGCACTGGAAGAAAATGACACACATCATTGCTTTCAACTATAGTTACTATTATAAACAACTATACCAGTAGCAGGAGTATCAATATCTTGCCTGATCAAACTTAGTTGCCGGTTTCCCTCGATTTCCTGTTGACTCTGACAAGCTAGCAAGTGAAGATGCAACCAACTCCTTAGCCTGCAGAAAATAAAGACGAATAAATGAGATTTTCTGACATAAAGGGTAACTATGATTCAACAGTCACACAATTATTCACCTCCGCATAACCCATTGATAGTCGTTTTGCATAATCGTTAGCTACATGCTGCTTTGATGTTCCACTAATTGCATCATGATGCTGAGCAATTGCCAATGCATCTGCCAAACTGTCTGTATTAGGCCTTGATTTGTTCCTCCCTTTAAAGAATTCCAATTGCCTTGCTGCCTGATAATTAGATCGAAAGTTATAAGCAACACAGGTTACAAAATATGAAATAAATGTTTGAGGATAATACACTGAGCTTACCAAATAGTAACCACTCAACACCCTGACATAGCGTTTCAAGGCTGGTCTGCTAGTAAAGTATCCAGTCCAGTATGAATTTGCTAGGTCCGCATAGCTGATGTACATGCGTCAGTGCTTAAGAATACATGAACATGAAAAATATTTAAGTTAACAATGAGCTGCATCTTTCAATGTGTTAAACTCACGGAAAAAAATCACCGGTCTTGAGCGGCCAGGATTCATGACTTGCCCATTTTGCATCGGTGTAAATGGATGGAGTTGAATAAAGAGCATTGACACGCCCATCCTGAAATCGTTTAAGCCAAAAGATGAGGTAATTCGCTTCCTACGATGCCAAAACAGCCTCAACAAAGGAAATGCGTATACTGTTGCTGCATTGATCCAAGTGTTTCAGAGAGAGGTTATTACGAAAGGCGTACCATATTCACATAGTGTATGAACTTGTCCATCTGATGGAACCATGAATTTGCGTATTGGTACTTAAAGTCAGTCCCCATGGTCCACATTATATGATTCGTTCGAGTTATGTTTGCCTGATAAAGAAAGAACTTTACTCAACTTTGTGTATAAGAGTAAAATTTCAACTTAGTAGTGAGCCAGTAAAGCTCAAATTCTTTCGATATAGTAAGATGATGAAGCCACAATCATAAGGTGCTTACCTGTGATATCGCATTAGCTACGAAATCATCGACTCTGTCTTGGACATTGTAATCAAACAAGTCGGGGTCATCCTTCAACCAGAAAACAGGACAAAAATGAGTTTGTGAACAGAATCGCTCTTCAAAGGGAGTTTACCATCTTATATTATTATAATTTACCTGAACAACAGGGGATGCATCACTAACTTCGAAGTAGAAGTCACCACTGGGAGGTTCATAATTTCCGGAGAGTGCACCAGCAAAAATCTACAGCAAGAGCTTGGTGGTTAACACATGATGATAAGGGAATATAATTCAGAAGTGCACCAGTGATAAATTAATAATAATCACCTGAGCTGATGAACCAAGGGTCTTAGAACCTTGCCAGACAAACTCGAGGCGCTTTTCATTTTTACGCTTTTGTAAATCTTGGTATCAATCCTGCCGAAGAAAAAAGAATCGAGTCCTACCTACAACCACCAAAGTTTGGCTCTTACATTACAAGGAAATGTGCATATATTTTGCAAGACAAATGCTTGAAGTATCCTTTTTTTAGCTGTACCTCGGCTCCCAGCAAGTAAGCTTGAACTGCTGAATGACCAAACGGATCGATTTGCCAACCAATTCTAGGAGTCTGATTAAACACTTGTTTGATAAATCTGTGCCCAAGTGTTGTTTGGTCGATCATGTCAATGTAATGTGGTGCCGCCTCATGGTGCATGCACATTCCCCCATTTCCTTGGTTAAAAAACATACACAATCTATAATCAAAATCCAAATTGGTACAACTATCTTACACTATTTTCTTTTTTCCTTTCCGGGATCTGACTAAAATCATCTGACTTATCTTGATCTGACTTAATATGTTTGTTTTTTGAGTCAAATCTTACTTAAATAAAAAACAAATGGGCTGACATCTGACTCGCATCGAATCAGGGGATGACTAAGATCCAAACGCCGAGTCAGATGCAAACAAACAACTATCATTTCACGGATTGCATAAGCAACTAAATGTAGCAGAAACAAAATTGAATACTACATACATTAGCTCTAGTTGGCCTGAGCGAACTTGCTTCTTAACTATATCCTGAATGGTTTCGCTTTGTTCATTCCACCAGCGCTGAAAAAATGCCTGCATCAACCAAGTATAGCCACTATTGCGTCTTAATTCTTCGCGTAAAAAGGATAATTAAAAAAAATTCAAACTAGTTAGAACTCAACAAATTAGATCCTGTTCGGGGTTGCCAGCAGTAGGCCGAAACGATCATCTTGCCTGCTCAACATAAATGAACTTGCGATTTTTATCAGTTAACAAAGCCGGAACCATAGAATCCAAGACATTCTGAACACAAGCTATCTGAAGAAAACAAACAACAAATGAAACGTTCATTATGAGCTCCGACAACAACCGAAATGAACAAAGATATATTTTCAAGGAGAGACAAATTAAGGGAACCTGGATTGAATTGTTAGAACCAACGTAATACTGATCAACAGTCTTTAACCAACCAACATCATCATGAGTATGAGCAACTAAATGAACATTAAGCTTTCCCTGAACTATACTTTGAGATGTATTATACGCAATGTACTTCGATTCTACACCGGAAAAACTTGCCAAAAACAGCATAAAGACAACAAGTGCAGCACTGGTGGTGATACTACTAGCCATTAATGTGTCCAAGTTGAGCATCCAAGATACTAGCTATGAGAAGAACTCTTTTTCTCTTAAAGTACAGTACCAAGTTGTATAGGAAATGAATATTAAACGAGCAGGAACTGCACGCTGGGTCTAAGATGTAATCAACACGTGCATCGCCTGTCATCTGGCCCTCGTGAGTTCGGTTGAGATTGAGAAGATCGAAACAAATAAATATAGTAAGTACGCGATCAGATTTTCATGTCTTCTATTAATCATTTTATTAAGTTGTTACAGATACACGTGAAGCCTACAGCTACAAGAAACACTAAATTGGTCTAATAATCAAGATAACTCTTTCCGAGGTCCCCGCCGACGTCTCCGGACTCCCTAACATTGCCGTCAGCCGCTACGTCCCGGTTCAGGAATTTTAACCCGATTGCCTTTCGAAGTTCGAGTGTTGCACGCTCTCTGACGGGCTTCCCCCGTCTCTTAGGATCGGCTAACCCCTACTAATTTCATCTTTTTGTGTAATTATTTCCCAACAATGCACTAAACTGCCCTTATAATCAAAAGTTTTTTGTTTCCATTTTTTCTTTTACTTACCAGCATCACAACAATCCGGGTTTGTTAGGGTTCTCTCCTTTATTCGTCCCTCGCCTTAAATCGAGACCGATTTTATGCACACTTCTTATAGAGTGTGCACGTAACATTTTATTCTCCACCATTAATTTACTTTATAGGGTTATGTAACTGGGGTCGAGGTTCTAAACATGAAGGGTAATGAGACCATTAATTAACAAATCAAACAATTAAATGAACATGTCAAGTATACTCTCTTTAGAAGAGTGTGCACATATTTAACCTTCCTTAAATCCCATCAGCATTGTCTTTAAGGTTATTAAAAATGTGAATTGTGTTGCAGTGGAAAATATGGAGAAAGTAAAGAGACAAAGAGAGGTTTCTATTGATCAAGATAATAGGGTTACATGGATACAATTTCCTTTATATACATGTAAAGGTAAACTCTAGGTAACTAGATGGACCGCACATCCATGAGTCGTAGGCCCTGTAACACTCCCCCTTGTGCGGTTCAATAACAAAACTTTATACATAGTGCTTCACATATAGTGCTTTGAATATAGTTCTTCAAATGTCGTTCTCTCCTTGATGACTTGTGCCGAAATCAATTTCCTTATTAAACTTTGACAAGGAAAAACCCAATGGGATAAAACCTTTATACAACTCTTCACATGTAGTACTTCACATGTTGTCTCATACTTTACATGTAGTTCATCACATGCAATACGATCTTCAAAGATCGACGAGTCTAAGTTAGTTGCCTCGTTAAAACTTCGTCAGGAAAACCCAGTGGGATAAAACCTGAACTAAAGAAAAAGAGTACAATATTAAGCAAACTTAGAACATAGTTGGACTTGAATATGTTGCCTCATTAAAACCTTGACAAGGAAAACCAAGTGGGACAAAACCTTAACGTAGGTAAAAGAGTACAACGTAATAGATGCAAGTAAAAGTGATCCGTTGCAGATGATCACTTTGCTCCGTTGAAGTTGACTAGTTGCTTCACAACTCTTAAGGCAGAAAATCCTCGTGGGAAAGACAAATAGACTTAGCTGGGAAATTACATTCCCGGTGTTTGTTGTTGTCTCATTAAAAACCTTGCCAAGTAACAAAACCCTGTGGGAAAAAGCAACCTCGGTGAAGGAAAATAGTTCAACACACCATTAGATGCTCCCTCGAGGTCAGACAATTTTCATTAGTTTAGCTAATGCAGTCAAAAAGAGTTTATCACACTTTACTTTGGTGACTTGAATGTTTATAAGACCATGTTGTTGATTCTGGAAGTTATGTTGCTTAACAGACTATGGCGTTTCATTTTTTTGATTCAGATATTTTCAGTAATATCAACGCGATCTTTATGTCTTCAACGTTCAACGTACTTGATTTTTTTTTTAGTGTTGTCTCGCTAAAAACCTTGTCGAGTAACAATACCCTTTGGGGAAAACTATTCTCGATCGAAGGGAAAAGAAGTACAACACAACTTCAATTTCGAAGTAAAATATGTCGACATCATATCCTTGGTTCCTCCCCCTGATGTCGGCATCTCCCCCTAATTTCTTTCAAAGTTGTTCCGGACAGTTCCTTTAGTCATGTACTTTTCGAAACTGAATATCGGTAATGACCTAGAAAATAGTCTACCATATCTCCCCCTGATTACTTTCTTTGGAAAAGAGATTATTGTTCCTTCATAATCAATAACTTTTCGATTGCACTTTCATTAGCATTCCTTTTAATATATTTGCAGGGATAAAACAAATTTATGTCAATGGTTACTTTTAAGTACATTCACTATACCATTCCAATGACGTTGCGTTGGCGCTGAGCTATATTTAGCTAACAAGTTCCCTGAGGATGTAAAATTTAATCGAGTACATTATTATACTAAGTACAACAATGCGTCTATTGTACTTAAATATGGGAATTTCATCTCCCAACACATCTTCGTCATCTTCCTTTAGACGAAATGGTCACTTACTTACATTTGAACTCGACTAATCATGGGGATGCTATCAGGATGCATGTCTTTGTTAAATTGCCTGAAAACTTTAGACCTATGCAAACTGGTGGAATAATATACCACAAGCTCAATTTTCAATCGAGCTTTCCGCAGATTTCTCATCTCAAATTTGGATTTCAAATAGCTTTTAAGGTCTCTTATTACATCAAGAGTACCCATCATGTCCGTACCATCGACATAGATAGTTACAATTCCAAATCAGGAACTTTCTTGTGAATACACAAGGAGAAATAACTTACTTGTCTATCCCCTCCAAATCAAATAGTCACTTAGACGGGTATACCAAATCCGCCAAATTATTTCAATCCTTAAATGAGTGTTCCACTATAATTTGAAACGTACTCTGTGGTCTAGAGTCTTTTGATTTGGGTAACAAAAAGGATGTTATGCATTTTTGTAAACATCTTTATCCCTTAATCCTTGTAGAGATACATAGTAACCACATAAAAATGCTGCATTTCAAGTCCTTTTGAAACTACCAAGCTATCTATGTAACAGAATGTTATAACGTTCATTACAACATAGTAAACAATTCCAGGGTTTTTTGAGATACCTCGCGCCACATGGCGAGTCTTTTTTACTTTAAGACTACTTTCTTCTAATTATGCTTTGTGACAAATTAATCATGTATGTCCAATAGGATTTACACTTGGTTGGTTATCACTACCACACCAAATACCTGTATATTTGTCAAAGAATCAAGTTCTACCTGTATTGTATATGCCAAATATGCTCTTCGTTGACATTAAGTAACAAGGAGGTTGGTTCGATCTCATCTTGCTCTATTTCCTTAAGCAAGTGTATATGAAATTAATCATCAATATGCTCGCATGATCTTTCCATTGACTCGTGCACATTCTCATAATCCACTTGGGATGTCATTGTTCTCTGGAATCATTAAACTTCGGAGCGTCCTCCAGTTTGATTCATGGACATATTCAGAAACAATTTTATGGGATGATTTCTGATGATATAAATAAGTTGTGCCTTACTCACCTACTTCCTTTTTAGGTGAGCATTGATCGAACCAAGTGGTCTCTCCAATTTCCTTTATGGAGCCACGACCTCAACCACACTTCCAC
Organism: Papaver atlanticum; assembly: GCA_023531105.1. Lineage (NCBI taxonomy): Eukaryota > Viridiplantae > Streptophyta > Magnoliopsida > Ranunculales > Papaveraceae > Papaver > Papaver atlanticum. Next base: position 1,385,745 of record JAJJMB010004448.1, on the reverse strand, counting down.
TAAGTGTAGTTGCAACACCTTAGTCTATATATGGTGTATATCCCTTATTGAGGATTTGTAACCTTGCAGGTAGGTTTGCAGCTGGTATGTGTGATCTCATCACTTTAGCGACATCAGTGTACATTCTGAAAATCGATTATTCTTTGTCACTTCACATTTACATTTGTGGAGTACAAGAATCAATATGAGACACAATGGGAACATACCATGACAATTCCTGTCGTTCCCTTTGAAAATACGTTTTCTTATCCCCCCTAACGATGGGAAGACTGTCTCGTTAAAGTGATAACCCGCAAATCTAGCGGTAAGAGATCTCCTGCCAAAAGTTTTAAAATGTGGATAATTGTTGGGAATTCATATCCAACATAACTACTTAATCTTTTTGATGACCAATTATAGTACGATGTGGAGTCGTAGTGACATATATATAGCATAACCAAAAATGCGTAAGAATACAAATGTCAGGCTTATATCCAGTTACCAACTGGTACGCAGAAATGGTTGACTAATTGTGGGTTCTAAAATGAATAAGTGAATATGCGTGTAATATTGCATATCCCCAAAGCATTTATAGGAAGGTTGTTACGCATAACCTATCCTTAGACACCATCTGTAACCTTTGATGGTAGCCTCTGCGAGACCATGGGGTAAGGATGTTCTACACTGATCCTATTAAACATGCAATACCCATCAATACTTTTGATGTAAATATCTAGCATTGACAAGGTTGGTGAGTCCTTAAATTATATAATATGTGCTAGGATTGTTTCAAAAACGCATTTTTGTTTTTGTTTTTATGATCAATAACTAATTTAACACTTCGACTCATCCACCAGAGCCATAAATCACTTGAATGGTCCTATTTCTGTATGGATATGCTCACAAATATCACCTTGTTTCTTTTGAAAGAATGGGTTGTTTACCATTCGCATCTTAGGATGGTCTCAATCCTTTTTACTAAAGAATGACTTTGTAAAATGAGTTACATGCTTTGTTACTTTAAAAGCATAGTGGGAGGGGAGGTGGTGTTTCTAGTACTGTAGAAAGAGTTGATTATGAGAGATTCCATTACTTTGCATTCTTTCAATCTTTTTAATTGTCATTTTCTTGTTCACTCAAATAAAAGGATGTCCATTTGAGTTCTTTCAAAACAGAACATCATATCACAACCAAAGTGTCTTTATGGTTATGTCAAAACCTAAATGAGTCAATTCCCAACATTACATTGTTGGTGATGATCTGGATTCAATTATCCAAATATTAGTGATTTACGGTTCACTAGACTAATTGGTTCATTATTTTCTCTAAAATGTGATTCCTTTCACATTCATTAGAGGCAATTTATAGATGCATTCCCATTCTCACAATGAATTTTTGTACGATAACCGTTAGCACAGATTTCGTAAGAACTTGGCAAATTGTGATTAGCTCTTAGTTCTTACAGAGCTCATGTAACTTTTGATCTTTATACCAATTAGACAACAAAGATTGAGCATTTCTTCGCTCGGCTATTACATGTAATAATTCAATCATCACATGGTATTATATAAGGAAACAATTCAACAAGCAGTTTAATGTATTTCCTTAAGAGCTTCATGTAATAAGTGGTGTGGCATTATTACGTAACAAAAGAAAATTTATCTCATTTACTTTAGAGTGTTACAGTTCATGAAGATGATATACTATTCATCATAATGTACGAATGATCCTTTTAACTCAAGTAGTTTTGAGTATATCTCAAGTGCTTTAGAGTATTTCAGTCTCATGGAAATGATATACTTTTCATTCCATAAGTACAGACAATGAATTCAGTTCTTCGCAAAAAAACGTTCTTTATTTTAGCATTTTAAAAAAAAAAAATGTTTATTAAACTACAATACAATCAATAGTCTAGGATCAAATCATACAAAATTCTGTTGGATAAAGATAATTAATAAACTTATCAAAATGTAAGTGTATTAATTGGGCAAGTTTATTATTGCCACTGAAGTTGATAAGCGGGGGTATGACCTTCTTTTAACATATAGTGAGTTTGTTGTCATTTATAACTCTCTATATATCTTGTAGTTGGATGCTACTATATGATACATGCATTCCATCGCTTGTACCATACTCAGTAAATGCTTATACCAAGTGCCCAACTCTCATTCAAATGAGTTAGAATTACATCTCTGTCTCATGCTCAATAAATACATTTACTTTGTATTGTTACTACTTGAGCCAATATTACAAGTATATTAAATTCCAATGAACATTCAAATTTTCGGGGGAAAATTTCATGAATGTTTCAAAAAACTTTCTTCAGAGCATTTCATCGTCTGAAATCAGTAAAACGTAGAAGTAATGCCTCCATCTTTTGAACAATGCATCGTCACTGGTTGAAGGTTTTCATGATGGAAGTAAATCCCTTGTAGACACAATTGATTTCTGCATCAGAGGCTCTTTAGTGGCGCTCAAGTACTTCTGAGTCCAAAAGGTCAAATATTTAATCGAGATGGTTTAATCAAAACCCGATCAACGGATTGGTCAAGGCCCGGTCCATTGGGTTGACTAGGTCATGGTTAACAAAAGTCCACATATATGGTCCATTATATATGAAGTACTCAGGCCCATCGATAATAAACTTGTAACCATTCGTATATAGCCCCAAATTTATTGTTAACCTTAAGATTGGAAATTTCATTATCCAACTTTAGTGTTCGGAAAACAATTGTAACCATATCCGATGATGATGAAAATTTTACATAAGATTCAAAAAAAATATTTCGTTAAAAATAACAAAATTTCAAGGTAATCCAACGGCTAGATAAAAAGATATACATGACACCGTATGACTGTTCCAATTCACGTTTGTGTGAACACAGCTGGAAATATCACATACTTTGGAGTATTTCCCATGGTTGGATCTTTATGAAATTTATACAGTATCTCCATAAAAACAATATACAAAACATACCAAAAATATAGAATAATCCAACGGTTTAAATTCTCAAAATTTAGGTTTTTCGACGCTGTTAAAAATTAGGGTTTTTCTAAACGTACACAGTTTATTAAAACCAGGTTTCGGAGATTGCATCATATATAGATTTGATTGAATTTTTAAGAAAGTAAGTAATACCTAATCGGGTTGAACATATTAAAATTTCATGAAACTCTAACGATGAAATCTCTATGTTTTATAATCATACGTTTGTGGAACCCTAATATATACTATGAAAACAAAATATCTTCGTTCAAAAGAAATACCTGGTAACGCATCCATGATGATAAATAAATAGGATCAGAACCACGCTAATCTTCAAGAAATAATCCATAACCAATCTTGAACGAAGAAAAAAAAACGGCAGTTGGTAGAGTCGTGCTTATAACGTGTTGCAGTGGAAAAAATGGAGAAAGTAAAGAGACAAAGAGAGGTTTCTATTGATCAGGATAATAGGGTTACATGGATATAATTTCCTTTATATACATGTAAAGGTAAACTCTAGGTAACTAGATGGACCACACATCCATGGGCCGTAGGCCCTGTAACAAATTGAGTATTATTTGGATTTAGCATTTTGACAATATTGGATAATTAGCAATATATAATAAAGCTCAGCATATTCTGGCAATGAAAAAAAAATAATCGTTGTGATGTGTCTGGTTTTATCCTACATATTCTAGCAAATAAACATATTTTCCTAGTTTCACCCTGCATATTTACATATTTATTTTTATGTTGATGGTGAAGGCTCTGGCATCGTCCCATGTTTGTCTTCAGGAAAGACCTGTTTGGTTCCCATGCCTATCTATCGATAAGGTATCGATTATTTTCCCTTGAAATTGTGAACATGTGAAACCATCCTGGCATATTGTGAAGGGGAGGTACTCCTCCCCGTAGCTATGCAGGCCGCAGGTTCATGAAAGGGGGGACTCCCTCTGTAGCCCCACTGTTTGGATGGGGATGTGGGTGATAGACGCATTTATGTGTCTATTTTCATCTCTATTGTGTATAATGTTAGTACCCATTTTTGTACTTATTTTGGTATTTTATCTCTTTGTAGGTGTTTTTTTGGAGAAATAAGCTTTTGTGGCGAAATTGGCTCGAAAAGTTGATGAATGCAACCCAAGGGACGAGTGTTATGCGGACTCCAGTAATGGATAAGGGGCGACCATCGGATAAGGGGTAACCTTTCCCCTTCACATTCAAATTCTGAAAATTGGCGGGAAACCAAAAACGTACGGCATGTTTTTGTGGCTGTTTTGGTGGTAGTGATTTGGAGGAGTTTGAGGTCGATTAAACTTTTGATTTTCATAGGGTAGACTCCTTATGGGTCTATGAATCTAACATGGGTGTTTAAATCGATTAAACTGGGCTCAATCGACGGGTTTTGATCTCAACAGAAAAATATGGAAAGTCACGTGTGTGACTTGTTTTAGGAAATTTTAGAGAGATTAAAGGCAAGATTTTCTTCCCAAAGCTTAATATATATCTAAGGAAGAGTTTAGAATCAAAAGGAAAGCCCAGATACGCGTGGAAATTCTAAAACAAGAAATTGCCGCAACTTTGCCGTGAAGAGAAAGAAAGAGATTCCGGAAGATTTTGGAGAGATTTAATCGCTCTTTTTGATATAAATAGATTGGTTGGGTCATATATAAGGGGTGTATAGAGTTTTGGGGGCTGAGAAGGGCTGAGGAGTGAGAAATCAAGACGAACAGAAAGTTACCTGCTGCTGTTTTCTGCTGGTGCGGAGCTGAAGAACACGAAGAACATAAGACGCACACTGAACAGTCGCGAAGAACACGAAGAACATCGACCCACACTAAACCGTCGCAGAAGCAGTCTTATATTCTTGTTTATTAATAGCACTTCAGTTGTATCGGTGATTCTATAACGCCATAAAAGCGTTGCAGATTCGCTGCATTATTATTTCTCTTCAATAAAAACACCTTTTGAGCCATGTTTCTATCTTTTGAGCATGTTTTTACCATGAGGAGCTAAACCCAAACACTGGGATGACGGAGGAAGACGAATATCATACTTGGGGTAATTTTATTAATTCTTTTTAAGACTTTTGCATTAATTTTAATTGAAAATATGATTTGAATTAATTGGTTGTCATTTAATTTGATGATGCATGCTTAGCTTAGGTGTTTTGATACATCATGCTTAGGATTTACAATCAATTTTTTGAGAATCTACCTTGGCAAAAATAGAGTCCTTGTCTTTCTTGAGCTAAAATTGTCAAAGAATTAATAATTGAACCTTATGTTTTGAATTCGGTGGAATCCCGAATCCCAGTACCTCTCACCATTGTTTAATATTTTTGTATATATTTTTATTAAATTTAAAAACTCGAATCTTCACAAGTCCGAGTGAACGACAACCTTACTTACCACTTTAAAATTACATCAGTGGGTATACCCACCTCAATAGTCGCGATTGTATAATTTCATTGATGTGGTGACTACTCTATCCTCTGTACCAAAAATGAACGCGGCACGGAGTATGCCAAGGATTTACTACTGTTTATGTACAGGTTGCCCAGGCAGGCGAGCCGGCGTAGAAACTTGGCCATATTTTTATGAGATAATATCTCTAGCCCTACCCTGACTTGCTCGGGACTAAGTGGCTTCAATTATCGGTTATCGCTGAAGGTTTTGGCAAGCCGGCGTAAAATCTGCTATATTTTAATGAGATAGAATCACTTCGATTTCTAAGCCTACCATGGACTTGCTCCGGAACAAAAAGCTTTCGGTAATCGGTGAAGTTGGCGTTTGTTGTATTTTCTTACTATTGAAGGTGGTGGTGGTAGTAGTATTGTGTTTGTTGCAGTTGAAGATGTTGTTAGTGGTGGTTATTGTGCTAGGTCTTATCTAGAATACAAAACAAAACTTGGACAAGTTAGGCAAGATAAAGAACGCTCCGGATTTATTTTTGAGAAAGCTAAATCGATGGTTGTGGTTGTTTACATCATTATTGTATTAATAATTTCTCATAATACATATTTTATTAATCTATCATTATAAATGTTTTATAATTATCTAATAAATATATTTCCATTAAATAAATAATAAATTTGTTAATAATCATACCAGTAGACATTAGGGATGATCGGGTGGTGTTTGTGAGTGGTTTTTCATAGAGACGGTGACGATAATGATGAAGTTGGAAAAGGCAGTGGTAATGGGTGGTTCTGGTGGTGGTAGTGCATGTTCAGTGTGATAGTGGGCAAGTTAGGACACAAGTGACATTATTATGGAAGTTGCATTTGATTTTTTTTTAATGTAAAAATAAGGTGGTTATAATTTTTTTTTTTTTTTTACAGGCTGAACGCAATTTGTCCCGAAAAATAACCCGAGAAAAATCAAACGGTGGTAGGGTAATAAATCTACCATTGAGATAGTAAAGCTTTTCAGTTGGTCCCACTGCATTTTTCACTTGGTGGTTTCTTCGAGACAGATATTTCGGTCAACCTAGCAATTCTTCAGGAGAAAACATAATAATTAAAAAACATGAAAAACAAGGTTCAGTTTATATAGAGCCAACAAAAAAATGACAAACCAATCACCAAGTGGTCTGGTGGTTGGCATGCTCCCTCCCACTGCAGAGGTAGGGGTTCGAACCCTATAATTGTTTAAATCCACTCCAATTTAAGGAGTTCGGATGTAGTCTAGGGACCACTAGTCTAGGGCATCAAAAATAAAATAAAATGACAAGGGTTAAAATTGACATAATCTTTTTAACTTATTATGGAGGCTGTGCCGTTATGGCAAACAGAGTTTGGACAACTTAGGCAAGATAAACAACGCTCTGGATTCATTCTTGGGAAAGCTAAATCGATGGTTGTGGTTGTTTATTTTTATATGTCTGAGATTGAAAATTAGAATTACATCTAACAGTCTTATTTTTCTTATCATAATGTCCCATTAATTTTTCATAATTAGTATTTTATTAATTTCTTATAATAAATATATATCTCATTATTTATCCTAATAAATATATATCTCTCCATTAATATATAATGAATTTGCTAAAAATAATAATAGTGGTTGTGAGGTGTTTGTGAGCGGTGGTACAAGAAAAAGTAGCAGTAGGTGGTTCTTATACGGTAGGTGGTTCTTATGATGTTGGTGGGTTTTGTGTATTGGACAACTTTAATTTCGTGTTAGTTAACGTAAACTCGGTTACAATATATAAAAAAATGACAATTTAATAAGTATTGGGATTGTCACTTTACATAGTAACAATAAAAAATGAACATTACATATTTTTATCGAGCACGTGTTATTATAGAATTGGCTAAGTTAGCTTATATAAGTGGCAGTCTCGATTCGTACTTGCAAAAGATAAATTCATGTCTGGCATTTTTCCTCAATAAAATGATAATGATCGTGCATTATTTGGATAAATCATTTTTTTATTTTTTGCCGTAATAAACTTAGCTCTCATGAAATTGCCAGGTTTCGAAGTTCGTGTGAATCGTCTTTTTGTTACCTTCTTCCGTATTTGGGTATTTTCTAAAATTTTCGAATCTATAAGCTTCTGTGTTACCACATACAATTTACAACGATTTCAACATTTATATTATTATGTTGTTTATTAGATTGGTCTTTGTATTTTATAGATGACCCGTTTTTAAGTTTATATTTAGGGTATACATAGAATGAATCAAACCGTTGAAGCTCAAAGCAGGTATATCCCTTATAGGTGATTACCTCTAGAAAGCACTATTTCTCATTTGTGTCAAAATATTCGGTTTTAATCGCTATCTGAAGTTATTTACTATTAGAATCATAATTTTTTAGACTGATTTTATCTCGAATCACAACGATCAGAAATTCATGAATTTATTACTCTTCCTATTTCCCAAAGGTGAAAGATAAAAAATGGAATTATTGTTGAAATGTCCTCTTATTCATGATTTTGATCAGTGCATGCGGATTTGTATGCTTGGATTTTTCTGTCATGACTTTCGGTTTCATTTTGCTGCACCAACGTTATTAGTTTTTTTTGTTCAAATTCTTGATTGTTTAGATGGATAAATTATTAAACCATGGTTGTTTAATACCCTTACTATATAAGACCTTATGTAACCATGTTCGCTGAGTTTGTAGTTCTGGGTTTCCTCGCAAAAGCAAGTAACAGAACCGTATCTTTACGAATTCCAATAACAGAACGTGACGCACGCCCGCGTCGTTACGGCACGGGCTAAACGCTGGTATATATATGGAACAGTTGGTAGTATGGATTTCAAAGTCAGGATACAACTAATTTCATCCTACAAATTTTGGAATAATTTTTATTATTTTAGTTTAATCCAGGATGCATCCAGCTTCATCATAACTATTTTTAAATTATTATTTAAGTAAGGATGAATCTAGTTTCATCCTAGCATAATTTATTTTTCCTTGTAAAGCCAGAATGCAACCAGTTTTATCATAGTTAAGTTTTTTTTCGAAAAAAACTTGCGAATTTATTATCAACAATGGATATTTGTTAAAGCACTGCTTGGTTGAACCCACCAAGCGTTGATATGTCAAGATTTGTTGTCATATTTTAGTATCAAAACCCATAAATCGCTTGATTAGATTACTAGAGTCAAATTGTAAGGTTAAACTAGGAAGTCTAGAAATGTTGAGACATACAATTATTACTTTGAAGACCTAAAGAATCCGAAAACTATTGATATCAACGAAGACATCATCCTTCCACTTGAGGTTAGTAATACATGACTTGACTTGTTTCCATTTCTATATCATTGCTTTCAAGTCATTTTAGATTGAAAACATAACATGCGAAGTTATATACATGAAACTCTAGTATTAGAGACTTCATCGTATTATTATGATCAAAGTGTCAAGGAAGAATATATTTATAGTTGTGAATGATTTATATTGGTATATTATATTTTCGAAGTATAATCCTTATCTTTTGAACTTCGTAATTATGACATCGGCATAATCTTTGTAACTTTCTATTAGATTGTGTGAGTGAACTTAGGGTTGATTCCATGCCTAGAAAAATATGTTTAATTACATGAGTTTAAGGAAGTAGACTTACGAACTTGTTTCGTAGTTGGAAGAAATCAATAGGATTGAAGGTCTGGTTTTCATTGAAGATCTAAGGTTGGACCGATCCTAACCTATATAGGAAATCAAGGTAGAGCAGATCTTAACTTATGTTGGGAGTCAAGGTAGAACCGATCCCTGCCTAAATTGGGAGTCAAGGTACGATCCTAACTTATGTTGGAGTTAAGGTAGAACCGATCCCTACCTATATTAGGAGTCAAGATAGAACCAATCCCTAGATACATTGAGAGTCAAGGTAAAACTGGTCCCAATATGCACAACCAAATTCTATAGTCACGTACACTTTAGGGTTTGTGTGATTTGGTGGTATTGAATCTCATAGTTTGTACACCCAGATCTGATTAACTTGTTATTATAGATCTTGGTAGATCTAAACCGGACAAAGGATCCTTTGTCATACTCAACAATAATCTCCGATTTACTTCTTAAGATTTAAGAGAGGTTATCAAACAGATTAGTCTTAAATTATTTGGAAGACGTTCCAAAGGAGTTGAGTGCTTGAAGTCTTCACAGCGGCTGAAGCAACTTAAGATAGTGGACTCAATCTTAGGATTCACTTGCGTTGGCCAGATTGGTTGTAGACGCAGGGAAACTGAGGGAACTAGGAACTAGGGGTAGTTTACTTGGTCTCAACTATACGAAGTTGGTAGTGGTCTTTGTACAACGACTTAATTCTCAGTGTATTCAAAACTAGACTAGGTCCTGGGGTTTTTCTACATTTGCCCTCGTTAACAAAATATTATTGTGTCTTTACTTTTACTTTCCGCAATTATAATTATATTTTTAGTTATAATTAAAAGTAAATACACTATACTTTAATCCAACACTTGAGTTGATCCCTATACTATATACCAAGTGTGTACCTTATGGTTTGCTATGTCTATATTACGCTAGGTATTAGACTTATATGTTGATATCGAAAAATATTGTGGTGTTCTTGGTACCCTCGTCATTTCAATCTTGTTTTGTAAATCATCTAAAACCCTTTCCAAAAATACAAATTTTATTAAAATCAGACATGTATTTTGGAAGTTATGATTATTTATTTTATTTTATTTTTTGAGTTAAATTGGAGAGAGAAAAGAATAAAAAAGAAAAAGAAAAGATGAAGGACATTAATTGCCTAGGATTTTTTTGTGTTTATTTTACAAGTTCCTAATATTTACGTGTCCACTAGAACCATATTTTAGAGATATTTGGGAAACTGACCCATTCTCTTAGAAGAGACAACAACCAAAATATTCATATTTTAATTGAATATTTCAAAGGGTTGAAAGCTTCGATGGTCTATCTTTTAAATTTGTTAAGAAACAGAAACGCAGTCCCCTGATATGGGCAAAGTAGTAAAGTTATAATATTTGACTATCTATTAAGGAGAATTTTTTTTTTTTACATACCCAAAAAGAGAACTATCAATGGTGACTAGCGCCTCAGATCGATTGTATCGGAACCCACTACCATCCTCTAAGTTTCTTTGGGCACTGTTATGTTCACCAAAAGTACAGCTTTTCTTATGGAACACATTCATCTAAGGCCTTTGGACCATCGATAACCTCAACCATATCCACCTCACCAGTTCCACCACTTCCCCCCAACGCAATTGTGATCCGGAGATTGTTGCTCACATTCTGCTCTACTGTCATGTTGATAAAGACTTTAAGTGTACCAAGCCAATTGGTGTCATTGTATGGATCACCCACCCTCATGTAATAGTGTTTCAGTAGTTCAATAAAATATTTATGCTTCACCAATAAAATAAAATCCATTTTGCTGTATTCTTCTTGTTTTTCTTTTTTTATTTCTTTCCCTCCTTACTCCATCCTGGAAGCTTCATCTCTCTTCCCGTCACTTTATCTCTCTTTAACCTACCATTGCTACTACCTCTCTGTTATTATATAGATTTTATTATTTGTGGATCAGTAATGCATCATTTAAGTTCGATTCATAATAGCAGTACGACTCAACTTGATCAATGAAAAAAAGATAAAAGAACGTACTAGAAGAGAAGAATGACTAGATATTTTCGTTATAGGATGTGAAGTGCCCACTTGACTTAGCCTTTTTTTTTTCACTCTCTTGCAGCTGTTCATAGCCACCTATTGTAAGCATAGGGTGAATGTGTTTGATAAAGTTCCACAATGAATACCTTGATCCTTTAGGTAATTCAGGTAGGTATGTAATTCAGATATCGCTGAAAATGATCTTCTTAAAACTAGAACAAATTTACAGTGGATATATATATATATATGTATGTATGCTATTTGATAAGTGCATAATTTATTATACTTTTGTTACCAATTACATGCTTGTATTTGTATGTTTCCTTCATATTACCTTGTATTACTCTTGTTTTATTTTATTTGTCTTATTCAGGTAGAATCATCCAAAATGAGCGAAAAAAGTGCCGAAACGGACATAAACGTTAGCGTGGACTAAAAACCAGGATAAATTCGACCAAATTTAGGAGTCTTCAACTCTATTTTGTATAGAATGAATAGACGAAAAGAACTTAAAAAGAATGAGGTCATTCCGAGTTCGTATGTATGACCGATCCCTACCTCAAAGAAGTGATGAAAATACTTTCTGAAATTGGATTTCTTAGTTATGAAGTATTCTCAAACCCTAGTATTCTTAGGGATATTTAAGGAGACTTCCAAATACTTTTCAAGGGAGTTCCGTACAAAGATTTTATCAAGATACCGAAATGAGACAAGAAGACAAGGAGAAAAGGCTAGGGTTTTGGGTTCTTCCATTACCGAATCAGTTTCTCTTTGATTATCTCTTATGTATATCATGAGTTTCACTAAATCCATGAGTAGCTAAACTCCTATTTGATTGAGGATGAATTCTAAGTTCTAAACAAGATTTGATTTAATATATGAATCTATTTTGATTTCTTCATATGATTATCGTTTGTTTCTACTATAATGAATATTTATGATTGATTGATTTATTTCTTTAGGTGCCCTACTAAACTGATCCCTTGATTGATCTAATGCTAGTAACGGGTTAGGATATATGTACTTTTTGAATAACCCTTACACAAGTAGAAAACGTGAGACCTTACAGAGGGATTCTATAGAGCAATCGCGTGTAGAAACAACACTAATAAACAGACCGAGCTTATGTGTTTGATGCTAGGATCAACCTAATTCATAAAACCAAAAACATCTGATTAGGTTACATCTTGAGAGCTAATTCATGGTGGCTTAAACAGATGGAATCGGGTAGTCGAGCGCTTCCGTATCAAGTGATGTTAGGAATTTAGGGGATATCAGAGCTTATTAATATTCTACGGTGGGTGATAATTTATGATTTATGACGAATAGATGAATATATTATTTCAATGATTTTTTAGTAACGAAGAAGGATTCCTCGATCATACTCCTCATCCCTGATTACATCTTTAACTGAAAACTCATTGCTCTTCGTGGGAACGATCCTTGCTTCCATTATATTACCAGTTAAATGTGTGGAAATAAGTGATTTAATTTGTTGCACTCACGACACACATCAAATTTTGGCACCGCTGTCGGGGAGCAGTTGGTAGCTTTTAATTGTTATTTTTTTTAGCTAGTTTTATTTTTGTTGTTATTGTTGTGAAACTAGAAAAGAGAAAAAAGTAGAGACGAAGAAGGAGAGAAATTTGAAAAGACGAGGGTACCCAAATACGCCACAATCTTTTTGTTTCAACCTATAAGTCCTCTTACCAAGTGTGATCGTCTATGGACAAAGTCGAGACAATACAACAACTTCGGTATTCACACTTTGTGTGATTGTCTATGGATACGAGATCAAGACAGTACGACTACCAAAGTGTGATACTTGATAATAGGTTCAGAATTAACCAAACTCTATAGGATCACTATCAAGTATATCAGAGTTACGTAAAGTGCAATTTACTTTAAATTATATAAACAAATATAATTGCGGAAAACAAAAGTAAATCACACATCAAGATTTTGTTTACGAGGAAAACTGCAAATGCAGAAAAACCCCGGGACCTAGTCCAGAATTGAATACTCTTAGAATTAAGCCGCTATACAAAATCTACACCAACTTCGTATAGTTGAGACCAAACAACTACCCCTAGTTCACTTAGTTTCCTCAGTATCCCTGCGCTTCCGACTTCAATGAGTCACGTATTGGTACAATTCCTTTGGATCGTATTCCAAACAACAAAGGAATAACAAATCTGTTTGGTAACAACTCTATTGATTCTTTCCAAGATAAACATATCTCAAGTCATACGCAAATGCTCTTCCGTTTAGTCTAATAAAATCCTTTGCCTGGTTAGACCAATCCATCCAATAACTACCAAAGTAGTTAAGTTTAGATTCACAATCAATCGGTATAGATCTCAACGAGAAACTATAAAGCGATGCCGATCTCACACAACTAATCAATCGAATAAATACGATTCTAATTGGATCCTAGCCGATCAAGGTTTGTGCACACACAAAGATACGAAAACCAATAAGAAATCTTATTCGTCCTCAAATCTTCTTTAATCTTCAATAATAAACCTGCACAACAAACACCACTTGAATCTCTTGTGATCAATCACACACAGAATGGAGTCTGTTAACAATGGATTATCACAAGATGTCTTTATATCTAACAACAGTTCTAAAGATCCCGTCGATACTTTGATCTAGTTTGAGTGAATCTTATATCAGAAGAGAAGATTCTCAAGAATAAACAAATTAGGTGCAATAAAAGTTTCAACAACCGTTAGTCAATCAAATCAATCGAAAACTAATGACACTGCAATTATCTAGTTTCCTACCAACGATACTCGTAGAGCTTCTTGATCCCACAGAAGTCTTTAAACGAGCGGTTGTAAGAGATTTCACCTAATTAGGATACTTTCCTCTCTGAATAGACGGCTCCACCGGAAACAACAATAAATTAAGTTTTCCTGGCTCTTAGGATAGTTTGTTAACTTAGGTATTTATAGACCAACGATGTTTGGAAATCAAGGAATTTCCAAAACCGAAAATATTCTCAAGATATGCAATAAATGGAAAAATTCGGTTTTCCTAATTCCAATAAATGCTTGTCCAATATTTTCGAAATCCCTCAATAGAAAATCTTCAATTAGTAAATGCACATTACTAATTTTTATTCTCTAGAGATATGCATTTAATTGCTAGTAATTAAAGCATATAAAACCAAACACCTTAATTAAAATATTTTTAATTTATCTCGGCACAGGATCTCCTTGATTACTAAGGAATATCTTTGAACAATAAATGATAAGAGTTATTGTATGTGTTCAAAGTACGTTGACATCTCTTCACTATAAATCCTTATTCATATTCACATGGATTTACATTCTTGGAATCGGTTATACCACACTTCCAAACAAGTTTAGAATTGGTTGACCTGCATTCCAAGACTACTTATGTGATTGATCAATTACCAAGTCACATACATGAGTTCAATCGGTTCTACCAATCACTAGGATCGGTTATACCTTAATATGGAAATACTTGTGATCGGTCACACAAGTTACCAGGACCGGCTGCATCAGTTACCAGGATCGGTTCCATATTCCCATGGTATTGCTTGTGATCGGTCACACCAGTTACCAAGACTAGTTACACCATTTACCAGGACCGGTTACCAATTACAATGATTGACTACACAACACTTGTGATCGGTCACACCAATTACTAGGATCGGTCACACCAATTACAATGATCGATCATACCATCACATGGTGATTACTTAGGATCGGTTACACCAATTAATAAAAACCAGTCATACCAAATCATAAGTCAGGCATTGCGATTAGTTATACCAAGATACATAACCAAGGTTAAGATCGGTTCTACCATCTCACACATATTGGTCATCCAAAGATTTGCAATGAATAGCCGATCCAATAAGCCTATTGATTTCCCTTTCGATTCACGAAACAAGTTCATGAATGTACTTCCTTTAAACGAATGTAGAACATTGTTTCCTAAGATGAAATCTTCACCATAACCCATTCACATAATCATAACAGTATATACAAGATTATGTCGATGTCATATCTACGAAGTTCAAAAGATAAGGGTTATACTTCTTAGTCTCATTCCCTAATATTATGATCATACATTTATGACCATGTCACATCACTAGAGTATATACATTATGTAAAGTATATACAGCTTCACAATTATGTTTTCAATATAGCACGACTTGAAAGATACGTTAGGAATGAAACGGTTTAAGTCAATATTATTAACCTCAAGTGGAAGGATGATGTTGTCGTTGGTTACTTCTTCACATTCTTCAGGTCTTCGGAGTAGTACTTGTATGTATCAACATTCCTATATTTTCTAGTCTAACCTAAACGAAGTTGACTCTAGTATATAATCAAGCGACTTTAGATGAGTTTTGACACACTAAAATATGACAACCAAACTTGACATACCGACGCTTGGTGAGTTCAACCGAGCTATGCTCTAACAATCTCCCCCTTTGTCAATTTTAGTGAAAAAACTCTTATTACATATGGATAAACAAATTACAAAAGAATTCATTTTACATACGCTTGATTCCAAGTTTCAACAGCACAATAACCTGCATATATTTAATCAATAAATGCCGCTATTGACATTTGAATAACAAAAACTTTAACTCCCCCTAAAGGTAAGCTAGGTAAAAATTCAATCCGAACATCTTTGTTATTCCCCTTTTTGTAGTCAGAAATACTACAACAGTAATATGATATGTTTCTCCCCCTTAGTCAATGCTTTACTCTTTCGTTAGATATAACGTTTAAGCACAATGATCCTTTCTTTAGTGATTGCAAATCACTTGTTTACTCCATATATTTCTCCCCCTTTTTGTCACAAAATGACAAAGGTTCGAGCAAATAAAGGATAAACCAAAAGGATCTTATAAATCTAAAAGACTTGTAAATAACCTATAAGAGTTAAGCACGAAGGTTTCACATACCACTTTAGATAACCATAAACAATACATACAAACCAAAACAAATTGACTTGCACAATTATTTTCTTAACCGAAAGCAATTGAAACAAACATAGACATTATAGCACCGCAATTGCACCGAATTTCGTTAAGCAAAAACACTTGATACCCAACAATAAAGAAGATACCAAACAATAAGCCAAATAAATTGACACAATTTTTCTTAACCGGAAACAATTGAATCATACATACACACATCCATACACAAAAATGGAACATATCAATTGTACCAAAATTTTGTTAAGCAAAAGCAAAATATATGCAATATAAACAGGCTTTTCTTAAACAGGAAAACGATTAACTAACAAATTCGTTACCTCAAATTCCGCATCCTCTTCTCCCCAGAAAGATATATCATTAAGCGCAAGTTAAAATAAGAACTCTCCCCCAGTGTGTTGTCATCCTCTCGCAAGAACAAAAGAACAACAACAAAAACAATCTTTACCAGAGAAAGATTGAATCGTTTTAACTAATGCGTGCCAATAGAAAAAGTTGAAAACCCGAAACACATATGTTATGCTAAACTCAACTCATGTAAACATAAATTGATTCAACATATTGTGACTTTTCACATATGAGTTTCAATCGGAATACCTTATGATCCTTTGATAAAGCCTACCAACATTGGCTAGAACTTAATCCCGCTAAATCAAAAATCCACACAAACCATAAGGGTCATATCATATGAGATCGAATATTAAGGTTAATGAAAACCGAAATCATACATCCCATAAACCGAATACACATAACAAAAATATAAACATTCATTCACAGGCTATGTAATCAGTAACTATCACAAGAATTTAATAAAAATAATAATTTTATTCATAAATAATGATAGCTTTATTCAAAATAGACCTTATACAATAATCAAAACATTGATGTCTATTTTTTCTGAATAAGAATCTCTTATTCTTTATTCCATGAGCAACTTAATCCTTCATATCAGTACTAGAGGAAGGAAGGTTATTACTTTCAGTCTTGAGCTTGTGAATTTCTTTGAGAAGATAACCTTGTTGCTTGACCAAAATTTCTTGCAGTTGAGATGTTTTCGTGAAGGACTCTGCAAAAACATGTAATTCTTTCTTTGATTGAACACAAAATTATGTCAATATCTCAATACACTGATCTTTCTTCAGTATACTCTCTCTTTTCTTCTTGCTAATCCAATCTCTCTTTTTGATCTTTCTCTTAGGTTTCTTATCATCAAGAGATGGTGCAGACTTATTCTTAAAGAGATCTTTCAGATCAAGCACCTTTGCAAGAGAAGACATCGGATCCTGACTCATAGTTCGGACAAGGAATGACCAGAGAATGAGTGAGATCTTTTTATATTTTTCATACTTCCGAAAATATAATATTCCTATAAATACGAATATCTTATATGTTTTCAATTGCTAGATTTTATTCCCATAATCTACACATAAGTGCCTTGATTTTTGCTTCCTCACACACATAATTGGCACACAAGGTGAGGATGCAATCTAATACCGATTAGGTGGTATTAGTATGGGATTTTCTCTCATCATGGGATTTAGAAAAAACAGGGTGTTCTTGATCTAGTAAAGTATGATTCAAATATCTTCTCTTGTTAACTCGAATTAACGAAATTTCGTGAGATTGATTGGAATTGCATATGCACTTCTTAACAATTCTTGTTTTTAGACAGTTTTACACTTTGTCTTATTTTTCCTTTCGCCATTAGATGGTTTTTCAACATCGGAAGACATGCCCATTTTCAAAATGGTTAAATCACTAATGGAACATGAGGGAATCAAATTAACAACTAGTGCAATATTAGTTGTTTCCTCTTCTTCAGAATTATACGAATCATAGGTCTCGTCTAGAGTTACAGCTAATGCCTTGATTCCAGTGTATTTCCTAAGATTAGGACAATCTTTAGCCATATGACCAAAAACTTTACACTTAAAGCACTGTGGCTAATATTCATCATCTTCTTCTTGATCCTTTTTGTTCTTGATTGAAACTCGATCATTGGGCCGAGAAGATAGATGAACATCTTTTACAAATCTCTTATTTATTTTCTTTAAAAGACCTCGAAACTGCCTTGTAATCAGTGATAATGTTTGTTCTACATCATCATCAGAATCTTCTGCAATCAATTTGTCAGAATCATCTAACAATCTATTTTTCTCCACAGGAGCTTTTGCAAGTTTTTCATCTTTGAAAGTGATTCCTTTAGCTTGAATAGATTGTGATTCATGATCTAATATCTTTAACTTCCCAATAAATGTGCTTTGTGAGAGAGTTGAAAGATCATTTTCCTCTATGATTGCATGCTTCTTAGATTCATATCTAGATGGCAATGACCTGAGAATTTTGCACACTATATCCTTTCAGAAATAGTCTTTCCAAGAGAGAAAGAATCATTTACTATCTCAGAGAGTTTAATATGAAACTCTTCAAAAGTATCATTTTCATCCATTCGAAGGTTTTCCCAATCAGATGTGAGAGTTTGAAGTCTAGCTTTCTTTTCTGATGTGTTTCTTTTGAAAACGATCTGAAGATTATTTCAAGCTTCTTGTGAAGTTTGGCTTGTGGATACATGATGTTGTAAGTCACGGCTTACAACATGTATAATAGTATTCAAACCCTCTGAATTCTGCTTTGCAAAAGCCTTTTCTTCTCCCATCGATATCCAAATACATAGGAGATGGTTATGTTGCATGAGATGGTTATCTTGTTAATGGTGGGAATCCACCAAATAATTAAAATTTATACAACTCCCCCTTGGATGACCACCATGTTGAATTAAATTGCCTTACTAAAAACTTTCCAATAAAAACCCAATAGGAAAAAAAATATGGACGAAGGAAAAATATAACAATTTCAACATTTTGAATAAAATTCATCGTCGGCGAGATGTTGCCTCGTTAAAACCTTGTAAGGAAAACCACATGGGACAAAACCTAAGACAAAGGAAAAATAGTACAACTTTTGATGATTTATGGATGCCAACTCTACTATATGAGTATTACAAAAAAACAAGCATCAAGATAATAACTCTAGTCTATCTAAAGATGAGTTTAAGCTAGCATAATTCTAACTGCAGATTTAAGAAAGAAAGTAAATAGCATTTATGCAGCTAAATTAAGCGTGGATTTTAGTGTTTTTAAGGACTCCTCAAGCGACCTATAAAGATGATACATCAGCTAATTAATCTGGATTTTCGTTTTTGTACCAAATTTTTAAAAACACATAAGGATTTTAAAACCTGACATAATTGAGTCAGCTGGCTGTCTGAATATAATTTGAATCCTACAATCATTATAAATTTGAATATGTTCTCTAACCACATTTATTGTGTGAATGCATTACGAGTCCTTTAAGGACTACCATGCAAAATGCATCATATAATGAGAACAAAGTATTTTTTGAAGCAATCCTAGGGTTTGAGAGGAAAATAAAAACAAAACCCTCAAGCCGTTTTACAATGATCATATTTCTCAAATAACGCATGAAGACTACACCAACCTGTAATTAATAGGCTTGGTACTTTTAAGGTGTTAAGTCTTGGATCCAAAATTGCGTCAATCAAGAGAAAAATCCAATCTAATTTGGATTGTATGCCAACCAATCACACATGTCGATCTTCTTCTGCAGAGGGATTAACAACCACCATCTTAATTATTTCAGTAGCTACCATAAATGGATATTCGACAATCAATTAATTATCACGACCCCACACAATTCTCAAGTGTATGCATTTCTTGAAAAAAAAATTCACAGAAATACTGGTACCAAAGTGGGCATTAAAATCTCCCCATCTTCCGATGAGGAGATATGGACTATGGAAAAGTGAAACCTGACCTCAAATAAAATAAACAAAACTAGTGAGGGATTAACCCTAAAAAAAATTCAAGTTACATACGGTATATATATTTGATGTATCAATATGGGTTGCGATAAAAAGAAAATAGTTTCGAAAGCACAAAACCAGAAACCGTAGCAAATAAAATCATACATATATATTTACAGACCTAACATCTTCTTATACAAAGCTTAACTAACAATATACATAAGTATATGTCATTGTTTGAACTCAAAAATATACAAAAACTTAAACCTAATTTAAAAAAATGGTTTAATTTCTATGAAAAATAGGAGACAAATCGAAAAAAATGAATCGATCGTCAGAGCGTGCTGATAACGTGTTGTGAAACTAGAAAAGAGACAAAAGTAGAGACGAAAAAGGAGAGAAATTCTTATTCATGTACATCATAGACAAACATTAGAGACTTTATTTATAGGATAGACACAAAGGCATCCTTGTAATAAATGATATTCACCCTAGATTTTCTTAACATAATTACACGTTTATAACAATTATTTATTTTTCGTTTTTATTTTTTTAGGTTTTAGTGTTAGTTTTTTTATTTTGCTTTCTAGATTTTTATTTCAGGTGCTTAACCTCTGCTCCTGGTTATCGCGCTGGTTATCAGCAGTGTGGTATTACTACTCGAAGCGGAAGAACTCTACAAGATTCAGTCAGAGTAATACATAATGGTTGCGAATCTAAGCACAAAGATGTAAATTCTCGGATTGAAACAAAATTGGATTGATTCGTAATCGTACAAAGTACTTATACAAGAATCAATTCATGAACATTAAGCCACGGTTTGAAAAGATTGCATTCCTTAATTCATAAATGTTTTAGTTCATGAGTATGAGAATCGTACTTAGCCGATTTTAGAACTTAACCACTAAGTTCGCAAACCAGGTACGCAAACAACAGCTCCGGACCTTGCCCTGTCCATCCTTTCGCAAACCAGGCACGCGAACAGCCATCCTGGACCCAACTCAGGTAGAACCATTCGCATACTAGGTACGCAACAAAGTTCCCGTACCTTTACAGTTATAACCGTTCGCATACTAGGTACGCAAACAAGGTTCCCGGACCTGAATCATATTAATATAGTTCGCATACTAGGTATGCATACCTCGTTATATCCATACATGGTCAATTGTTCTAAACTCTCATTTCAATCATTGAAACATCCTTAGAAGACGACAATGTCTGTCTCACAAAAACCACTAGCTTCAAGTAATTTTCAAGTGATCGAATGATCAATACGAAACCTTCCAAGTTGACATCAAATGATTGTCTCACACAAATCATGAAAGATGTTTCAAGGAAATTTTCACATGATCATCTTCTGACTTAATATTTAGTTTCCAACAAATAAATTGTTTCCAACTAAACTCGTCAAGAATAATGATGAACGTAGTTAAAGCAAAAAGCTTCCAACACATATTTCGAGAAATAGATAAGCGAGTTAAACTCATCTCAAAATATCAAATGTGTATAATGTAAAAGTATATATAGCTATACGACTTAGTCTCATTAGAAGATATAAAATAATAGACTTCGGAGTGATAGATAAGTTTTAGTATCCACATACCCTTTTTTGATGAAGTTCCTCCAAGCTCTCCCCAGTAGATCTTCGTCTTCAATTGATGAACGCCGTGAAGTCTAAAGATCAACTACACATTCTATCCTAATCCGAGACATAGCTATAAGTAGACTAGGAATCAAGACTATAGTTTTGATCAACTAAACTTGACAAACAAGCTTGAGATAACAATGCTTGCGAGTTCAACCGAGCAGTGCTCTAACAATCTCCCCCTTTTTCAATTTTAGTGACAAAACTATCAATATATACGGATTACAGCATAAATAAACTTTGTAGCTTCTCATCCATCATGCTTGATTTCCTTGGCTCTTCAACATTCCTTGAATTCTTCGCTACTCTGAGTACTCTAGCGATTCTGAACGTGTTCAACTACGCATCATTGTTGTTGAAGATCCGTAGCCATAAAAAGATCTGTCAGACTTATCCTCATAAACCCTGGGAACGTTTACATTTGTGGCATATGTATTTTCACCATTAAGAGGGACACGATTCTTGTAGAGATTCCTAGATGAGTGTGAAAAAGTAGGGGTCTAACAACCACACCCAATATTTCATTTCGGCAATCTGTATGGACTAACTCCAATATATTTCCAAGAGAATCAACTAGACAGCCAGACTCAATCAAGGAAAATACATCCAAGAGTTATATCTCTGTTTCTCAATGTAATCAGCAAATCAAACAGATAGAAATCCGCGAGCCTGATTATTATGAGAAACAACTTGAACGGTACGAAAGACCAATGTTCAAGTGTCAATCAATTTATATCAACAACAAAAGGTTGGATTATCTAATTGATTGAACTAGGCACAACCTTTGATATTTCAATCATATAAACAAATATAATGCGAAAAATAAATAACACAGACACCAGGAATTTTGTTAACGAGGAAACCGCAAATGCAGAAAAACCCCGGGACCTAGTCCAGATTTGAACACCATACTGTATTAAGCCTCTACAGACTCTAGCCTATGATATGATTTCAATGTTGTTGTAGTAATATAGTTCGTTCAAGACTTGTGAAAGCAATAGATTTTAGACTTAATGAAACTTAAAAATAAACAAAATTTAATTCAAAATTTGATTTCAAGATATTAAAAGTAACCAAGACACTGATTCCACTATTACACATGAATGAATGAATGATGGTATATAACCCAAAACTCTAATTATCTTTTAAGTCCCTTATTTCTTAATTCACAAATAATCAGGCATATTCTCAAATATTAATTGTATTCCCTAAGCATAGATTATCAATTGACTAAACAAAGTATAACCTATCAAATTGAATCACAACTAATTAAGAAAATTATGCAAACAATTTAGAACTCTGCAAAAGCAGTGATTGAGTGAATTATAAATTATAAATTAGAGAAGATAAAATAGTTACCAATTATTCATGCGTAAATAGCTTCCTCATTGCCTTGGTTGTGGGAGAATTAGCTCATCATCATGTTGGAACACACTCAAAATTCATTTTTATTGCTCAAGGGGTGTTCACAATAATGAAATGGGAGAAAATTTAATAAAACCGGGTTTGTAACACTTATTTTTGTTACAAACCAAACTGTTACATAGAACGATAAATATTAAGTATCACTGTCACTGTAGCACGAACGACTGTCTTCAAGCGTCTTATGTTCTTCGTTTCCTTCTTCAGCAGCAGCAATGGCAGTTCTCTGCAACTCAATTGTTTCCAGCTCTGTAGTGTTCTAAACTCTCCCAAACTCTCCGTACCCCTTCTATCTGATCCCACAGGCCTTTTTATACTCAATAGGCACAAGAAATAACTCTGTAATAACTCACAAAAATCTCGAGAATAATCTGCAATCAATCACCTTTACTCTTCACTGCCAGTTATGGGAAGTTTTCTCTGTTGTCCGATGAGTTGTCAATGCTTTCTCCACTGTTAAAGAATGAAATCCTCCGACAAAATATTCTCCCATTCAAAGCATATCCTCCAAATACAAGGAAACAATATCCGATACTCTAACTGCCCTGTTTGTCAAAGGAAACTTCCTTTTCTTATCAGTTCCAAACGCATGTATCCTCCAAACATGTTCCAAACCCATTGCTGCAAGATTAAAACATACGCCGGCCCGAGAAAATCCCATGAAATCCCGTGAACATCTTCTCTCGTGCACATGCTCCTTTGTTTTCTTCTCACCGTGAATCTAGCCAATTTTATCTGACGAAATCAACCATATCCTGCCTGTTAAGACAAGTCACGTCATCCCAGCAAATCCCAGCCATTGAGTCTCTTTGATTCCCGTTCAAAATGCGAACCCTAAATTCTGCCAGTTGAAAACTAAGTTTTCCCGCCTGTTTTGAAATTTGAAAGGTAGGGGATGACCTCTCCCTAACAGAGATGGGGGCGCGAATAGCAGTTGGCGACTAGGGGTGCAAATTGTAAAGAAGGTGCCCCTTAGTAATTGTGGTGCCCCTTATCCAAAATTGGGGTCCATTTAGCAACTGTCCTCCGGGGTGCCCCGAGTAATTTTTCGAGCCGAATTTTCCAAAAATGTTTATTTCCCAAAAATACCTACAAACACATAAAACACTACAATAAGTACACAATTGAGTACTAACAATACAGAAAATTGAGGACAACTTAGACACAAAAATGTGTCTATCAGCCTACTACAAGTTAACTTCGAACTGGAATGTAGTTGAGCCCTAACCAATCTCACACTGATTAAGCTACAGTCGCGTTCCTTACGCCTCTGAATCCCAGCAGGACTCTACATACTTGATTCCCTTAGCTGATCTCACCCACAACTAAGAGTTGCTACGACCCAAAGTCGAAGACTTGATAAACAAATCTGTCTCACACAGAAAAGTCTATTGAATAGATAAATTTGTCTCCCACAGAAATACCTACGAGTTTTTGTTCCGTCTTTTGATAAATCAAGGTGAACAGGAACCAATTGATACACTGGTCTTATATTCCCGAAGAACAGCCTAGTAATATCAATCACCTCGCAATAACTTAACTATATGGTAGTCGAACAAGTTATTGCGGAATAACAAAGAATGAGACAAAGAGCTTTGTGATTACTTTTTATATCTTACCTATCAGAGATAAATCTCGAGCAAATCTTAGAGAAGATAGTACTCAATACGATAGAACAAAGTAAGATCAGAACACGCAACTACGGAGAAAATAGTTGGGTCTGGCTTCAGAATCCCAATGAAGTCTTTAAGTCGTTAACCTATAATGGTTTTAGGAAAAACCTAGGTTAAAGGAGAATCTACTCTAGTCGCAACTAGTATAACACATGAGGTGTGGGGATTAGGTTTCCCAGTTGCTAGAGTTCTCCCTTATATAGTCTTCAAATCAGGGTTTGATAACTTTGGAACAAAGCAATCAATATTCACCGTTAGATGAAACCTGATTTAAGATTCAATCTAATATCTTTCAACCGTTAGATTAATCTTAGCTTGTTACACACAAATGAAATATACTTTCATTTAGATATGGGTAACCTTACCTAAACGTGTATATTGATTGGCTCAATAACAGTTAACCGAAGTTAGCCATATGAACACTTTTCTCTTAACCTTGTCCATCTTAACACTTCTAGATCAATTGATAATCAAATGAATCTAATTGTGTTACTCATAGAGTTGTTCAATTGTTTATATTCTTATAGAAGTATACAAGACACAATTGAAGCAAAATCGGTTTGATTCAAAAGAATCAGTGCATGAACATTTTAGCCACGATTTACAAAGAATGCATTCCTTAATTTATAAATGTATTTGTTCATGAGTATGAAATCATACTTAACCGATTAAGAACTTGAACCACTTAAGTTTGTGAATGCGTACGCGAACTTAAGTTCCAGACATTGGTCACAAGCCGACAGTTTGCAAACTGGTACGCAAACTTTAGCTCTGGGCCGAACTCAGTTTAAACCGTTTACGAACGGGTACGCAAACTTGTTCCCGGACTTCAACAGTTAAATCAGTTTGCGAACGGGTATGCAAACTTAAGTACCCCGACTTAAACAGTTGAATAAGTTTGCGAACGGGTATACAAACTTCTGGTCCTGAATTCCTTCAAAACAGTTCGTACACTAAGTACACAAACCATAATGTATCCAGACATTGGTTTTAGCTCTTAACTCCCATTTCAATCATTGAAACATTTTTAGAAGACGGGAATAGTTGTCTCACACAAACTATTAGCTTCAAAGCAATTTTTCAAGTGATCGAATGATCAATATGAAACATTCTGAGCCTACATCAAATGACTGTCTCACACAAATCATGTAAGATGTTACTAGGTGATTTTCACATGATCATCTTTTGACTTTCGTCAAGAATAATGATGAACGTGGTTAAAGCAAAAAGCTTTCCAACACATATTTCGAGAAAGATATAAGTGAGTTAAACTCACCTCGAAATATCAAATGTGTATAATGTAAAGTCTATATAGCTATACGACTTTTATCTTAATAGGAGATAAAATAGAAATAGACTTCTGAGTGATAGATGAGTTCAAGTCTCCACATACCTTTTGTTGATGAAGTTCCATAAGATCCCCTTAGTAGTTCTTCGTCTTCAATCGATGAACACCGTGAAGTCTAAAGCTCAACTACATATTCTATCCTAATCCGAGACATAGCTATAAGTAGACTAGAAATCAAGACTTATAGTTTTGACAACTAAACTTGACAAACAAGCTTGAGATAGCAACGCTTGCGAGTTCGACCGAGAAGTGCTCTAACAAACATGTTTGGGTAGTATATTAGTATTAGTATTCACTTTGCAGGATTATTTTAGTATATTTATATACTTAAAAAAAAGAACTGGATGATTTCTTGGCCTTTTGAAACTTCATCTTTTTGAGGTTTTTGAGCTACTTAGGACGACACCAAATATGCCTTCCGGGTGGATGATTTCGATTCTTTTGGCTATAGAATTTATTTCTTATTATATCCGAGAAAAAATTAATCTAATATGTTCATATGCAAAACTCAGTTACAAGAAATAACATGATAGTCGTTGAAAACATTAATACAAGAATTTTTCCATGCATTACTCGTAAGTTGTAATCTATTAATACTGAATCACTTTCTTTTTATCTTTTTCAGTTTATATGTTTCTAAAAGTGATTTGGTGGGACCCTAGTATTGCTTTGATTTGTCGCGAGGAAAAATCATTGGCTAAGATGGAAGACCCAAAGACAGTGAACCGATCAAATTGGTTGGTGTTGATACACGAAAATAACCAATCCAAAAGGAGGTAGCCCCCAAATCTATTAAGGGTCCCCCGTTTTAGGAATAAGGATACTAGGCCTAACCCATAGGATAATGGATGAGCCTAGCCCATGAAAGGTAGTCTTAAGTAAGTTGGTCTTTGTCCTTGGACAAAGGAGAAAGGCCTTACTACTAAATCCTTAATAACTTGGATAAGAGGAAAATGGAAAGAAAGGTAATATATTAGTCTTATGGGTACTTATCCATAAGAGGGGGAAAGGAAAGATTATTATAAAAGGGGAAGGAAAGTATACATAGAGGACAAAATTTATCCATCTTATCTCCCTTGGCCTCCCATCCCCTTGGGAGTACTTGATGTGATTAGGGCTAGTTCATCCTCTACACTTTTACCCACTCAACATTGCGACCACAATGGGAGGTTCTTAGCCTCTTGTCCAGCATGATACTTCCAAGTGCGAGCCAGGGAGCGCGAGCAGAAGGAACGCTTCCTTACCTAGAGACGTGAAAGTAGAAGATGTACATGGAGAGAGTGATGAAGAGAATTTGATCCGAGCAGTGGTCACAAATCCGATAGTTCAATGCGTTTGGGAACCACTAAGGAAAGGGGAGATGTCAAAAGGGGAAAATGCCTTCGGAGCAAGCGGACAAGACATAATGGATATGCATAAGAAACTGGACGCGTCTATCAAAAGACAGCACGAGTTACGAGGGCTTGTGAAGAAGGAAAGAGAACAAAGCGCAACTACATCAAGAGTGGTTAGTGCTAAGAACACTGTCCAAGCATGATTCCTATGACTCATTGGATTCGCCTCATTCCATGGAGGTCGCTGATTACCAATATCTCGAGGATTACACGTCGCCCAAGTTCAAAACCTACGGAGGAAAAGGAAATGCACGGGAGCATGTGAGTCGCTTTGTATCAGTAATGAATGCCTACGCCCAAGACGAGAATTTGTATATGCGAGAATTCCACAAATCTCTGACGGACAATGTTTTTACTTGGAACGACAACTTAAAACCGGGACGTATTGATTCATGGCCCACGATGGTGCAATTATTCTTAAAGAAATTTTATTCCGCCCAAAGAAGGGTTACTGCAATAGACTTAGAAAGGTGTACGCAAAGGATAGGAGAGGAGATCGTAAATTACATTACGCGCTTTAGAAACTTCACACTGGAGTGTCACGAGGATATCCCGGAGGAACGCCTAGTGGAGATTTGCATTAGAGGGATGGATACAATTTTTAAGCTAAACTTAACCAACTTTAAATTCCAAACCTTTGTGGAAGTCGAAGAAGCAGCGGCTCGAATATCCGATTGCACTGATGCTATCAATCCAAGAGGAATCAGACATACCTGGCAATAACATTCCGTCAACCCTGCATCTACACCATCTTATAACAATCGACCCAATGAAGGAGGAAAAGGAACGACCGCTTTAAACTCGTTTCGAGGACAGTCAGGGAGAAGAGGAGGACGAGCTAATGGAGGAAGAGCTAACCCGTCGCCCCCTTTACCATGCAGCAAGGAGCAGATAATAGGACTTCTAGATCAATGGGTAGCAAACAAAGAAGAAACTCTACCACCCGTCTCAGCAGAACCTACTGCAGCGGATAAAGCACACGAGCGATATTGTCATTTTCATAGGGTACATCATCCAACGGTGGAATGTTTCTCGCTCCGCTACATTGTCCAAAGGAAGCAAGCCAAAGGAGAGTTAGAAATAGGGGACCAGAGTATAAACAATTATCCGCTTCCCCAGCATCAACTCATGATGATCTTGCACAATCCGGTGGATGGAGAAACCTGAAGACCTTGGGAAGATGTGGAAGAAGAATAAGTATATGAAGCATCTGAGATAACGACCTTCTCGGACACAAATGGGATCGCCAGCAAGTTCGCGCAGACTGTCTTGGCACAACAATTCTTTGATTCCTTAGGTTTCAGCGAAAATCAAATCCAAGAAGCATCAAAGGCAATCGCTGCAATCGCTTCAGGAAAGCCATATGATCCAGAGCCAAAAGGAGCCATCATTTTTTCAGACGAAGATATTTGCTATCCAGGTGAGCACCTCCGCCCCGTGTACCTAACAACTTTCATTAACAAGCAACCGTTCAAGAAAGCATTTGTGGATGGAGGAGCATCTCTCAACTTGATATCATTATACACATTAGATATACTCAGAGTATCATAATCGGTGATAAAAATGCATGCCATGACTGTGAGAGGCTTCGGAAGGCAGACCCAAACAGCGATCGGAAGAGTGCACTTGGTAATGAAGATTGGACCCATTAGAGCACTCACCCCCTTCTACGTACTTGAATATGATACTACTTTCCACGTCCTGCTCGGGAAAGGATGGATTTTGAATCACAAAGTAGTGGCGTCCATATACCACCAATGTGTCAAAACCAACATAGGAGGAAAGCAGTATCGAAATCCAGCTACAAACAACCCGTTTGGTCCGGAGGAAGCCTATATGGCCGATGTAGTCTTCTACACGCAGCTAATCACGGGTCAAGAGGAACAACTGGAGCACTTGACACCTCTACCAAAGTGGGAAGAATTCGAACCGACATAAAAAGAAAAGACGAATACTAAATTAGTATTTAGCCCGTCACGCATGGGACCTTCCGCAACAAACAAAAAGGCAAAGGTCGGAGCAAAGGACGTCCAATTAAAACTATTTTCACGACCAGAAGGTGGTCATGTATATCGCTTATAACAATTAGCTGGGGAAGTATCTCAGCATCAACATCATTACGCAATGTCATCTATAGACGAGGAGATGATAGATACAACCCCAATAACAGGCGAGCACCATGAAGAGGCGGATATGAATGTATCAGAAGAGGATATAATGCAAAGTTTACCGGAAGAGAAAACATCAGTCAACCCAACATTAGACGGTCTCCAGGATTAATCTTGGATTGGAAGAACATCTGCGGTGCGTACGTATTAGCAGACACTTACGAGAAGGAGAAAGAGAGCAGATGATCTGATTGCTTCAGGAGTATCAAGATGTATTTGCATTCAAATATAATGAAATGCCTGGCCTTAATAGTAGTATGATCGCTCATAACCTAGGCATCTCGCCCGAATACAAGCCAGTCAAGCAGTGGAGCCGTAACTTCTCAGAAAAAATAGAACTCGCAATTAAAGAAGAGGTGGATAAATTACTTGAGGAAAAATTCATCAAGCCGATCCAGCATCCCTTATGGTTAGCTAACGTCATACCAGTAGCAAAAAAGAATGGGAAAATCCGATGATGTGTCGATTATCGAGATATGAATCGAGCCTGTTCCAAATACGACTTTCCAGTACCAAACATAGATATGAAAGTAGACAACACATGTGGCCATGGGATGTTCTCATTCATGGACGGATTCAGTGGATATAAC
The DNA here is from genome assembly GCA_023531105.1 of Papaver atlanticum. Taxonomy (NCBI): domain Eukaryota; kingdom Viridiplantae; phylum Streptophyta; class Magnoliopsida; order Ranunculales; family Papaveraceae; genus Papaver; species Papaver atlanticum. The sequence goes on along the minus strand of JAJJMB010004448.1, from coordinate 1,355,623 downwards.
CAAATCAGGATGGCGGCAGAAGACACTCACAAGACAGCCTTTCAAACGCCATGTGAGAACTTCTACTATGTCGTGATGCCTTTCGGGTTGAAAAATGTGGGAGCCACGTATCAACGAGCGATGGTAGATATATTCCACGACATGATATATCTAATAATGGAGGTATACATAGACGATATTGTAGTAAAGTCAATAGATCGGGAAGATCACTTGAGACGCGTCTTAGACAGATGTAGAAGATACCACCTTAAGATGAATCCTCTCAAATGCGCGTTCAGGGTCACTTCCGGAAAATTCCTGGGATTCGTTGTAATAGATCAAGGCATACAAATCGACCACAGCAAAGTGGAAGCAATAACTACTATGATGCCACCTGCGAATGTCAAGGAGTTGCAAGCTTTTATCGGTCGGAGATCATACGTCCGAAGATTTATCCCAGGATTAGCTCAGCTATTGTACGCCTTTTTTCAATTACTAAGGAAGAACAAACAGTTTGAGTGGGGGGACGACCAGCAATGCGCATTCAATAAACTCAAAGAGTGTCTAGTCAGCTCCCGCGTCCTGCGCCCACCGATCAATGGAGAACTGCTCTACTTATACACAACATTCACCAATTTAGCGATTGGAACTCTATTGGCCCAAGATCTCGGCAACGATCAGTTACGCCCAATCTATTACATTAGTCGGGGGTTCAGAGATGTAAAATTCAGGTATTCAAAAGCAGAGCAGGCGTGTTTGGCACTCATTTACGCTACACAGAAATTACGACCTTACCTTCTCGCCCACAAAACTATAGTGGTAGCAGCGGCCAACCCAATCGCCTATCTATCTACAAAACCAATTTTATCCGGAAGAACAGCCCGCTGGTTATTACAACTATCTGAATTCCAATTAAAGTACCAACGATCAAAAGGGGTCCGCGGACAAGCATTTGCGGATTTACTGGATGAATTCCCAGGAATGGATACGACTGAGATAAGCGACGATATACCGGGCGAGGTTGCGAAAGACAAAGCAGAAGAACGATGGGTGATGTTTTTTGACGGGTCGTCATATGGTTCTTATGGAGGAGCAGGCATCGTATTTGAGACACCGATGTAGGATCTATTATCGTACGCATTCAAGTTAGATTTCGAATGCAGTAATAATGCAGCGGAATATGAGGCGCTTATCTTAGGATTACGATTGGCAGAAGAACTCGATTTATGAGCAATAGACATCAAAGGAGACTCAAAGCTAGTCACGAATCAAGTAACAGGGGAAAGAGGCGCACCTCGCTCCTTACCGCGCGGAAGTTCAAGAACTATTGGCGAGACGCGGAAGAACGGTCGTAGAACACACGGGGAGAACATCTAATCGTCATGCTGATGCATTAGCTACTCTAGCAGAGAAAATGAAGCTGAATGATGCCAATGAAGGAATAGTAGTGGTGAAGAAGAGAACATTACCAAGCACTTGGAAAGAAAACGCGGCGTTTGAACAGAAGGACGACTGGAGGCAAACTTACATCGACGATTTGGTTAAGAATACCGATGAGCAATTGCTGCCCTCTAAAGTACTAAAGCAATTTGTCATGGTACGAGGAACACTCTATTATCGGACACTCGGGGGAGCCTTAGCAAGGTGCTTGGGAAGAATAGAAGCGCAGGAGATCCTGAGCCGCATCCATGAGGAATCGCGTGGGAAAATAGGCAGCATATCACTGTATCGATGTTTACAAAGAATGGGTATCTACTGGCCAACCATGGCGGTTCAATCAGCAGCCGTCTAATATAAATGCAAAGATTGCCAAGCACCTCCACAACAAGCCGAAATATGCGTCGCAGAAACGGAAGATTGGAGGCAGCCGTATGTCGAATATATTAAGCACGAGCGTTTACCGTCAAATAGGCAGGATGCATTGAAAATCCAGCGGAAAGCCACTCGTTTCTTCATAAATGAAGGAATCCTATACAGAAAGATCTACGGAAATATGGTGTTGCACTGCTTATCTAGAGAAGAAGCGGAGGTGGTGATGGCAACGACTCATAATGTAGAACATCAAGGCATGCAGAAACTTTTCCTACAACTTTATTAAGGTGGGTTATACTGGCCTACAATGGAATTCGACATCATTGGGCCGATAAACCCAACCTCTTCAGGACGACATAAATATATTGTCACTGCAACAGAGTATTCTTCGAAGTAGGTAGAAGAAATTCCCCTCCGTGATTATGCCGGTGCCACTATCATCGCGTTCATCAAAGAGTACATCATATATATGTCGATTCAGAGCACCAATGATCATCCGATCGGATAATGGAACTTCTTTCGTTAACAAAGATGTCATGGAGCTGTTGGAGCGATATATGATCAAATTCCATACTTCAACTGTCTACTACCCCTAGGGGAATGGACAGGCGGAGGAAACTAATAAAACATTGTTGAGGATATTAAGCAGAACAGTGCACAACCACCACATGAGCTGGCATGAACAGTTACCACTCGCCATGTGGGCATACCACATATCTAAACGGAGCTCGACAGGATCCTCGCCATACTCCCTAGTGTATGGAGAAGATGCAATACTGCCAGCAGAAATAGCCATTCCCTCTGCACGGGTAGCAATGGCCAGCTTTACCACTCCGGATGAAGTAAGTAGGTTCGCTCATCTCGACATTTTGGAAGAGCGAAGAACCAAAGTCGAACGCTTTGCAGAAAAGTACAGACAACAGACGACAAACTACTATAATCAGAAAGTGAAAGAGCGGACCTTCTCGACAAACGACATAGTACTAAAGATCGCTCCACATGTCCAATGAGATGCCAAAGCTGGAAAGTTTGTCGCGAACTGGGAAGAGCCCTACATGATCAATGAGGCTGCAGAAAACGGATACTACTACCTTAAGCGAATGAATGGGTTTCGGATCAATACCCCTATTAACGGTAAATGGCTAAAGGCTTATTATGCGTAATCAAATGTAAGACGGATAGTCGAATATTTATAATAACTAAATTTTCTTTTGTTAATATATATCTTTCAATGGCCCCGAGTATGGCTAAGCTCCGGGTAAAGCCCACAGGATAAAAGTGAAAAGCCACGAGTACGGCTAGGCTCCGAGTACAACCATTAAATAGTCCCTAGTATGACTAGGTCCCGTGCATGACCAGTGAAATGCACAATAGCCCCGAGTATGGCTAGGCTCCGAGTAAAGCCCACGGGATAAAAGTGAAAAGCCACGAGTACGGCTGGGCTCCGAGTACAACCATTAAATAGTCCCGAGTATGACTAGGTCCCGTGCATGACCAATGAAATGCATAATAGCCCCGAGTATGGCTAGGCTCCGAGTAAAGCCCACGGGATAAAGGTAAAACGCCATAAGTATGGCTAGGCTCCGAGTACAACCATTAAATAATAAATAGTCCCGAGCATGATTAGGTTCCATGCATGATCAGTGAAATACATAATAGCCCCGAGTATGGCTAGGCTCCAAGTAAAGTCCACATGATAACAGTAAAAGCCACGAGTATGATTAGGCTCCAAGTACAGCCAATAAATAATAATCTCGAGTAGGACTAAATCCCATGCATGCTCAATAAAATGCATGGTAACCTCGAGTATGGCTAAGCTCTGAGTACAACCAATAAATGGGGAAAAGTCTCAAGTACGACTAAGTCTCAGACGCCAAGTAAAACCCACATAACAAATTTCGAAACATTATGCGTGGTTAACAGGATTGTCATACACATGGCCCAAGATAAAAATAATACCTATGATTAAGACCCGAGCATTAAATTGAAAACATAATTTATACACTCGCCATGAACAAACGAAATATACACTTGTTGATGGTGGATTTTAGTTCAAGGGTAAAATCGTAAAACCCCGTATTTAATGCGCTGTCATCCTGCAAAGGAACAAGCGCCATTCAAAAGTAATGAGTGTTCAGACCTCTTTACTTACATATGTATTGAGCAATTCAACATATTTATGAAATTTATCCAGAATGGTGCATGAAGCAACAATCCCACATATTCTGTAAATTTTAACCTACTGCATTATTAACTAATGCATGGCCTGCCTAGTATTTTCCTATGCTATGTTCCCAGCTGAACTTTCAATGTTGGCATGACATGACGATTAATGTTCACTCGCAGCAGAGTAGCAAGAATCTCCCGAAGTGTCAATATTGAAATCTGCATGAAAACATTCACGTAGGCTACACCACTCTCTGATAAAGAGATCAGCGTGTTTACACACTTTTTAATTAAAAGTTAGCGCGATCGAACACGTTTAAATTCCTTAAGGAAAATCTAGACTGTCCATATCAGTCTTTAAAAACGATCAAGGCCACACGATTTGGCCACACAATTCAACAAGCCTAGTCAACTCCTAGCGGAACTATGCGATCATCATGATGACCACCGGCGGGCCCACTAACATCCCGACCAATCGAATTCCATCTAGTACACTCGCAACGCCTTTGAAAGCTAACCCTAACATGGGTGATCGCGCTATTGAAATATGAGCTCAAACGAGCTAAGACCGGCAAAAACGGTCTCAAAAACATCACGACCGCCCAACTCAGCTAGCTTAGTTGGACGGCTTAGATATTCCTTCGAATGAGCGTCAAACCGTTTGCCCAAAGTAGGGCGATCGCGCGCTCTTTAAACCCTAAATTAAGTCAGTGGCGTTATGCAACTGCCGCAAATTGATCGTGTCCATCCATCTTCGCTAACTTGGTCGAACAGCTTAGATCGGATTCTAGATGGACAACAGCGTGGCACTGAGATCACCGGCCACCCCTCTTCCATGAGGAGCGATCGGCCAAGCCACGACTTTCTCATGTGGCCCCCGAACGATCACCCAAAAGAGGCTGGCCGCGCTGTTTGCATAATCCAACGGGCAGTACACAACTACCGCAAATCATCTCGTCAATCCAACTTATCTAGCCTGGTCAGATGGTTTAGGTTTATTTTCAGGAAGCCAACAGGGTAACGCTGTGATCATCGGCCACCCATCCTCCATAGGGAGCAATCGACTAAATGGTAGCTCACCCATAGGGTTCTCAAACGATCGCCCAAAGGTGGCCGGTCACGCTACTTTTTTAAGACATTCAACTCACAACTAATTTGAACGAGCTCTAAAACAACGATGTTTCCTGCACATCGATTATTTTCAGCTGCTTGTTTAAAAGCGATGTTTTATAAATATTGATTTCACAAATAATTTTATTATTTTACCTAAAAGTGTTTTTAGCGACGAGTCTCACGACTTGACCCATTAACTTGAGACATCAAACATGTCACAAACTGGGGGATGCTCACTGGGGTATTGGTCTGGCGGTTTACAGCGTGCGGCGTGCAACGCGCCTATTACAAGAAAATGTCAAGAGAGGACGGACGGTTAACATCAATGGGAGTAGTGGGTGAAAGTGTGACCAGTTTTCCCTCGTAATGGAAACGTGGTGATCACCACTTCTTACACAACCCCACTTCTCCACTACTTAACTACCTCCACTTCCTACGAGATCAGGGGTGCGCTCAATGACTTGTATAAATAGGATTTCAACCTATTTCAACACAGGAGAACACAAGTGTTATCAACACAAGTATCCAGAAAACACCGAAAACTGATAGCTTACATTCTGCAAGCCAGTTCCACATTCTGATACAAGTCATAAAACAGCCACACCTTCATAATTCAACATTCTAATCTCAAACACCTTCTTCGTTTCTCTCCCTAAGATCAACCCTTCTCCTTCACTTTGTGACCGAATTGAATCTGAACGACCATTTCTTAGTTTAGGCCAGAGTCTTACAGATTGATCTCTCGAATCTAAAAGTACTCATGTGTAGTACATTTGTTTAGGGTTTGAATTTGCTTCTCATCAACACACCCAAATTTACCGAAAACAGCAGAATCAGTTTTTACCCCAAAACAACTGGCGACCACAGTGGGAGATTAATCTCTCGATTGCAAGATCAATTTTCTCAAATTCAAGATGGTAGATCTTAGGTCTGGGTCAGTTACCAATCCTGATGCTACAGGCGCTGATAACACTCCTGGTGCCAATATCCCTGCCGTTAATACCAATGTACCGCCTGCCAGCACAGTCAACACATCGCATGGTGTTACATCCTCTAACACCAACACCAATAACGCTGGAAGCATCATGTGACTGACCAGAGAATTTTTGCTCCCAACGGGTCGGGTTACGACCCGCCAGGCAAGCTCCGACTCTCTGGTACGCCATTCGAGAAACCGGACTTCTAAAATTTTCGAATTCTCTGAGCATATGTCCCATACCATAATACTCAGAAAATCTGACAAGCTCAAGGGTCACCGAATCTAATTCCAATCTTTATACTGTGATGATCCATTGTATCTCTCGAATACTAGTCACCATTGCCAATAGAGAGGAATGGCCAGTTGGCATTAAGATTTATCACCAACAGGGCAAAATAAATCTATGATAAGCGTGACCCATAGCACTGTACAAGTAGTTCATAGACTAGACATTCTAACACCGGTAACGCCTTAGATATATCACAAATCTAGATTGGAACACCATTCATATTTTCAATATATATAAAAAAATACCACAAACTAGCAAGTACTGCACGTAAAAATTAATAAAGACACAAATTCTACGATCAAAGGAATTCCGGCAGCCGTCAATCCAATAGATCACGTACGGTACCGCTGTGTGACATTTTCTCCCATATCGATGGGACTTGCACTATAAATATTGCAGTCTTTAGCCAAATCCAAATCCAAATCCAAAGTCTTTTCCAGTAGCAAGTACCGGGTCGACTAGAGAATATCTCCAAAAAATATAACATAGTTTTTACGCCGGCTTGTCAAGCCTTTCACAACCCACATTACGTAGGAAAAATCTTTGACACATTCCGTGCCGCAATGGTTAACCAGAAAGGGGTTGACACACCACTCTAGTTGGGTTTACGTATTCACGACCGTTAGAATGGCATACCCACATGTTCCCTTCCCAGAGAGACCTAGCACGGAAAACCTGCTAGCAGATGGTGTAACATGTTCGCTTCGTGGTATCCGCATATACCTTAATATCCGAGGATAGTTCCGGGAACCAAACATGGGACGGGACTGAAGAGGTAATCGGGCTTGCCGTTCGCCGCGCAGAGCGGAGAGCCAACCAGCACACAAGAACCAAACACCACTCATACGCCAACACGTATTGTCCATCAAGAAACAACCGTCTCCAGTAGAACTAGCAACACAAGCCAGTTAAGGCAAGGAAGCACGAGCACCAGAGACAAATCGTTCCCGGCGGACACGCTGAGCGTGCAAATCATACAAATCATATTGCAGTCTTTAGCATCAGTACAAATCATACCAATATGAATCAATATAATGGGCATGAATTCATAATTCATATACTGATAACATAAGACTACACCTCATTTATGATACAAGCATTAAGAATTACTCACCCGTGGGTTGAAGTCCTACAAGCAGATTGAAATCTCCACCTTTCCATCACTATCAAAGATCATTTAACACTTAGAAGAATACCCAAGTGTAGACAAATACTAGCCCACCATTTATCTTAAACTTGTTGGTAGATTGACTGCTCTTCTCTGTGGCATTTTATTTAGTAAAGCAAAGCACACAGTGATTAGCATATGAGAAAAACAATAAAAATCAAAGGAAACTTAAAACCCTTTTTTACAGTTCTTTGAGACTTTTTCTCAAACACCTTGTGCGCGTCTTCTGGCGGTAAAGGATATTTAGATTTGTTGTTTCTCTTTACCCTAATTAATATTTCCTTCCCTGCAATTTCAATTTAGGAAACAAACCCCAAATTCCCTAACCAACCATAAACTCCAACCATTCACAAAATATAACCATTATTCCTTTAATTGAATGGCAACTACAGCATGTACTTGCACTGTTTTACAACTAAAATACATCCTTGTACTATCTGCATCCCGATTCAAAACAACAATAGACATAGCCTAAAACAATAACAAATGATAGCCAACTCCTCTTCCTTCCAGGACTCTAAATACTCAGGTTCAAAACTATTAATCCACCCAAAATCCATCAGCACATATTAGGTAAGGAACAACCAAGTATTTGAAAGGGTTTGCAAGTCTTAAAGAGAAAATCATTTGGATATCACTAAAACAAGCGTAACCTCTTTCAGATTTTTGGTACAATGTAAAGTGGTTCAACAATGATTCGCAGGGAATCGAGTTTATGGTTTACACAATTTGCAAGTTTTGACTACTAGAGTGTTCAAAACATCAAACACAGAAAAGAAGCCATGTTGATTAAGTTCAACTCTCAACCAACAAAATTGTTAAAACCACAAATTTATGGAAATATTGTAAACCCATTCAAGCAATATTCACGAATCCAACATTATAAACAAATTTGGGGAAAAGTCCCAAATTTTACATGTAGAACCCTAATTACTCTGTAAACCACAATTTCAGTTCAAAGAAGAATTTAAGCAAAGCATTTAATCAAAACTTGCATTGATGGTGACTTCACGAATCCACTGATTGATAAGAATTTCTTGTTCATTCGAGTATAAAGAATGATTACCGCAACAGGGAGAAGAAATCTCATTGTTCCGCTTATGGAATCAACCAAAGTTAACAGCACCAACAACTTCACCTATTCTCATCTCCACTAGGTTCATGCACGCACAATTTCAACCAAGTTTCTTAAATTTTCATTCCAACAGAAAATGAGAAAGGGGAGAAAAGAAGAAGAAGCAGCCGAACCCTCCTCAGTCCTCCCTCCTTCCCAAAACAAAATTCTTTTTGTGTTTTAAACTGAACACAATTTGCATGAATTCACCCTGAGCCACGTGTTGAAAATAAGGTAAAGTGGAGACATGTGTCTTGCTCGCTATATATCTATTTGGGCACCCAAGGTTTGGACTTAGGCGGTCATTTCTATTTAGGCACTGGAATTTTTTATTAAGAAACCCACAAGTACCGGGAGGCACTCAACCATTGGAGTTTTAGGCATTATAAATGTAGAATTTGATTAATGGGTATAGTTAAGCCCAAGAAAATTTCCAGACGATTACGTCAACAGATTCAGAATTCAAGCTTTGGATTGTCACGACCCAAATGTGACCGAACAACAGTTGGTGGAGTCATGCATTAACGGTATGGTTCTCATCTTCCGCAGTTGGTGGAGACATGCCACTCACTGGTAACACCCACCTTCCACTTTTCAAGAGGATGATAAAAATCAAAATGAGACTTCCGATCACTCATCCGGAGGCCCTCCTTAAAGACAAAACGATTGAAGCTCTTGCGGATTTCCAATTCCTTATCTGAGGAAGCCCGTGGCGGATTATAAGGAGCTCCCTGGTCAAAATCGAGCTGACAAGCGACGCGAATTGTATTATACGCCTCAGATGAAAACCTACCTCCATGAAATCCAGGAAGATGACCCGGCAGGATGGAAAGGATGATATCAAAATCTTCAGAATTGATCTCATCCGCTGAACTAAGCCTCCTCGGGGACTAGATAACGAAATTATAATGCAGGAGACCTGAACGACCATCGCGATATGATAAATGGTTGAAGTCACTACCTTTTTCCATATAATCCTTAAGCTTGTCCCTGGGGGGAGAACCCTTCTTATGATACAAAGCCATCCGGGGATGAGAAGAGGGCACGTTTACCAGCCGCTTGGTGCCATCATCTTGAACAACTTCCTCTCTTTTAGAAAGTGCAATAGGATTTGGTTGAGGCCTGTACAAAGGAAAACGCTCACAAACCCACGCTTGAATAAAATTAGCAGGAACAAAATTTTCCACCTCATGAGCTCCATCCACATGACGAATTTCATGCGCCAGTATGTCCAAATGGCGATACAAACCACCCAAAAACAAAGGGGCGAGTGGAAATGAAACGCCACGAGACATCAACACTGCCAAAGGAATCAACTCATTCTTGATGGTGTCCCAGGGACTGTGCTCGATCTGGTTCCCTTTCACGCAGAGGAACACCTTTTCGCTCGCCAGAAGTCAGAGGAGCCCAATATTTTATCCAACATGAGAATGAAGCACGACGTTGCCCGGACCTAGATTTTTGACTACTTTTATCCCCTTCTACTTCTTGTATGTCGTCAAACTCCTCAGCCATAACCCCCTTCAGGTAAGCTTTAATAGCGGATGCCATGAGTTTAGGCGAGGATGAAGTACTGGCAGTGGAACATGTGCAGTGGTCATGTAGATTTACCCTTATTCTTGGCCATAGACGCCACCTCGTCTTCCCCTTCTTCCGGAGTTCGACTTTGACCTCGTCCGACAACTGAAAATTGATCAATTATGTCTTGGCTAAGATCAAATGGTCGTGATAACCTTATCACTCGGGTTCATAGCCTTGAAAACACAACAGTCAGCAAAATAAGTATCTCCATAAATGGGAAGCCCGGTAAGCGCAACCACGTCTTCTAAGACTGGGGTTTCCTCGCCCCAGGAAAACAAAAACGTGTGAGGATCAATCATTCAGCAAGCGAACAAACGCGATAAGCTCTCATGGTCTCGACGAACAGTCCTATACTTTGAGGCTTCTATAGCAGCCTCTATATCCAAAGAGCGGAGAGTCCTTTTATGATCGAGATTGGAGAGGATATATTCCACCCACGGATCCCAAGCGGTGGGAGACTCGGCAGACGAACGAAGAATGATGGAAGGTAAAACATAATCCCCCCTATGAGTTGCTAGACGAGGTATCTTCTCTGAAGCGGCAATTGGAGACACATCCGCCTGGGGACGAATAAGCCAACCATCGGACGAGGATGGAGAGAATGGACGAGGGTTTAACATGCGAGGAACCCAGTAGTCATTCATGGGGAAGAGGATGAAGCCATCCTCTTTTATAGGCGACCGAAGGAGATCCTTAAGCCTGTGATTACCCCTTATTTCATCAAGCGTATAAGAAGGCCTGTTAGGCTGATCCCTCTCAGACGAGTCTTCAGCCATAGTGTTTAAATTATTTAAAGAAATGAGCAGGATAAGGAAAAGAAACAAAGAGAGAGTAGATGAAAAATAAGGAGCGGGATCTCTCCTATTTATAGAGGGGTAAAAAGGCAAAAGTATTTACCAAAAGGTCTAGTAACCGCTGTATCCCAAGGGTCGTGACTGTAACTGCCCAGGAATCTCATCAGCCTCAACCGTTAAGGGGCGTATCAACATGTGACTGTTAACCCGGTCTGTGACCAGTCAACAGTCAAGGGACTAATGTTGATACATGAAAATAACCAATCCAAAAGGAGGTAGCCCCCAAATCTATTAAGGGTCCCCCCTTTTAGGTATACGGAGACTAGGCCTAACCCATATGATAATGGATGAGCCTTGCCCATGAAAGGTAGTCTTAAATTAGTTTGGCTTTGTCCTTGGACAAAGGAGAAAGGCCTTACTCCTAAATCCTTAATAACTTGGATAAGAGGAAAATGGCAAGAAAGGTAATATATTAGTCTTATGGGTACTTATCCATAAGAGGGGGAAAGGAAAGATTATTATAAAAGGGGAAAGAAAGTATACTTAGAGGACAAAATTAATCCATCTTATCTCCCTTGGCCTCCCATCCCCTTGGGAGTACTTGCTGTGATTATTGCTAGTTCCTTTTGTTGAAGGTCGTTCGAGCTTTTCCTGGGAGTATGGCATGAGTTACTTCAGCATCGTAACGCCTGGTACTCGGACATTGGCTTGATGCATTTTCTCTACCCTTCTACACTTTTACCCACTCAACAGTTGGTTTTATGCAATATTTTGCAATTATCTTATATACTCAAAAATTGAGCCAACACATAAAAATAAGGCTTGACTATTACCACGTTACTATTATTTTTAGAAAATCCAAAAGATTTGATGTGGTATTCGACACTTTGATAGCAATACGTGATGTTCTCCCTGTTTTTGCCTAAACAAGCGTGGAATGCAAGATCCATGGGAACTATCATGTAATCTGCTGATAAGAAGCAGGGATCCCAGTGCCTTAAAAATAAAGATGAAAGCAATTAAAAAAGATTGCGGAGAATTCGTGTCAATACTTAACGCTATATATAGACAAACTAAAAGCGATGCTTCAGATGAAGATTTGGTAAGTTGTACCATTTTATTGAGTTTTTCCGTTTGGTGATATTAGTAATTAACTTTTTTTTAACATAATATTTCAGATACGAGATGCACATGAGAAATTTCAGAATCAAACAGGGAAACCATTCAAGTTTGACGCTTGTTATGAATTGTTGAGATTGAAAGTCCCTGGATTTAATTATCAGCTTACTGTCGCACAAAATAGTGTCATGTTTGAAAACCATCATAAATTTGTACCAGTCGAAGATGGGGTAAAGTAATGCCTAACGAAGAGACTCGTTAGAATTATAAGTATCGGGCGAGGCCTATCGAAACAAAAAAATCCAAAAAAGGGTTGAAGAAGGATCGCGAGCAAGGTATATTCAGGGAAGGTAATAGAGACAAGTTCTTCGATTAATACAGAAGAACACAAGATCTATCAACATAGTGCAAATATGTTGGAGTATGTTAAGGAAATACGATCGAGGAAGGAATCTATCAAAGCGGAACAAGAAGCTCATCTCCAAGCAGTTTAGGCATCTAAACAACAACAAAGTTATCAAATGCATTAGCAACAGGGTTATCAAATGCACCAACAACCGATATATCAAATGCAGGAACAACAGAGTTATCAAACACAATTAGAACAAGATAATATAATTATGGCTATGGATCTAAGTAAGTTATCTCCTTACGAGCGAAAATATTATCGACATAAGAAAAAAGTATATCTTGAAACACCTCTAATAGTTATCCCTTAATTGAGTTTAATTTTTATTTCGAGTCAGTCTAGTTTTAAATAAAAGCGTTGCTTATATTTTAGTTCGTTTAGTTGTGGTCTTAATTAAAATTAGGCCCCATCACGTGAAAACTCGCAAAGTAGCACACACATTGGGCCAAGACAAGAATGATATCGGGGAGAGTAAGGAAGATATCTGGAAATGATACATATAGAGTTCGGACCAAACGCCCCGATAAAGAATACAACAACTCTGATGTGTCCACCAAACACTATAACTTAGGCTGTATTAAAATTTTGTCTACAAATAATGGGCTAATCTATGAGAGAAAGTTAAGTTCTGATAGGGTGAGAGAAACAAAGAGTAAGACTGTGAGAGAGATAACTTAGCCCTGGTTATTTGTATTTGATTTCTAATTAAATAAAGACATTTTTTTCCCTCGTGGACGTAGGTAATCATGTCGAAGCACGTTTATCTTTGTGCGTAGTTACTCTTTATTCTCTCGTGTTTGTTTGAGTCTGGTGTTAAAGGCCTATAGGGTTACCCTCTGGTCCATTAGTGTAAAAATGAATAAATTAACCTTCATTTTTCGGGCTTGGTAAAATTCAAAAAAAAAAAAAAAAAAAAAAAACTTATCATGAATCCGCTCATAGTGATTAAATATAGATAGTTAGACTTTTAGCTACTACTTGATGACGTGGCATTCATCACGCCTTCTTAGCAAACCTATGAAACAAAAAGATGAAGCAGATGACGTATTCCAAGCTGTTGGCCAAGTTATCTTGGCAATCTCTCATCATATATATTGTTGTTGGAGAGAATGTTTCTTTAAAATAAGAAAAATTCCAACGTTAGTGACCCAAAAAAAAAAAAAAAAAAAAAAGATAACGACATCCCATTAATTGGAGATGCTCTTAGTAGTTTCGTATCTCAGCGACCTTATTAGCAGGTGCGGAGCCATAGGTTGGCTAAACCTGGTTGTAGCCCACTATGTTAAATCCAGTCCACCAAGTCTAAGTCAAAGTCAAGTTTTCCTCTGCCGCTAAACTTTGATATATCGTGTGACGCTGTAAACTTTTACCAAATATTGAATTATTAATCGTCTGAAAAAGAATGTCTGAAAGTTTTCCTTTACCCTTTAATATCGAAATTGGTATTGTTCTCTGTGATTAGCCTGTTTCTAGGGCATAGGTTTTATAACTTCTGTTAAAATTGTGTTGTAAGCCTGTAAAGTTTGATTCTTATGTTATGAAGTTAGGTTTTTTTGTTAGAATTATGACAATTATTGATCAACTATTAAGGTGATGGACTCATGGTGAATCTGGTGATGTTCATAACTTAAACTGGTAATCAAGGATGTAAAAGAGGAATAATCACTCTGGAGACATATTTTAACCTCAAATAAATCAATAGAAGATGTAACAAGTGATCCTTCATCTCTTTCTGCATCAAATATTCGTATAAGTACAAATCAAGCATCTCCAATTGTAAACAGTGAACCCGAATAAGTGAAAGGCCAAATAGCTGAATGTGAATTGTGGATACAAAATATCGCTCAACCAATAGGAACGCGAAAAAGTCATTTGTTAACAGATTTGAAGGCGAAGATAATGAAGACCATCAATCACAGGCGGTGATAACAAATCTATTACGTCACTTCTGACGCGCGCGATGACGTCACAAGAATCACACAAAACATGTGAGGATCAACGCGATAACTACAAGATAAGGCGATAACATCGCCCTCCCAGATCCGAAATAAAGGGCTTTATTAGCTGTCATCCACTATGTATAACCACTATAAAAGGCACCAGAAGCCATTATATGAGAGAGAGACCTTTTTTGAGAGTTTGTGCAAGGAATTTAGGAGAGAGAAAGTGATTTGTTTTCCAAGTTAGGGTTTTCTCATATTATCTTTTGTGTATGTTCATGTTCTTAATAAAAAAAACTTAGAGAATTTCTTGTCATTTCTTAGATTTACTTAAAATCATCAATTAGGTGTGCTGTGGGATTTCATACAGCTACATTTTGGCGCATAGAAACAGCTCGGATGAGTAAGAGGGATGTTCCTCACCTGTGATTTGTTTATAAAATGGTTTAGAATCGTTTGTTTTGTTTTTCAAATGCTTAAAGTTTGTTCTCCTATTGAACAGATTTGATGATTTTCTGAATTCTAGATCTTGCAAAGAATTTGAGTCTTCTTTAAGAAATCCCCAACAGTGGTTCTTTTAGTTTTAAGGATTGATTATCGCTTTTACGGATTTCCTGGTAGTTACCGGATTTTCACTAATATTTCAGGGTAAATATTGAAATCAAAAGATTAAAGGACGGAAGATCCACCAGCAGAGAAGAAACGTCAACAGATGAAGAAGGAATTACACAGGATGGAAGGCGCAAAAGCGATGAAAACAACAACAAAGCAGTTAAGACCAGCAAGAGAACCACAACGAATCGAAGTAAAAGAATGAAGCAGGCGTATATAATGTAATTCGATAACACATTCAGCTGTGACTATTGCATGATTTCACGCAGGTATTATAGGGCGGATTCACAAACGCGACTATGATGGGAGGAAGATAATAACTATAGACGAAGTCCCGCCTTTGAAACAACGAATAACATTCACTGCAGAAGATGCACCACAGGGAAGCCAAACGCGTGCAGATCCACTGGTTGTCACTTTAGCCACAAGATGAACTCTAAAAGGAAGAAAAAAAAATGCGGAACAATTAGAAGAATGGGCGGTAGATAAAGCTTTAATATATACATGGATCTCGGTAGATATACTATTCTACCACGCTTTCAATAGCATGGGATACAACGATGCGGAGCTAACCTCACCAAGATACAACATTCACGGGTTCAATAGTGTGGTAACAAAACAGAAAGGCGAAATCATCATGAACATTGTTCTAAGGGAGATAGAAATGCAGGT
The DNA here is from genome assembly GCA_023531105.1 of Papaver atlanticum. Taxonomy (NCBI): domain Eukaryota; kingdom Viridiplantae; phylum Streptophyta; class Magnoliopsida; order Ranunculales; family Papaveraceae; genus Papaver; species Papaver atlanticum. Next base: position 1,339,876 of record JAJJMB010004448.1, on the reverse strand, counting down.
AAAATTTTGTGTAGTGGATGTTGAATCACCTTACAACATGCTTATGGGGCGACCATGGGTACATGGGATAAAGGGTGTAGCGTCAACATTCCATCAATGCTTGCGTTTCCAAATGCCAAGTGGCATAGGAGAAGTAAGGGGCGATATCAACAGGGCAAAAACTTGCAGTCAGGCAGATATGCGAAATTATGAAGGGAGAGCAAAGAAGCGAAAGGGTCGATGGAGAAATGCGAAAGAATCAAGGAAGGAGGAGGAATGCAGGGTCTACCAAATTAGGGCGAAAGAAGGAAAAGGAATACCAAGCGAGATCCCATAAAAGGAAGGAGAACCAGTGCGCGAAATAAAGGAGCCAACCCCATTAGGAGAACCAAAGGTGAACTTTACAACAGCCAAACCAACAAAGGAGATAAACATAGGGACGGAAGAAGAACCAAAGATCTTGAAAATCGGAACCAAAATGGAGATGGAATAAGAAGAAAGAGTAATAAACTTATTGCGCGAATATAAAGACATCTTCGCATGGAGCATGGAAGAAATGCCAGGAATAGATCCATAAGTGCATGCCACAGGTTGGACATTAACCCCAACATGAATCCATTCAAACAAAGAATAAGAAACATAGCAAAGACGTATCATCCACAGGTGGAGGCGGAGCTACAAAAAATGCTTGATTCAGGAATCATTAGGCCAGCAAAATACCCAGTTTGGATCGCTAACATGGTTGTGGTACCAAAGAAGAATAAAGGAATAAGGATCTACATCGACTTTAGTGAGCTAAACAAAGCGTGCCCGAAAGATAGCTTTCCTCTTCCAAACATACCCTAGATGGTGGAAGCAGCCACATGATGCGAGAGATTATCGCTCATGGATGGATACTCAGAATATAATCAGATAGCTCTAGCAGGGGAAGATCAATAACACATGGTCTTCTTTGCACCAGAGGATTATATTGCTATACAAGAATGCCATTTGGGTTTAAAAACGCAGGCGCGACATACCAGCGGATGGTATAAAAAATATTTGCAAGATGGGTGCACACGACGTTGGAAGTCTATGTGGATGATATGCTAGTAAAAAGTAAAAAAGAAAAAGACCACGTCGAAGACTTGAAAGAAATATTCGAGCAAATGCGTTAGTATAAGATGAAAATAAACCCAGCAAAATGCATTTTCGGAGTCGCGTCAGGAAAATTCTTGGGCTATATTGTATCAAAAGAAGGACTAGAAGTAAATCCAGAGAAAGTGCAAGTAGTACGCGACATGCCTTCGCCTACAACAGTGAAAGATGTTCAAAAGCTTAATGGATTGCTCGCTTCATTAGGGCGGTTCATCTCGCGCTCCTCAGGCAAGTGCAAACATTTCTTCAACGTCTTAAATAAGGGTACTAAATTTGAGTGGACACCAGAATATGAACAGGCGCTGCAGAGTATAAAAGACTATTTGGCTAATTTATCTATTTTGCAGAAACAAAAACCAGGGGAGGAATTACTAATATACCTTACATCAACACCATACGCATTGAGTGCGGTATTGCTTCGCCTAGATGAAGGAGTGGAAAAGACAATTTATTATATAAGCAAAACCTATAGTTCTGCGGAGAAGAATTACACCAAAATTGAAAAGCTCATTCTCGCGCTGGTATATGCAACACAAAAAATCCGCATTTACTTTCAAGCGCACAAGATTCGAGTCCTGAATAGAACTCCAATCGAATCCGTGTTAAAGAACTCAAAAAGAGTAGCGAGAGTGGAGCGATGGAATGCACAAATTGAACAATTTGGAGTAAAGTATGAAAACTTATCCTCATCAAAGTCACAGGTTATTGCAGATTTTTTGGCAGAGTTTCCATTAGAAGAAGATGAAAAAGTAGAAGATATGATGGACATTGATGAGGAACAAGGAAATCCAAAAGACCTGTCAACAGAGCACAATCCAAGAAGATGGGAAATACTGGTGGATGGATCTGCCAATGGAGAAGGGAAAGGAATAGGAATCGTATTTATTTCACCTAAAGGAGCAAGGACGGTGTATTCATTCAGACTAGAATTCGCTTAAACAAATAACGAAACAGAATATGAAGCAGTGGTGCATGCATTAAGAATAACGATTGAAATGAAATTGGAAGACATAAGAATAACTAGTAATTCACAGCTTGTCATTCGACAAATACAAGGTATGTACAGCATGAATGAACCATCACTCCAAAAGTACAAACAACTTGTCGAAGAACTCTCCATAAAGATACCCAAAATAGCCTGGAGACACATCTGTAGGAAGGACAATCGATTTGTAGACGCGTTAGCATTCATCTCTTCCATGATGACAGATCCCACCGCCAGATACGTGAAGATGGAAATGATACTGCTACCTTCAGTCAATAAAGAGGAAGAGGATATAGAGGTGATGGTCTTGGAAAATCAAGAAGAAAATAGAGAAGAAGAAAGAACGGATTGGAGAGCACCCATTCACCAGTATCTAGAAAAAGGAGAACTTCCAAGAGACAAGTTGATGGCGTATAAAATTAGAAGCAAAGCCACCAATTATGAATTGAGAGATGGAGTGCTCTACCGAAAATCATTTCTCGGACCCTCATTAAGATTCCTAACTAGGGGGAAGGAATGGAGATATTGAAAGCCATCCATTTTGGAAACGTCGGTAACCATAGCGGAGCAAGATCACTCGTACATAAAACTAAAGGGCAAGGATATTTCTGGTCGTACATGCATAGAGACGCAAAGGAGGTATCCAGACGATGTGAAGAATGCCAACGCCATGGAAAGAGAATACATGCCCCAGGAGCACCATTGAGTTCGACAACAAGTGTATAGCCATTCACGAAGTGTGGCATGCACATTGTAGGCCCATTCATAACAGGAACCAAGCAAAGGAGATACCTAATTGTCGTAACAGACTACTTCACGAAGTGGGTGGAGGAGAAAGCAACTAAGCATATTCGAGACTGTGATATATTCTCGTTCATATTTGAAAATATCATTTGTAGGTTTGGAGTCCCGGTACAAATAGTCTCGGACAATGGAAAACAGTTTGAGGGCGAAAATATCGAGATGCTATTTAACGTATTCAAGATTCAAAGCGGCAAATCAACTCCCCTGTATCCACAAAGAAATGGGCAGGTGGAAGCAACAAACAAGACAATTGTTGATATACTGAAAAAGAATCTTGAAGGGCACAATAAGGGATGGTGTGAACATGTACATAATGCTTTGTGGGCCTACAGAACAACTAGGCGAGATGCAACATGAATGTCTCCCTTTTGCTTAACATATGGAGGGGAGGCAGTACTACCAACAGAAGTTATCATACCTACCACCAAAAGGGAAGCATGAGAGAAGAACCTGAATACAAATCTGATCTTATCAAAGTTAGATGACTTGGAAGAAAACAGAGAGATTGCGTTGCAGTAATTATCACAAAAAATTGGTACGCGAATATAACAAAAGAGTCAAAGAAAGAGAATTCCAACCCAGTGAGCTATTGCTGCGAGAAATACCGCCCTACCAAAGAGGAGGAGATGGAAATTTAGAGAAGACGTGGGATGGACCGTATATCATAAAAAGGGTTGTCGTAAATGGGGCATATGAAATGAAGGGAGAGATGTAGGGCGAAAACTCGATCACCCGTGGAATAGAATATATCTCAAGAAATATTATCCCTAGGCGAGGAAATGAAGAAGCGTTCTCTTTAAGAACAATAGTAATGATGTAAGCGAATAAAACAAAGAAGAAAGATTTCTACAATGTAATGATCAGAGTTATAAATGCAAAATGGAAGATTTCTACTCCAAATGCTAGGCACTACATCAACTTATTAAACAAATAACCAGTAGAAGAAAAAGGCAAAAATAAGATCTCATAATAAGACCTTAATAGGAAGCAATAAGAATCAAAACCTCTAAATAGGGAGTCTAGCTAGGCATCCAACGACGGCGTGTACCCTAGTTCGCGTAAACGCAAGAGGTAAAATAGATAAGACTTAACGCGCATCACTACTCGGGAAAACCTGGTAATACATGGCTCAGGGAAAAGCTATACCGCCTTGGAACCTGAGTCATGGAGAAGTTGGGGCGAAACGAAAGCCTATCCAGGAGAGACTCCTGAGCCAAAAACTCAGGTCAATAAGTTCTCTCTTAAGGAGTGTAGAAACTTGATCACGGCACCGTGGTACACGGTTGAGCTAAGGGTGCCTAGGGCGTATGGAGCGTTTCTAGCCATCCTTAGCAAGTCCTGACTATGATACACTCGGTCCTCAAGAAAACCCAATTAGGGTGTGATCTCATAACCATAAGCCCTATCAGCGGAGGGATAAGGGGTCACGAAAACAACTGACTGTTGGTATCACTGGATGGGAAGAGCTCAACCTAATCCGTTAGGGGTAAGCTTCCTTGAAGGGGCAGTCAGGGGGAAGATAAAGGACGGCACCCTCCACTAGGGAGATGAATTGTGCCAAAGACGACAATGTCATGAGGCTTTTACTCACTGGAGTACTTAGGCTTATCGCGTTGTTGCACAAATATATACTGCAGAGGAAATAATACGAAAAGATGATAAGGCGAGATCAATAGATTACCACTTGCAAAAGTATTAATTGCCTGCGATTTCGTCGCCCTACCAAAACTAATACCCTAGGGCAAAGATAAGACCTGTTAAGTAGGGGGGATATGAGACCTCCACTTAGGGAGGCATAATAAGACCTCAAAAGAAACACCACTTGGACCTATAAATCTGATACTAACATTGTTTTGCAGATAGGAGATTCATAGGACGGGCATAGAGAAATAAAATAAAAAAGACGGTGTGAAAAGATTTGGCAACCATTAAATGCGAACAGATAAAGGCGGGAAAATCAACATGGCTGAGGCAGGTATGAATTTAGAAATTTAATCGCATATACCGTTACATGTGGTGAACATATAGCCCAATGCAAATTTAGAAATTTAATCGTATATACTCAGATTAATACTTTAAAGGCGAAGAACAGAGGCAAGTATGGGAATAAAAAACAAAGGACATGAGTGTTATTCGCCTTTTTAGACAAACATAAACATATAAAAACATCAGGGACACTTTAACATAATTAGCGATTGTGAATTGATAACACTCGAAATAAAAGAGTATAGTAGTACTTTGTCTTTGTTTAAAGTTAAACACAGGAATGAAGAGTCAAACAAAAAATAAGGTGAAAAAGACATGCCCCCCAAGCTTGGGAGCGCCCAGTTATCTATCTAGAACCAAAAGGACAGACGAAAAAGTTCAATGATCATCTTGTCGATCACCTTTGCCTTGTGAAGAACCATCAACACCAGGAGGATTCTCACCCCCAACAGACCCATCACCGGCTTCACTTTCCTTAAGTTGCCCCTGATGGACAGGAGATTCTTCATCTTCATCTTCACATTCAACATCACTCTCACTTTCAGGCTCAAAAAGCTCCTCATTAGCATGAACAATGGGAGGATTCATCTTTACCAAGGAAAGTGAATATTCGCGGAAAATTCGATCTGCAACCCTCTTAGATTTGACAAAGAGATCCCGCTCAGCATCCTTTTTGGTATTACCCACAGTGACCTCCATCACCCTTTAAAGACGAGAACACCTCCTCTCCAACCGAACCACCCGAGCCTCAGCATTCTTCCTAGACAAGGAGTTAGCATTGCGCTCACTTCGCACATTCACCAATTCTTCCTGGGCCTTGGAAAGTTTAGATTTCAACTTCTTCATGGCAGCCTTATGTGACTCATCAGATTATACAAGGACGCGAACATATAAATATAGGGCGGTAAAATAATCAAAGAACAAGGAAAATTTAAACTGAGGCAGAAGTTAAGGCAGCCAGCCTGATATGACTACCTTCCTTCTGAGAGAAAAGATGGAGAGATAGAGTAAGTTGACTATTTTCAAATCCATCAAAACACTTGTCAAAATCATCACCAACTAAGCCCTTAAGACGAGATCTGATATTTTGCTCACACTTGGAAAGAGAATCATACTCCTTAGATAGTATCTCATATGAAGATTTCAACTGTGCATATTCTTCCTAGAGCTGATTCTTACTTACAGTAGCCTTTATCTTACTTTGGATAATTTTCTCATTTTCACATCTTAACCTTTTCATCTCCTCATCGTATTGGCTCTTCAAAGTACGGAGAGATTCCTCTTGAGCAGTACAAGTCTGCTGCAATTTAAGGTACTGACGAGTAAACATCGCCTTTTCACTCATAAAGGAGCGTTTTTCTCCCGCAAGAGTTTGATTTTCATCTGACAGAGTTCGGTTTCTTATGTCAGAACTATACAATAATCCAGAAAAGTTGTTTACTTGAGAACCGAGGAGATCAGCTTGATTACAAAGACTTAAATTCTCAGTTTTTAGATTATCAATTTGGTCTAACATATAGGAGTGGTTATTGATCAATTGATCCAACTGATTCTGCAACTTCTCATTCTCAATGCGAGCATCCTCAGCAGAATATTGATATTCAAATCTCTCCATGACGTGCTTCTGACTTAAAGCTTTACACGTATGCGGATAGTCTATAAATTGAAAGAAAGGATAATACAAAATAAAGAACAAAAGCAAAAGAAAGAATGTTACCTCGAAGGTCTTTCTATGCGAAGACTTTCGGCTATAGTGGACTCGGCTAAAAGATCTCCTTTAGGAACAGATATTTGATCTTGCAACTTCGAAACTTGCTGGGAAAGATCTTTGATGATGCGACTGGAATCAACAAAACCTTCAATTTGGACAAGGCAGCGACGGGACTCCTAAGGAAAAACAAAAAACAACATAAGAGCGAGAAGAATACGGCACCAAAGGCAAGAGAGATTAAAAAACACGTACCAAACAATCAAGCGTAGTGTGAATGCTTGGATCCAAGCTAGAGAAAATATCGCGCATGTTCGGTTCATTAGGTGGAGAATCACACAGTAGTTTTGTAACATTATCACAAACTCGAGACAAGTAAGGGTCATCATTGGAAGAAAGGGGGGCTTTGCAAATCTTCAACAATGATTCAACTCCAGATTCAGCATCGTCCAATGCAATTCTATTAGTGAGAAGGGTCTCACTGACAACTTGAGTAGGCGGCATGCTTACAACTTGAGGAGAGGCGATGACATCATTTGAAAAAGTAGCGATAACATCCTTTGAAGGAGGATTATTTTGTAATTCCAACAGGGCGGAAGGAACAGCGTTGTGAACGCCTGTTTCTAAAGGGATCGACAAGAGAGTTTCAGCAGATGAAGTAACAGAGGCAACAATGGGAGAAGCATACGTCCGAGGCAATATAACCTCGTCACCAAAAGAAAACTCAACCTCAGGCAAATCAATAGTAGAGTCAATATTAACGGCATGACGAGATTTTTTGACTCTCCGTTTTTCGCGATTATCACCGCACCCATCAACCTTCGTACAATAAAGCAGGTAAGAAACAGAGGCAACAATATTGTTTCAACTAAAGGCGAAAACTTAAAAGCAAAGTATTTCTTACTCCTTTATCGTGCGAAGTTTTCCTCTTTTGTAAAACGCTTTCTTTAAGATTGGGCGCAACTAGAGCAGAAGAAGGTTTTGAAGAAACCTTAAGAACAAGCTTCCGTTTATCAGAAGAAGATTTCTCAATGTCCCTGGGAATAAAAGTATGGGAATATGAGCAGAAAGATAAAGAACAATAGAAAGATACAGAACAACAGCAGAAATATGAAGATCAGCAATGACAATAATAGGGGAAAACTTAAAATTAGAATCAAAATAAAGAAAGACAGAGATTCAAGCAGCATAACAATAACAAATACAAGAAATTACTAACCCAGAAGGTGGATCTATCGAATCAAGCAGAGATTAATGTTAAAGAGGGATCAAGGACGATGAAAAAAGTTTACATAGAAGAAGAAAGGAATGAAGAAGAAAAGAGAAGATGAAAAGAAAAATCTTTCTCTTCACAGTTATTAAGATAAGAAAACCGTCAAAAGAGGTCATAGGTGAAAAAGGAAAAAATATAAAGGACGTGTCGGTCAAAACGAGTGACAGTCAACACGTGTAGAAGGTCATACGGAAAACACGGGACTATGTCGGCAGATCTGAAGAATGTGAAAAGACAGGGTTGATGCGATAAATTAAGACTTCCCTTATTGCTCTCTCCTTCAGGCAAGATCAATACGAGAAGAGGTAAAATGTGGATACAAAGTATCGCTAAACCAATAGGAACGCGAAAAAGTCATTTGTTAACAAATAGTTGAAGGCGAAGATAATGAAGACCATCAATCACAGGCGATGATAACAAATCTACTATGTCACTTCTGGCGCGCGCGATGATGTTACAAGAATCACACAAAACATGTGAGGATCAACGCGATAATCACAAGATAGAGCGATAACATCGCCCTCCCAGATCCAAAATAAAAGGCTTTATTAGCTGTCCTCCACTATGTATAACCCATATAAAAGGCACCGAAAGCCATTGTATGAGAAAAAGACATTTTTTGAGAGTTTGTGCAAGGAATTTAGGAGAGAGAAAGTGAATTGTTTTCCAAAATAGGGTTTTCTCGTATTATCTTTTGTGTATGTTCATGTTCTTAATAAAATAGCTTAGAGAATTTCTTGTCATTTCTTACATTTACTTAAAATCATCAATTGGGTGTGCTGTGGGATTTCCTGCAGCTACATGAATCAACAGATTATCTTTTAACGTGACCCTGAATTTGCACCTACCATAGGAATCCTTATCAGTTGTCGGACAACTGTTGTCACTGGATTTTTTTTTTTTAACACCCCTTTTTTGAATCCTGACTCCGCCATTGCTTATTCGTTAATCTCATTATACCGAAGAAAATTGAGGTGTTGAGGTTCATTCCATGACTGTCCATAAGGATTGGGAATCTATATACTGCACATTCCTTTAGACTTAGACACAAAAGACTACTATTATACCAATCGAAATCTACCAAAATGGTCGGGATCAAAGCACGGGTTACTATCTAGTGAGTGAATGAATTTGAGGTTTAGTTTTCGGGAAGCAAACATCAACCGTTTAGGATTATTCTTATGCACATGCCAAAAACTGATTTTTGGCATATATGCACCCACTATGGGTATGCCAAACTGCCAAACTCATATGCCTATATGCCAGGAATAACATATAGGCATACACGATGGAGTTTCCAGTGAGCGATAGAGTTTCCATCGCTCAATGGTCATAATAACGCTCACTGGTCTGATCATCGCTTATTAGATCTTCATCCAACGGCTACTATTTTCCCCCTCTATAAATACCTAATTTCAATCTCATTTCAACTCACACCAGAATTTCTAAATCTCTCTAGAATTTATCAATCTCCCAATCTTCTTCTTCAAATCTAAAACAATCACACCTTCTCTACAATTCTTTATTTTTTGTAATATGGATTCACAATCTCAAAGTCAAGGCAAAGGCAATATTACAAAAAGCAAAGTCCGTGGTGTAAAATCCAACATGATAGAAGATGAATGCGTTTGTCGTAATTAGGTTTTTTTTTACACAAGATTGTATCAATGGTGCACAACAACATGGTAACACCATGTGGGATAATATATTTCGTAAATATGAAGAACAAACCATGAACATCAATTCTCGTGATGCAAAAGGATTGGCAGAACACTTCATTGTAATCAACAGGGAAGTAGCCGCTTATGTTGCATTGATAATGCAAGCCAAGAGAGCAGGCAAGGAGAGTGGTCAGGTGGATGTTGATTTTGAAAGACAGGTTCGTACAGATTGGCAGCGAAACATGGTTGGTAGGTCGGGAAAGGTACCTACAATTAACTGCAAGCGCACAGTGTCTATAACATAGATATGGAAAATACAGGTCAATCCCACAGGGAGTTGTTACGATGCGAAGCTAAACTTCTAAGTTCTACTATTGCTAATTCAAACACAGGGTATCAAAAGGAGGTTTGTCGATACGACTAGATGATGTTATGTAACACAAAATGGAAACAAAACAACGCAAATTAAAGGTACTAGGGTAGTCGAATCCACCTATTAACCTACACTAAGTCAATTTAGTCTCAATAATGTTCTTGTCCCTTGTTATGGACACCGGTCAAGATGCAAGTCTTCCGTTTATCTAGGGACTCGAATGGAGTGTTTAATGTCAACTAAGGTCACTAACTAATCCCTAGTATTAGCTGTCTTCTTACAGTACAACTAATCACAGACCAATTTGATTACTTAGATAATTAAACCTTTCCTAAGATGGATGGCCTAATATCAACTAAGGTAACTAATCCCTAGCATAAATTGTCTTCTTACAACACAACTCATCACAGATTAGCTTGGTCTCTTAAGCATGAGTTGAAGCACAATATAGGGTTATTCTATCTACCTATGTTGCATAGCAAACAAAAGGTGAAAGCAATATACTGTGACACAGTGATTATACCATTCCTATATCATTTTAAGCACAACAAGAACAATATCAGAAATTTCAATCAAACTAGCAATAGATTAAGGGTTTCATCTAAACCCTAGTTATGAAATTAAAACATGATGAAAAAATACTGAAAATTAATCTATATTACTGCTTGGTACTCCGGCTAATCCGGGCATACCCTTCTCTCTACAATCTCTTCCCTATTTATACACAAATTTCCCCTCAATCACTAGAATTCAATAATTAGAGAACAACCACTCACCCAAAACGCGTTTTCCCGACAAACCCCTTTTTCAATTCAACTCTGCAACTCCTTGATTTGATGTTCTATAGCTGTGAAGATAACCCTAATTTTATCTCTCTCAATTGTAGGTTCTAGGGTTACTGTTCTTGACAAGGGAGAAGAAAAAATTGAGAGAGATAGAGAGTAAAAGTTTAATTACATAGGGTGGCTATGAACAGAGATGGTCGGGGATGAATATGATTGATGGAGGGATAGAAGTGATGGTTCTTCAGAGTCTGTAAGGAAGAAAAAACGAAGTGGAGGAGATGTTTGGCTTCTGTTCGATTAGGAGAGGAATAACAGGTGCTCAGGTGTTGGGCGGAAGCAGCAAATGTCGATGTACCGCATGTAGATGCCATTGGATGCTCATCAACTACATCGAATCTGACGGCTCGGGATGGGTGCAGGCTTGGGTCTTGGATTTTATTTCTTCCTGGCCCATGGCTTCTTCAAAGCTAATATCTCAAGCCCACTTCTAGTTTGGGTCGTGCAAGCGACATTCTTCACTTGTGGAGAAGGTGCATATGACATTCTTCACTGCTTTCTTACGGGAGCTTTGTAGTCGCTCTTCCGTTGTCTCCAATTCTCTGCTCTTTTGAGTTATCAATTCATCCAAACTTTATTTAGTACCTAAAGAACACAAAATTAGTTAGTAAAAGTAGTTATTCTTGAAAACAATAAAAATACAGAATTTGGGATAAAATAGAGAATTGCAGCACAAAAGATGAGTTAAATGCCAATAAAAAGATATAGAAATGCAATATTTGGCACTCATCAATGGTAAACTGTTCGCTTACGAAAGTTGTTATCATATTTTGAAGGTGTTAAACAAATATAATCCAGATTTCTTATCAATTAATCAACAAGTACCTGAAAAGTCATCATATAATTCTTTTCCCTCAACACCAAATTCTTCACCATTTTCACCAGGTCCATCAAATTCTTCACTAGATACTGCAAGAAACCCAAATGGTAACTTAGTTTTTAATAATTATGATGATGGTAAAAGAAAACTGCCAGGGAAGAACAATGCAAGACTAGCTAAAAAATTAGCTTAAGAAGGAGGGAGTTCCAGTGGATTTAACATGGTGGAGTTTATGGGACATCAAAAGATCGTCGAGAAGCAAAGAGCAGTTGATAGGAAATTTCAAAACAAGAAGAGTAAAAAAAGTCGTCTTTCTCAAGAAAAAGTTGGGTTTGACTATGATAAGCATAATATTCTTCAAGGTAACACTTCAATTATGAACGCCCAGCAAAAACATGTGTGGAAAATTGAATTTGACAGGATTCAAGCACAGATTGAACAACAAGCTGGATTTACTAACAACAATGGTGATGATGATGATGAGGATGGAACTGATGATGAGTTTGATGTAGTAGTTCCTCTAGATGATTGATGAATTAAATTAAGTTTTAATTTGAAGTATTACATTTTAATTTGATATGTATCGCATTTTAATTTGATATGTTGTTATTGCATTCTACTTAATATTAGTTTGAAATGAAAAGTTGATTAATTTGAAATGTTGTTTCTCATTAACTTAAATAAGTCTATTGCTCATTAACTTAAATTAAAATACATAACTTAATAAACTACATAACTCATTGTATTCGGCCTCAAATCTTCATCTTCACAGTTAGTCCACTCTGAATCACGATGGGTTCCCTGAATTATCTTGTTATGAAGAATTATGTAAGTGAGCATAGTCTTGTACATTTCACGAGGACTCAACCCACGATATGGGCCACAAATGATAGCGAACTTCCTCTTCAAAATTCACAAAGCGCGTTCCACATCCTTCCTCGCTGCCATTTGGGCATCGTTAAAATGCCGGTATGAACGGCCCAATGCACCGGCAGGAGGCTGACGGTACCATTGAACCAAGGTGGGCCATTTTGGGTAGATACCATCCGCAAGATAATAGCCATGAGTGTACTTGTGGCCGTTGAGGTTCTACTCGACAAAGCTCTTCAATAATCTTTATCACCAGATGACGAGGCATACATAATCGACCTTGAAAATTTTGATCAGAGTACACACAATTGGGAAGAAAATAATCGTGCATCAACTTCTGATGGTAAAATTCCCTCCCTCGATACGTATACCTTCTTGAGAATACTTCTTGTGGCTCTGGAACTCTAGGTATTTGGCCTATATGTACAAGCATCAAAGTGTCGATTAGTTTATTATCTTCAGCTTCCTCATCATCAAGTTCTTGCAACCTCCTTCGATGCATTTCTTGTTGTAATCTAAACCAATTCATAATAACATTCCTCTCTTCATTGGATCTTGCCATTGATGATTATGAAATTTAAAATGAGAATAGAGATAGAGAAATTGGTGAAATATAGGTTGAAGTAGGTGTGAGTAACTTGGAGAAATACAAGGGCGTATATATAGGAACCAGTAGGGGGAAATAGCCGTTGCAAAATATCTAGTGGGCGATAATCATAATATCGCCATCGATACTATTTACGTCGCTCGATGTAATGTACAACGCCAACGATATTCATAATATCGCCAACGTTATTCACAATAACGCTCGCTAGAAATTCGGTCGCTTCGTGGTTTTCTCATAGTGACGCAATTGGTTTGCCATGCCACCTGGATGCCAAACACCCTCTTTTTTTTGGAATGTGCATAGGAATAGGCCTTATAGTTAAGGCTGGCAACGGATGAAAATCCGACTGATTTTAGGAAATCCGATTCCAATAGGTTAGTAGTTATCGGAATTCCGAAATCCGATAACATCCGACGGAATTTTAAAATTCAAATCCGATTCCGATAGGTTAACTTATCGGAAATCCGATAAATTCCGATAATTCCTACAAATATGAAAAAATTGGGTAAAAGGGATTAAAAATTACTAATCCGGTTAGAAATTCCGATAAATTCCGATAATGTATGATAATTTCTAAGAATACAATTTTCGATAGTCAACATCTTTATCCTAGAGGTAGGAAATTACTAATACATTCCTATGTGTTATCGGATGTCGGAACTTAACAATCGGATGGGGTCTAATCCGATTCCGTTACGTTAATGGGGAAAAATCCGATCCGACATCCGATATCCGATATAACGGATAAAATCCTATAGGATCATGAATTCTCGGAAACGGATTTCGGACTATTATTGACAGCCCTACTTATTAGATCACTAACTGACAATAATAACCTCAAAAACAAAAAAATTGTTTTCCGTCCAAACAAATCTTTCTTCCTTTTGTGTCCTCTCCTCTCCCATTTCTTCTTCTCCTCGAAAACCCTAAAATTTCAATCTCTTCGGATCATTACTCTTATCAACACAGGTAAAATCTATTTACACAGTCTCCTTTCTATTTCGATTAATTTCTGTTTTATTCTTTTTTCGTGTTAGGGTTTATCTTTCATATTTAATTTTATTTCAGAATGTTTTTAAAGGTTTTGTTTTGAAAGGGATTGAGAATGAAAACATGATTAATTTGTAAGAAAGGAGGTTCCTTTTTTTGTTTCTTATTGTTTTTTTTAGTGATTGGGGAATAAACCCTCTCATCACAGAGATATCAATATTATGTTTATAGTTTGATTTGGGTGTTAAAGAGCTAAAAAAACTCTGTTTTAGGAATGGGTTTGAAACATCTTAAATGACACCAGACCTCCACCATGGCACCACACCACCGCTACCTCCACCATGGTAACACAGCTCCTAAAAT
>JAJJMB010004448.1:1270328-1325468 GCA_023531105.1 Papaver atlanticum | reverse complement strand
GCTATTGACTTCGAAAAATAGTGTGGTGGTGGTGGCAGTGTTGATGTAAGTTGATCAATGTTATGTTTAGTGTAGTGAAACAACCTTGGATACTTCCGTGCAGGTAACAATGTCTAATTAAGGGTTGCCGCGATATGTTACTGAAAGGTTTTTATTGAGCAAGATATATTTATTTTTCTTACTTGGCGTATAATATAGAACATAGAACTTCCGTGGTGCACAAACAGCTATTGGACATTGTTAGGAACGAAGTAACAAAATGTTGAGGTATTCTGATGTGTTGCTTCAGCTGCTCATGCGTTCAACATCCTGCCTGAAACCAGACCAACCACTCAACAAGAACACTGCATTTTTTGCCTCCAAGTTTTAAGCCTATACCAAGTCAGAATTTACAAGAAAAAACTTCTCTTTGACACTGATTGATTTACAGGGCACCTATATAAAAAGTTACGATTAGGATCACACAACCTTTGATAGCCATATCAGGTATCTTTGAGAAACTAGTTCTTGAATACCAGTGTGCCAATTGTTAATCTTTGAGTAGTTTCATAAGAAACACACTCCCTGATGTTACTATATAGAAATTTATTTGTTACGAAATGTGTAGTTGGTCGCTCTGCTTTTTATTGATTTATGTTGATGTAGTTGGTAGAGATGAATCTGCTGATGAATTTATGGTAACAACTTACGTTACATTGAGGTATTCTGAGGCCATAAATTTATCAACAAATTTACGAATTTATTGATGACCGATAGTCCATAGAAAAGGCCTTGCATCTTTTGGGTTAACAAAAGAAACCAACATCTAGAAGGTTTTGAGGCTTTATTTATTTCAGGAGTAGAATTGGTTAGCTTATGGTAATTCATATGGTGTTGTATTCTCTGTTTGTTTTTTTT
Organism: Papaver atlanticum; assembly: GCA_023531105.1. Classification (NCBI taxonomy): domain Eukaryota; kingdom Viridiplantae; phylum Streptophyta; class Magnoliopsida; order Ranunculales; family Papaveraceae; genus Papaver; species Papaver atlanticum. The sequence goes on along the minus strand of JAJJMB010004448.1, from coordinate 1,324,571 downwards.
CACTCTGTTTGGTAAAAAGTTATTAGTTTCTCAAGTTAAATGAGGTTTCAGCAATTCACCTTTTATTGTTTTGACCTGAACTCAGCGTTCTGTAGCTTCTTTTGTTGTCTGTTTGATATCGAACCCTGTGTCTGACAGTTTTGATTACCCTTTTCAGGTTGGTAACTGAAGTGAACAAACTCGCCTGAAAGTGCAAATTAGGAGTTCGATTTGCTACCTGTAGAATCATGGTATGTATCCCCTGGGAAATGTAAATTTAGCATAGAGCTTTCCTTTCTTTCTTCGCATTACATGGAGAAATCCTTAATGTACTTCCTTTTTGGTTCCTTACTTGTATATTGATCATGGGCACTAATTAGTTCTAGGTTTAACAATTATAGCTGGTCTTTCTTCTTCTTCTTCTTTTTTTTAGATAACTGATTTTCATTCGTACTCCAAACATTTCACATTCATCAAGTTAATTTCCAGTTACACGGGAAACCAAAAAGAAAACGAATTGAAACCCTAGTCTCAACATTCTTTACAAGATAGAAAAAAAGCAAACCCTAACCCCCAAGTCCGTAGAGCGTTCTTCCTTTGTCTCTTAAGAGCATAGACAACATCCCATAGCAGTGACAGTCTTCCTCCTGGCATGCTCAGTGTAAGTAACAGCATCACGAATCACATTCTCAAGAAAGATCTTAAGTACACCAGGAGTCTCTCCATAAATCAAACCACTGATACGCTTGACTCCACCTCTTCTTGCTAATTTTCTGATAGCTGGTTTAGTGATACCCTGGATATTATCTCTCAACACCTTCCTGTGTCTCTTTGCTCCTCCCTTTCCCAAACCCTTTCCTCCTTTTCCTTTTCCTGACATTTTTTTCTCTCTAAGAAATTTCTCTGCTGTAAAATGTTTAAACCGATTTTAGAATGATTGATTGTGTTAGCTGGTCTTTCTTCATGTTTTAACACATCTACTGTGAATTTTCAACCAATTTTATTGCATGATTAGGGATTTAGTGTTCATTCTGTGATTTGATTTATCTTGGTTAATTGGTATGACTTGGTGGGACAGGCTGCAAAGATTCTTGCCAACTTAATAATTATGGGCTCTGGAATTATGGTAAGGGCTTTTGCACAAGCATACAAGCAGGCACTAAACAGTAAGTTCATGTTTTCCCATGATTTGCACTTTGTATGTTGCATTTATTTCTGTATGCGATCCAATCTTTCATGTTAGTAAGTTATCACCCGCATTGGAAAGCTTATCTTGTTCAACTATCTATAGCATTTGTGGTTTCTCAATCTAGCTTGGGTTACTGTTTACCTCTAGATGCATCAAAGTCTGGTGTTGCTCAAGAAACACTGCAGAATGCTGTACATAAAGTAACTAAGACAATGACTGAAGCAGAGGCGAGGCAGATTTTAGGAGTCTCCGAGCAGACGTCCTGGGAGGAGGTATTGAAGGTATGTGTCTGTCTTCCATCTCTCCATGTAGTCTGTAAGTAGTTTCTTTTGTAGACAGTATTATACTGAGTTTATGAAGTTATGCTCTCGACTAACAGTCAAGAGACTTTTATGTAGCGTTATGATACCTTGTTTGAGAGAAATGCCAAGAGCGGGAGCTTTTACCTTCAGTCAAAGGTACATCGAGCCAAAGAGATGCTAGAGACAGTTCATAAAGGGCCAGAACCAGGGACAAGTGGTTGACTTCTTAGAGTAGAAAGAGATAAAGAGCGAGGTAGACCATTTACATCACTCCAGATATTTTGTTCACTAGTGGCAGTGAAAATTCATATTTGTATATTCCATGTTTTATTTATGTACCGTAGAAAGATCTGCACTTGGGTTTACATGTTGGTCAATCGCAAAGCTGCCAAATGTTCAAACCTGACTCAATTTTGTTCCCTTACATGTGTGAACATTTAGTTGCTATATAAACTTGGGTACATGTAAGCCTTCAAGTATGAGATCTTGAGAATAAACTATAGCTTGGATTGGAAGACTTTCATATTGTATTAGCCTTTCATATGAGAAGCATGCAACTCTGATCAACTAAATATGTCTGTTTTTCATTTTATCTTTAACTTAATGAGAAAAATGTCATTTGTTTGGTTATCCGTTACATGCCTGAATCGGTATTTGTTGTCTCCTTCGTTTTGGTAAATCGGATTTTTGCTGTCGCTTTAGCATCTTTGTTTTCAATTGGAAGCTCCTTGCTAGGAGAAATGATATTGATCTTCTTTCTAGGTCTTCGATTTGGCACTTAGTTTTACTAATTTGAGTACTAATGTGCCCAGAACTACTTTAGCCTGAGTGCAAAGTCCTAGCAAATCTATAAGCATGAGATGCCTTAAAGTCAGAATTCCAGGAATTTTGTTTCTTTGGTTTATCAATGCACAGTTATTATTGGTTTCCTGGACAGTGTTTATAACATGCAAAGATAATATACAGATAGAAGGCACTTATGGTCTGTGAACTCATTGACCTAGTTTTTATGTTGACTGACCTGATTAGTGATGATATAGTTTAGCAGCTATAATCAAAACTGACTAGAGGGACAAGCTAGCTATGAGATTCAGAAATGTCAATTTGTAAACCAGTAAATAGCGAAATAGGTTTTATTTAATGATGGTAGGGTCAAGATTAGTGACTAAGAGAATACATGTTATTACAGTACTGATTGACTGACCGCTGGTTCAATCTATGTCCGTACATGTTATTAAACACTGTCTAGTCCCAGCAGAATGTGTCGAAACAAAAAAAGAGAAAACACTGTCCAGCTTGAGAGGGTCGAGTCCCATGACTCCCATCCAATAATTTCACTATTCATCCAAGTGTTTGGAGGTGACACTTGCAACGACAAAAGTATAAAAGATGTGCGAGCCGCATTGGGAAAATGGCTGACATGAAATCTTTTTTCGGATCTGCGCATGGTGTTTAATTTAGTGATTAGCCGCAAAGTTTGAAACGTATGCCATGGAAAAGACACAATGCTTGAAAACAAAAGGGAAAAGAGTAATGCTTCTTTCGAGGGTGTTTTTCTTAGGGAATATTTATACTCGTGGGATTTGCATTGATGAATTCATGATCGTCTACTAAGATAGATAGGGGTAGATCAACTTCGAAATAGAAATCAGAAGTAAATTTGTATCCTTTGGAAATTACAGGGTTCACTGAATGGATGTTTTTAGTATGAAACTTATGTGATAGATTTAACGTTAGTGACAAGCGACTAGCGTGAGTTCATTTGTCTGTCAATTTTCAGGAACTAACACATGCAGGATCATTGAATCCAGCCAGCCACCGACCTTGTTTAGGTTTGACCAACCATGTACTACCCGACCGATCAATGAAGAATAAGCCACAAATAATGCTTCGAGCCAAACAAAACAGAACAAATTGTACCCATGCTTTTGAGATCTTTGCATGTTTTTTGTTTTCATTTTTAGTCGTTTCCGCATTCGTTAACGAGGTTTACACCTTACCCTGTCTTTTCGAACCAAGACGTAGGTATAAACGAGTTCAACGGGACGGCATACAAACTAGAGCGAATGTAGGACGCCTGACTCCCATCTCTTAAAATATACGTGCATTAATATGTAATAAATCATGGAACGTTGTAGAAACATGGAAAAGAATCAAAAGATCGATCAATCAATTGAGTTAAAGGCAGCAAAAAAAGAAAAAAGAAAAAAAAGAAAAAAAAAAAGAAAGAAAAGAAGAAACAAAGATGGTGAATTAAGTAAGTGTGGGCCGAGTTGTTTTTTTTTTTTTTTTTTTTTGATAAAAGATAACTCTTCATTAATAATTCAATGTTAAGTTTACAAAGAGTTTCAAGACAATAATATAGAGTAATAGAGAAACACCATACAATACTAGTACACAACAAGTATTCTAACAAAAAAAAGAGAAAGAACACCGTAAAAAGACTAGAAAAGTGTATATAAGAACCGATTGAATCGGAGGAGAAATGGTTTTCGGATCACAAGTCCACAATTTTTGTTGATTTTCTTCTTCTTGAGAAAGAGATACTCCAAAATAGGAGTGATTTGCTTTGAGTCTTGAATTTCCCGATGAAGATTCCGGCCGCCGGAGTTCGTCACCGATGATCTTGAACTCTATGAACATTAACAAAGAACGATCATGAAAGTCGATTAAAGATGCTATATAAGCATAGAAAGAACCACCATAGAGATGGAGACAACTTCCCGCCGGTAAGGGGGAATAAATCCCAAAACTAAACCTAAAAACATTATAAACTTAGTTAATCTATGAAATAACTTGCTAAAACTAAAAGGAAAATGAGTAGATCTGAGCAGTTAGAGGTTGTCGGAGTTTGAGTTTTGGTCGCCGGAAATCACCTGGGAGAGAAGAGAAGTAGAAGAGAGAGAAAGTTTTTATCAGCTGGGTACTAGGTACATCCAATGGCCGAGGGTTGTCAAATGCACGCCTGCTAATAAGAAAAAAAGAAGACATTCTTTATACTTTTTTTTTTCCTTTGTATAAAAAATTACACTTGAACTACATTTTTTGTTGCCAACTCGCTTTTATCTTATTAAATATTAAGTGTGTACCTTGTTCTTCATGTTGATTTAACAATAAATTATAAGTCGAAAGATCTTTGCTGATCAGTTCTGTGATTGGTGAAATACCGTATATCTTATGGTTTGCCCGACAAAAATATTGATATCAGTCTCAGTCTAGTTAAACAGAAAAGTGGGGGCCGAGAGTTGTCAATCAAGTGCAAGCCTGCAGAAAGTGTAAAGGAAAAAAGACATATATATCTACTGATGATCCATATCCATCATACCTTAGTTATATAAGCAGCTAATTAGCTAGGATAAGTAGTACTTGGTTTAATTAATCCTCTTCTTGTAACTCTTGCATGTGTTTTTTTCTTTGATTGGTGTGGTCATGTATTAATAAAAGCTGAAGGAGACTTTAGGTAGGCCGATTTTGATGACCTAAGAATCAATGACATATCTATATGATTCCGATGAACCTACCTACATATCTACTTGTTTTACTAAACCCTTTATTAGTACTCGAAACTCACTAGAATATAAAAGGATTTGGTGATGATGAGGAGTGTTTTTTTAACTTTAAAAGAGAATTTACAAATAAGGAAACTATCTCTCTACTTCTTAAACAAGCTTAAGTACCCACTCAAACTCAACATCATGCATCAAATTGCATGCACATTTAGCTAGGGTCTTGCCTTTTCAAGATTCAACTACGCACTGTGTGGCTTGGGATCTAATTAATACATTCATGATGAAAGGGAACTCATTAGTATATCGTTTAGCAAAGAACACTTGATTTAGCTAGTGGTATAGGAGTATATAAAATTCAAGCTAACGCATGCGCTGATATATGTATTAAGCATAGTCTAAGTACTGTTGCAAAGTAAGGGTCAAAGTAAGGGGCAGTTGCATGCTATTTTTCATGACTCATGAGATATGGAGCTTGATGAGAAAGTGAAAGACAAAAGTCGAATTACAGCAACAATCATTTCCAAGGACACCTCAATGACAAGCATTGATGCCAACAATTAGAAGCTACATACACCTATTGGTGCATGTCAACAGGTGATGCCCTTTCGTTAAACAAGTGTACATAAAAAATAAAATGTACTCCTATATCTATGAAACGAATGTACTTGAGCACTATTGATTAAGTGTAATTTTTGTATATACTTAATCGATAAGCATGGTGAATGCATCATCGGATTACAGTCTCTTTGATCTTTTGATACCATGAAGGGTTTTCGTATATAATAGAAAGGATAATGATGTGCCAAAGAAGAGTTAAACCAAAATCTTAACATACTACTATGATCATAATCATATAGATCAATTTACTCGATGAGTTCGAATCTTTCTATTTCTTCTTGGAAAGATGTGGGGTCTAAGGAAATGACCCCCAACGGAAGTAAACAATACAAAGAACAAGACTAAAGCTGCTCAATGCATGCTAGCAGCTAGCCTGATATCTTGATACATTTGCGCAAGCTTGAATACACACTAGCTAGCTATAACTAATTAGCTAAGATGCTAGTAGTCTCTTGAATATCTGCTCATGTCTCCTGTACTCCCATGCTGATCAGGATCATTGGGAGGTTCAGAGCTTGAAAATGAGCGTCTTGACTGGGATGACGAAAACCTCCTAAGACGCTCTTGCTCTAGTTGCTGATTGTATGAAGAGGGTGTGGTCGAAGTAGCGGTACTGCCAGTACTTGAATGAACAAAGCTAGGTGGTTGTTGATTGATATTATATAAATGTGCTGCAACATGGTGGAAATCTACATCTCCACTGCTAGATAGAATTTGTGCATAATGATAAAGGTCCGAGTCCATTGTTCCCGCTTGTTGATCACTCTGGTGATAGAAAGTTGGCGTAGGTCCACTGAATGGATACGGTGCCGTTCCTCCTTGGGGAGGGAAATGACTACTGCTACTGCTACTTGAGTAGGTCAATGATGATTCGTAATGAGTTGCAGGGCTAGCACCAGTAGTAGTTGTTGTACTTGTGATTCCTCCGGAAGGTAATGATGGTGATGATTGAAGTCTTTCAGGAAAATTGAGTTTAGCTTTAGAACCTTTGAACTTGAGAGCAGCTTCATCATACGCAAGGGCAGCACCTTCAGCTGTGTCGAATGTTCCAAGCCAGACACGAGCTGCTTTCTTCGGATCACGTATTTCAGCTGCCCACTTCCCCCACGGTCTTTGTCTTACTCCCCTGTAATGCCTTCTCCTCTGATTCCCTGTGATACATGCATTGTCATATATATATATATATACACATACTACATTCATTATATGCAAAATATAGGGTTCATAATCTGAAACCTGGTAACCTAAAAAGTTTGTTCGCCACAGATTATTGTAAGTAGTCACTTTACATTCGGACACTAGTGGTTATCAAAAAAAAAACTAGGATTTTTGTTTTTTTGTTTGAGATGCTAAGTTCAATTGATTAGTACAACTAGCTACTTGCAGAAAAAAACTTATCTACTTGTACGATGAATGTTGCCGTGGTTGTCGGATACCTTGTTCCTGGACTACAATATATATGTTTGTTTATGCATGCATTTTGACAAAAAAAACTTGAATGAATATGTTTGACCATATATTAAAATGCAGTACATATAGCTAGCTAGGTTTGGAGAAAGTAAATGTGAACACGGCCTTTTTCTTTCTTTTTTTTACATACCTTGGTCATCATGTTGCTGCTGCTGTTGCTGGTTCATAGCTGCCATCAGTTGTGACGGATCGTGTTGATCCTGCCTACTAGAGAGTAAAGGTGCTTTCCTTACTCCTCTGGCTGTTGTTTGTATGTAGTTATGATGCTGCTGATCATGAGGATTATTAGTATTAGTACCGATGACGCGAGAAAGGGCCGATACCATGGCCGTCATGTCTTGATGCTCAGATCTACCAGATGTGTTACTGGAAGCTGCAGTAGCATAGTTGCTACTGATGTTACTCATCATCTGATGATGTTGATGTTGTTGTTCTTTCTCTTCCGATGGTTCTTCGGGTGGAAGTTGCCTTTTACCATGCCTTCTATGATTATCCACTTTTTCTAATCTACTTTTAGTTCTTGTTTACTTGGTGACGTTACAACTAACATGAGATCAAAACATAAATCACATGTATAGTACTCATAGATATCATCAAGCTCTATCTCTTTTCTTTCTATGTGATGATAGTGAAAGAAAGAGAGATATGGAGCTGCTTCGAAGGAGCTAGAGTATATAACAGTATGTGGAAGAGTCTTGAGAGAGATGATGAGATAAAAGGAAGAAAATGTAACAAGGTTTTATAAGAAACAAAAGGGGTTTTCAAGTTTCTATTGGTGAATCTTTTGATTGCATCTATCTTAAATCTTGAAAGAGCTAGAGGAGTTAAAGCAAGCTAGCTAGATAGGTGTGAAGACTTGAGGAAAAGTTGGTCATGGTTTTTGTTTTTTTTAAGCTCTAAGTTTAATTGAGAAGGAAAGAAGATCTTGTATCATCACAGATTGCATCTCTTTCTCTATCTTTAATTCTTTAGTTTGAAGTTACATAGAGATTTGCCGTGTCTACTTTGTTCTCTTCCTTTCTACCTTCCTTCCTACTTTTGTCTTCTTTTTCCCTTTCATTCATATCATACACATCATCACTAATTTGCTTTAATTCTTTCAACTTGTATTTGTAATTTATTTATTTTATTATTTCTTTGTTTTCTTACCATTAAGGCTGAGATTCCAATTATATGGATATATAACATAATTAGTGGATCAAATGTAAAACATAATATGTTAAAGTGTGAAGTCTATCATTATTTCATGGCACGACAAAAATTGGAGTTATTATGTATTGTCTGTGTTGTACCAGAAAATTATGCGTTGCATTTGATTGTGCTTTTCTTCTCAGAATCTTGGCACGACACTACACTCAAATAACCATGTTTTGCTCTGACAGCACACTTAATTCTTTTTATTTCATCTCAAAATATTTTTCTATTAGCTATTTATATAACTATCGATTTAATAAATTTTCAAAACAATTATAATCAATTTAGTAAAACTAGTCTAAAATTTCATGTGGTGTTATTTATTACATAATATTTCAAAACCGTACTAGGTAAAAATAAACACACGACTCTTTTTACTCGACAAAAAATATATTGCTAGCCTTTTCTAAGAACCCACATTTGGTAAACTCCCGCAAATTTGTGGATACTAACGGTTATATGGGGTTGGGTTCTGGCTAAGGGGGCATTAAGCGATGAAAGTGCCATATTGCCCTTTATCATAGTAATAATAGAAAAATAAATCAATAGTATCACCCTTCTCTTTTTCTTCTTTTCTCTCTTCCTTCTTCAATTCATCATTGATTAATCGACGATTCCAAAATTTCTTCGGCGATTAATAATTTTTTTTAAAATGAAACCGAAAACGAAACAATGTTTTAGACCTTCCCTTGATTATGGAGTCGGAATTTGGTTTCAACAAAAAGCAAAAAAAAAAATATCAAAGATAAATTGCAAAAATTAGTTTCAGTTACAGAGTAGCTATTGGTATTGATCGACGGATGAGTGTTATACCGATCGTAGTAGTTGGTATTTTTTTTTGGATGAATGCAATGCCGACTTTTCTTTGGGTTTTTTTCTTTTTTTACATGTTAGGAATCGGTAATGTATGTACCAATTAAAGTTATGCCGACATAGGTACAATATATATGTTGTGAAATTACTGTTTGTCGTCACAATCTTTTAAATTCTATCAATGTCGATTGTAATTTCCCTCCGTTGGCATTATTGAAAAATTTCTATTCAGTGCTGACTGTGAGTAAATATCACTTTTTTGAAATTTACCGCAGTCGGCATAGTCGAAAAATATTTTTTCAATGCTGATTGTTTATAAATCAATGCAGATAGTATAGATGCAATGCCGACTCTTACAATGTTTCAATGCCGATTTTAATTATGCAATGCTGATTCCTCGGTTGTAAAATGCATTGTTTATGTCTTATGATTGGGGGAATACCAAATGTCGACTGTGGGTCTGTAACTTCACAAATCAAACCAATATTAAAATCAATGTGACCACCTTCTTCTTGGTGAGATGAGAATCCCCGAACATCAAATTCCTCCCTAGAATCTCTCATATATATACCACCAAAATCTCCCAAAATCCTTCTTCTTGTTGTTATACTCTTTCCATTCTATAACTAATACTTAAAAAGATAAAATCAAAACCTAAAGTTTAATTTTAAGACACTAGTCTATTATCTAATTAAGCTTAATAAACTAATCTACACTAATTAATCAAATGTAATTTAGCCATTTCCAAAATTATTTGGATAAAGGGCTCTTCAATTCTTTCTTTTTTTCCTTTCTGAATATCCCCCAATTTGTGAGAGTATCCCCAAATGTGGGTATTTTTAAACGTCAAATGACCGTTTTGAAGCCAACTTTCGCAAGACCAATTTTTTTTATTCTTTTTATTACTTATAGGTACTAAGTTAATCAATATAGCTATAGTAAAATAGCCAATAATTAGGCGCGATGATAAATGAGATAGGGTGCCTTGTATTGTGTTTTATGCCTATTGCGATGTGCATTTTTAATCACATGTTCTGTTGTATCAATGTGGCGAAAAAATCCCGGCACAATTCAACACGCCAAGTAGTGAGGTGTGAGATCATGGCAGCTTGTTGCGCAAAATTTTATTGTGCTGTGTTGTGCCATTAATATGCGGGCGCGACACACTTTACATACAACATAATATGGATACTCTTCTTCTTGGGGTTGTAAGTTGTTCATGTCATTCTTGTTGTCTATTTTGTTATCATCTTGAGAGGAAAACTAGTATAGGGCCGATGAACAGATCTCTCGAAAGGCATGCACAAGTCTAACTAGGATAAAACATCAAATAGAACTTTCTTATCTACTGTTAAGAAGCAAAATACACGTGAATATGCCTCTTAAATGAATGGCATTACACGTAGACAGTTTATTACTAAATGCTTACAGCACCCACATTCACATCACACATTGGGGCATTCAAAGAGAAATGGATTGGTGATTGAAAAGTTTATGACCTCACAGTCAGTCTCAGTCAATGATACCACTTGTTCTTTCTCATCAAAATTGGCCTAGCGGCCACTTCTTAATCTCCTTATCATAAACTGCGCACGGGTTCATGCACTTTTTTTGTCTCCCGATGAATCCGCTAAAAAACTAAGATTTTTGTTAAAGGGAGAGCAAAATTGGATCCGAGGAGATCGAAAATCATATTTAACTCATGAGTTAAAACCTTTTTGATATATTTTTCTAACTCGGACTATAATATCTACTAAATACACCCACTAACCATACATAATCCACACGCACCCACCTCCACCCACGACTTCCACCAGCAACCCCACCGCCAACACCTAAACAGTCGAATCTTAGGGAAACCATTAAAACTATGGTAAACAAGGTGTTAAAAATCAAGATAATCTTGATGGTAAAACAATTGACAAAGTCCTGATCAAATAGCGAGAAACTAAACATATTTCATAAGAAAAATTGGGGGAAATTTTGTGACAGTAGCAATCCATTAATTCAACAAAAAAATTAAGGTGATCATCAAGATATACAGAAAAAAAATTCACAACCAGCTAAGATTGCTGCTTGATATTACATACTATGATTATTATGATGACTAATAATAATAAAAGTTTGTGCCTATATATACCGTCATGATGACTTTTGCCGTTACAGAAGAAATTGATTTATTTTTACTTTTTAATCAGTGATGAGTTGGTCCTCCTGTTTGATGGTGGAGTTAATGGAAATGGTGGAAATTTCGACTTGGACTTGGGAGAATATGAACGGGTGTAATTTTTATGGGGTTGGGATATGAGTAATTTAGTCAGTATTCCAAAACTATATCAACTAGGTCTTAACTAGCGGGTCGATTACGATTTTCGCTTTTCTCGAATCCATTTTTGCTCTCCTTTTAACAAAAATCAAAACTAAACACAAATTTTTTTAAGTCATATGAAACGAACAATTGGTTGTGTTGACAATTTGGGTCGGTTCTTTTCTTCTGCCTATGGTTTTTGGAACCCCAACTGAACTTGACTTTAAGTTGTCAGGTATGGCATGTGCCCTCTTTTTCACTCTAACTCTCCTCAATTTTAATTTGTTTTCTTTTCTGTTTTTTTGTTTTTCTGGTAGGTCACATATATATGATATAATGCTGTGTTCAAAGTCATATATTTGACTACTTTCCTCACTGTGTCCTGATCCATTGCACATGCGATAGCTACATTAATATATATGATGATGATAACGCAAAAAATATAATTCTCATTGATCAGAAGAAGAAAAGGATAAAAATGCCAAACTTTGACTATTCATCCAAATATTTTTAATCATGATATTGTTATTTAAGCAGAGCCTGTGTAGGATTCACATTTCACAGCTTAGGAGGGTTAAAATGCTTCCAACGGATTACACTTTTTCAAAATTTTGAAGCATCGAAAGAGCTCCCAAAAACACTAAAATCCAGATTTAAGTCGCTTTCTTATACAGTGGGTTGCACACGGAAATCATATGGCCCGTTATTTATATGAGATGTCTAAAGACAGCGTTCTTCAATTATTTTTTAAAAATGCTCTTGAAAGATTACTCTTGTGATAAGTTTTTAATTTTGAAATAAATTGTTCCGGAGTATTTATATCATATATATCAAGTATCACGTTACATATAGTTAAATGCCTCCGCTTTTGTGAACGTACAACATAGGATGAAAATAACATCAATGTTTTGTGATAATAATTTCCAATAAAGCGTTGTAGAAAAAAACACACGTGAGTGGTACCGATTTTCCTGCCAATCCAAAATCATATAGACTTTGATAAATACCCAAACAAATTAGTAACTCCATTATCAGTTATGGAAAACATAAAAAAACTAAATATCATCAAATGTGTTAATGTTGCTTATAACTAATTTTTAATTAGGAGCCATAGAAAAAAAACATCAGAATGTTGTACTCAATATAGTAAATTTCGGATTTCGTTCCGTCTCGACCGAGACCGAGACACTGGTACAACTTTGTCTCGGTGAGGATCTCGAAGGAAATTTCGGAGTCTATATTCCTAAATTTTATACATATAAGAATTTTGTAAAATTTATCACACCCTAAATACCTTTGTATATATACATATACTAAGAATTCAGATCTGGGTAAGAAAATCTTCACTAACCCTCCAAACTGCAGGCCAAAATATGGAAGTTTGATTACTGCTCGAATCGAAGTGGAACGTAATAAGCCATTGAAAAGAGGTGAATGGTGGAACATAAACTCTGGAGAACCAGTTTGGATTAAGTATCATTGGGTCAAGCAACCTCATAATATCTGCGATAAATGTTGGACCATAGACCATAATGATGACTTATGTGAGGAGGTTACTGAAATCCTCAAGAAAAGAGCAGTGACACACAAAAAAAAAAGAGCAACATTATAAGGACAAAGATCTAAATGCAGAGGGAGTAGCAGAAAAAGATGAAGGATTTATGATTGTGGATGAACATAGTGATGAGTTAGACCAAGCAGAAGACACTAGGATTAGCAAAAGGGCTAGAAATCAACCCTCTAACCCTTCTGGTAGTAACCCATCCATAAATCCCCCCACCCTTGCTACTAACAGAGGGATTTCTAATGACAATGATTATGTTGTTAACAATAGAACTCAATATGATCTCATGGACGCAGATGGAATGAAGTTGAACAAAGAAATTGCTGATAAAACAAAGATGGATACCATTCAGCACCAAGGGAAAAATGCACTTAGTGTAATCTTCTATCCCTTTTACTTTCAATTTCATTATAGCTTTCAAGTTTTTCCCTTTTATTCTAATAACAACATTTATTTTTCAACTTATTTTCAAAATACTAGGATTCACTCAGTTCATTATTTTACTTTTACAATGAGGGTGTTTGCATGGAATTTCCAAGGGTTTAACAGCAAAACCACTAGAGACCATCTTAAGGATATGATCTATAGATATAATCCTGATATTATATTTATATCAGAAGCCAAAATAGGATTAGATAAGATGATGAAACTAATTAAACCCTTTAAATTCCTAAATAATAAACTTATTCCTGCTAATGGTCTTGCTGGTGGTTTAATACTTCTTTGGAAAGATGGCTTCCAATTCCAGGTGGTAAATTCAGATACTTGGATCATTAACTATTTAGCTCATGATGATCCCTCAAAACCAGAATGGCCACTCACCTGTATGTATGGTTCCTCATATCCAACACACAAAGAAAGGCAATGGTCTTATATTAAGGAGTTGAATCAAACTGTACAACAACCATGGGTAGTTTTTGACGATTTGAATCTGGTCTTCAATAATGAGAGTAAAAATTCTGTTCACAATCCTCCTTCTTCTTCAAGTTATATTGTTTCTTCTTCAAGGGATTCTTCTTATGTTAATATGATATGAAGCTGGCTTAGAAAATATGGGTTATATAGGAAGGTCTTTTACTTGGTCAAGCAATGTACATGGCACTGGTATTAGAAGATCAAGACTGGACAGGGCTATTATAAATGTTAAATGGGTTATACGTTATCCAGATGCTAAACTACTTCATTTACCACAACTGGGGTCTGATCATTGCCCCATTTTATTAGATTCTGCTGTTACAGATGGTGATCGGAAGAGAAACTGGAAGTATATCCAGTGTTATGAAAGAGATGATTCTCTTAAAGATGAAGTTGTTGCTGCCTGGAACAAACAAGTTAATGAATCTTATGCATTTCAACTTTCAAAGAAACTGGTGTTTACAAGACAGTTGTCTCTAAATGGAATCGAGAGAGGTTTGACAATATTAATAGTAATCTTCACCTCCTACATTAGCAGATGGAAGTTATTCAATAATTGGACCCCATCACCAACAATAACATTAATGAACAAGCTCAATAGGTGGAGCAAAAAATTAAACATTGGCATCAGATACAGAGTGAGTTTTGGGGACAAAAGGCAAGAGATCAATACTATTTAGAGATGGACAAGAATACAAAGTTCCATCATATAAATGCCAATAGAAGAAGGTCCAGATATAATATTGCTACTCTCAAAGACTCTACTGGTAATTGGTGTTCTAGTAGAGAAGATCTGGAATACTTATTAGTGAACCATTACAGTGCATTACATACTTCTTCTTATCCTTCTAGAAATTAAGATCTTTTGCAATTCATTCCTCAAGTTATTACAAGCTCTGATAATGATGAACTCATTAGAGTCCCAGAAGATGCTGAGATTTTTAAAGCCATAAAGGAAATGAATCCATGGAAAGATCCAGGTCCAGATGGTCTCCCACCTGGATTCTTTCAGTCTCATTGGGATATTGTAGGGTGTAAAGTAGTAAACATGGTTAAGAAGTTTTTCCAGACAAGATTCATTCTTAAGGAGCTAAATGCAACAAATATTTCTCTAATTCCTAAAAAAAAATAACAAGCAGTTTCCATCTGATTTAAGGCTCATTGCCTTGTGTAATACTTCCTATAAGATTATCTCCAAAATTCTTTCTTCTAGACTTAAAAAAGTTACGGGAAAGATTATCTCACCTTTCCAAGCTGCTTATGTACCAATGAGGAAGATATCTGACAATATTCAATTGGAACAAGAAATTATCCACACTATGAAAAATAAAAAAGAGGAGAAGAATCATATTGCGCTCAAGCTTGATATGTCAAAAGCATTTGACAAGCTAGAGTGGACTTTTTTAATGGATTTGATGACACAAATGGGATTCTGTAGTGAATGGTGCCAGTTAATCATGTAGTGTATTAGCACTACTAAAATCTCCATTATTCTAAATGGTGCTCCATGCAATTCTTATCAACCCTCAAGAGGTATTAGACAAGCTCTTTAAACTTATCTTTTTATTATTGTCATGAAATCTTTCTCAAGACAATTGCATAAGGTTGAAAAAGATAATAAGATTCAGGGAATAAAAATTGTTGCTGGTGCTCCCTCCATCTCTCACTTATTCTTTGCAGATGACTACATATTATTTGCAAATGCTGATCTTTATAATGTTAATAATCTACTCTAAATTATTGATGAGTTTGGTGCTGCTTCTGGACAATTAGTGAATTTTTTTAGGGTAAAATTCAGATGTACCCCTGTTTTCTTTTTTCTTTTTAAATGTACCCCCATTTTTTTTAACTTTACAAATGTACTCTTGTTTTGACTTGGTCCCACTTTTTTTTTTTGAAAAAAATGGTTTCCACCCAGTTAAGTGCAAGGTGGCAGTTATCTCACCTATTAAAAAGGCATATTTACCCATGAACCGCATCTCTTTTGTGCTTGGTCGATTTTCAACCAACTAAAAACTCGGAACCCTAAATTTGGGAATGATAAACCCTAACGACTGAACTTGAAAATGATGAACCCTGAATTAAAAAACCATGAATCCTGAATTTGTGAATGATGAACCCTAACCCTAAATTTGTGAATGATGAACCCTGAACTAAAAACCATGAACCCTAAACCATGAACCGTGAACTAAAAACCCTGAACCCTGAACTTGGGAATGATGAACCCTTTTGGGGAATGACGTACGTAACAAACCTGAAAATGGTGAAAAGGGTTCATATGTAAATGGTTAACATGGCAACAAGTAAAGGGTAAATAAGTAAATTATAATGATACTTAACCAAGATGGATAAAAAAGTTGACGACGGGGGTAGATTTGCAAATATCAAAAAACGGGGGTAATTGTCTATCGGGTATTTCTACAGAGGTACATATGTATATATCTCATTTTTCTAAGTCAAGTGTTTATTTCATTGTAAATGTTCCACAAAGAATTTGTAGAATTTTGACTAGAAGACTAAAAGTGCCTAATATGTAGTTAAGTGAGAAGTACCTGGGAATCCCTCTGATTATTGGAAGAAGTAAAAAGCAGTGTTTCACACATCTTTTGGATAAATTAAAGAACAGATTGGCAGTATGGAGAGGTCCAACAATGTCACAGTGTGGCAAGTCTCTCATGATTAAAACTGTGACTAATACAATTCTTTCTTATACAATGAGTTTCCTTCAAATTCCAAAGGAAACAGTTGAGGAAATAAATGCAGTACAAAGAGATTTCTGGTGGGGATTTGAAGATAAGAAGGGTATTTATATTTCTTCATGGAAGAACTTAAGAAGGCACAGAGACATTGGTGGTCAGGGGTTCAGAGACTTAAAGATTTTGAACCAAGCTTTTATTAATTCGAGCTTCTTGGAGAATTTGCATAAATTCAGATGAGGTATAGGTGAAATGCATGGCTAAAAATATTTCCCCGGCACTAGTATGTTACATGCCAGTAAGAAGGATAATTGTTCTTGGGAATGGAAAGGCTTATAGAAGAAGATAGATTTTATTAAACAACATAGTTGTTGGAGAGTGGGAAAAGGAAATAAAATAAAAATTTGGCTTGATGTGCGGATAATTGGTCTGGATTGTCCAGTAACACCAAGACAAGAAGGAGGAAACAATGAAGATTTTGTTTGGGTCAAAGAGCCGATTATGCAGGAGAGCAATTCATGGAATACAAATTTGGTCCAGTATCTTTTTGAACCAAATGTTGCAGAGCTTATTCTAAATATGCGAATACCAAGAACTTCTGAAGAAAAGTTGATTTGGAAACTGACTAGAAATGGTGAGTTCACACTTAAATCAACCTACAACGAGCTGTTTGAAGCAAGGTTGTGTGGTGTTCAAGTTTCTACAAAAATCCCGCGTAACACTGTCAGATGAAAGGAGTTATGGAGAATACAGACTTGGCCAAGAGTTAGACATTTTTTATGGAAACGTCTAAGTGATATCCTCCCGACAAGAGAACGTTTAACAAGAACTTGCAGATATATCAACAAGACATGCCCTTTATGTAACCAACATGAGGAGAGTCTAATGCATGTATTATTTCTCTGTCCATTTTCAAGAGCAGTTTGGATGGAAATTCTTGGGGGAAGTAGTGTGCTTACTGGGGGGTATGCAGTTATTGCTACTACATTTGAGGAATGGATGAATCAACATTAGCAGCAACAAGATCATAGTGAATGTCCGAATCTAGCCATGATAGTTACTTGGAGTATATGGAATGAACGGTGCAAGGTGGTTTTTCAAAGCAAGAAGGATGATCCAAGAAGTACTGCCAGGAATGTTATTAGTTTTGCCAATTACATTGGAAAAATTAATATGAAAACAGTGATACTGACTTCTATACCGTATAATCATGTGATACAACCTGCAATATGGAAACCCCCTGTCTCTCATTTCTTAACTATAAATTGTGATGCTTCATTTGACTTGAATACATGACTAATGGGCGTGGTTCTGGTTTTACGTGATTCTGCAGGAAAATGGTGGGGATTTTTTTGCTAAATGCTATGCAGAAGTAGGAGACTCTGAACAAGCGGAGTGCTTTAATTTTTTTGAAGCTGTTGCCTGGTGTAAGGAAATGCGAATTACTCATGTCTTGTTTGAAACTGATTTAAAGAACATATAAGGGTACATTAACAAATCCTCATTGGTCATAACTTGGCAAAATGAATGCATTCTGCTGGATTCCTTAGATATGATGAAGTGTCTTACACAATGGAAATGTTGTTTTGTTCCGAGAGTCTGTAATAAAGCTGCTGATGAGCTTGCAAAATTCAGCAGAAGATTTAGAGTTACAAAAAAGTCCATCTACGGTTATTGAGAGTCAATTGATGTTAATTAATTTGAATTCTACAAGTTAAAAATAATCATTCTCTTTGGCATAAAAAAAATATACATAGTAATTATTATAGTTTTTAAGGAGTATTTTATACTAGCATATTTTTCGGATCAAAAACATTATCAAAGGAAACCCTTATTTTCAGATGCATCTTGGTTGTTTCCTTTCTTCTTCGTCTTCCTATAACTCTTGTATCAACCACTACTGTTATTCTTAACTGGCCTCTTTCCACATCCTTCAATCCATCTTCTCTCCTTCATCTCTAAAATTGACAGAACTGGTTTATCACTTGACTAGAACTAGTTCAGATTTCAGTTTTGTAAACTTCTTTTATGGACGATAAATTTTTGCGGACATGTACTTCAGATCAATCACTAGGTCTTAGGGTTTTTTTTATTTGCGGTTGTCTTCAACTAGGTCTACATATCTCGGCCGAGTCAAGCCGATACATCCGAGACAGACCGATTTTGGTCGATTTTATCGGTACAATCTCGTCTCTGCGAGATGTTAAGAATCGTCTATCTTTAGAACGGGATCGAGAATTTCGTCGAGATCTCGGCCGAGATCGACTATATTGGTTGTACTCCCTCCGTTTTTAAAAGATATGCTTGATTTCATTATTTGGGTATGTCAAAAGGATATGCTTGTTTTCATAAAATGAAAGTCAAATGTTATGCTTGTGACCACATCTCTCTCTACCTTTTATCTCTTATCACAAAAAGGGGACCACTTCTCTCTCATTTTTTGTCTAATATGGAATGAATGAGACCAAGGACAAGACAAATTAGGAAAAAGTATAAAAAAAATTGGCTATAATGATTAGTTTTCTTAATCTTTGTCAAAACTAAACAAGACTATCTTTTAGAAACTATTGAAATTATTAATTTAGATAATATTTGGTACCTATTAAAGTTTAAGAGAAACTTTTGGAATGACACAATATTATCGAATTTACTATTTTAACACTAATTTCCCGAGCCAAAACCATATTATTTTATTATTTTAGCAAAAATATCAAATTATCGAGTATTAAAAAAGAGGGCAATTATATAATTACCACTATTAAAAAAGTTTTATTATAGGTTTAAAAATACTGCTAACAGTAAATATTTACATTTTTAGAGTCTAAATTTTTTCCAGCTTACTCGCCCTAGAGCTTGTAAATAATGCTCCCTTGTATTATGTCTTTGTCAATTGTCTCGTGAACCAGAATTGGAAATATTGATTTGTTGTTTTGTAAGTTAAAAACTAATTTCGATATGTATATAGATTATGGAATTATTGTATTTGGATCGACAGGATGACTGGGCTTAAATAATTAACACAAGAAAATATTTTAGCTTACCTAAGACAACAATACATTATGTGCACGTAAGGCTTTGAGAGCTATACTTTTTCAACTCTGTATTTGGAATTTTCATATGATTAGATACATTTTAATTTATAGACAATTTTGACATAATTTGGTGTTAAATAAGTTAGTGCTTCAATATTAGTGTCAACCAATTGATTTTGAGCTTAGGTCCGGTAATCCTAACCCACACAATTAGGGGTGTGCAACGGACGGACGGTTGCGGATTAGGGGTCATCCGCAACCAAACCGTCAAAGTTGCGGATTTGGGAAATTGAACCGTGACCGGCCCAATCACCCGCGGATTTCACATCCGCGGATCAGCGGGTAATGCGGACCGGGTGCGGTTTAACCGCGGATTTAGTCAGAAGAAAAAAAAAAAAAAAAAAAAGTAAACAAACAAAACCGGTGAGGGAATTTTTGGACATGCTATGCTAGGCATTTCATCAAACAACTTGCGTGCATAATAATGAAAAACAAAGTAACTGATTTGGAGTAGAATCAGTATTCAGGGACTAATAAGCCGAAAGGAGAATTCCATAATGTAGATATGAACACCATTCAAAAAAATCAAAAGATATTTGGACTGAAACTAACATGAAATTGAGCGAAGGGGAACTTCAGTTCGTTTCATTTAAAAGCAAACTCTATTAGGTTAAATAGCAGAATACACGGCTGAAGGCTCATAAGCTTTGTTTTGCCGGGCTTTACTTAACTGGGATTTATCTTTTTTTGTTATAACCTACGGTGCGGGTTAATCCGCGGATTTACAAAACCAACCGCAACCAAACCGCTAAACCTTGCGGATTTGAAAACTCACCCGTGTCCGGTCCATAGACTCTTGCGGATTGGTTTTCACCCGCAATTTTGCGGACGGTTGCGGATGAAATCCGCGGTTCCGGATTTTATGCACACCCCTACACACAATTGCCTATTGGCTTTGATCCACCACGGGAAGAAATGTTTAAGATTAGGAAAGTTTGTAGATGAGCTAGCATTAGATTTTTCCCACGGGATGGGCTTAGAGTTTTTCTTTGGATAAGGCCGAAATATTATTGATTTTCAAAGCGACTGAAAGCTAAAAAAAAAAAGGAAAGAAATTACAATGATTTGGAAAAAGAAAGTTATGATTTATGGAAGAAAAATAGAAGAACAGCTGTACTGAAAAGAAAAAACTTTCTACTTTAAACAAGACCGACATATTTTAATTCGCTGTTGATACGAACTAGTCATGCGTGTCGTAAGTGCAATATAATGTTCAACATTTTTCTCGCTAATTAACTAGTAATATGGAAGTAGTAAGGATCATTTCCACGGGTAGCTGTGTAGTTGTGGTGTTAATTGGATTAGCAAACTATAATAAAGTAAATACCAATACAGGGATTTGATTGATTAGACTAGAAAGAATATAAAAAAAAGATGATTAAGGAGGCATTCGCCGTTACCAAACGTTAACTCAACTAGTATATACTTATCAATCTTTCAGTTATACCATTCATCACCACCCGTATGACAACAAGTACATTTAGTTATCCGTAAAACTCCTTGTATCACCGGTTAACAAGTACGTTCAGTCACTAGATTTTATCTATCTGGGACACCCCAAAGTACGCTCTGAAGGTGTAACTCAGTCGAACGCTCTGAAAATTGTTAATTTAGGTTGATCCCAACCCAGCAGTTCAAAACTCAGTATGCTCGGTTCATTTACTGGTGTTGTCTTCACACACGATTGTTCAACATAATCCCTTTCCCTTTGTAAGGTCTCGTGTTCCTTACTTATGTAGGAGAGGCTCGACAATTACAGATTGATCAACTCTCTACTATTGCTAGAATGACCAATAAATTAATTCCGCTGTACACATGAGTAATCCAGATACCAATCATAAACCTTGTAAATACAAAAACAATCGACAAGATGATAAAAACTTCAAATGCTTTTGTGTAACAATTAAGTTTAATTTTGTCGAGGCTTGCATTACTAGCATGCATGTACTGTCCAGGATTTGGCCAGGCCTTGGAACGGTGCATAGACCAAGTCTTGGCCTGTTCTCGCATCATCCTTGATCTGGATAACTCTATTCCCCAGATATGCATCAATGCAACATCGCATGCCCCATTTGTCATTTGGACTTGTCTTACCTTTACCAATGAAGCTTTATTTTGTCGTACAAATGAGCTTCATTATCAGGCCAATGTTAGGGACGGTCACAAGAAATATATGTAATTTATACTTGAAAACAACATAGGTTTTTGAGTTTTGGACGGACCGATACCATTTTGAGAGACAAACGTTTCATCTGACTATACCAGTTTCCTTTTAGTTTTGGACATCCGACGGCAGTAAAAATTGTAACCTCCCTTCATTAACCTTTGGTGGATTTCCACAACACATCAATGTCTATGGCACCATGTAGTTTTCCATCACCATCATAACTCAAGAGCCTTAAAAACAAAATTATCCGTCAAACAAATTAATACTACAAACTTGATCATCATTAAAATTAGTAGAATAAATTAACGTTTAATGTAATTTGATTAAAAAATCCAACACATTATAACCTAATTTATTTGGTGTTAATTAGAATCTACCATTTAAAGATCTTTAATATATATTTTTTTGATATGATTTTTTTTCTTCATTAATTCAAAGAAGAATTATATCTGCGAGGTGAGAAAGTCTGGTGTATTACCAAACCATTCACCATTGACTCTAAAAATCTACAATGTCTGGCGGCAACATCAGCCATACTTGTGAAACTTATGTTCAGAAATTCAAATCTTATAAAAGAAAATGAGCTTCTATAATAGAGTTGTTAAACCAACATATCTGGTTGTTATTATTATTTAGGTAATCTAAAACTAGTTTTGTATCACTAATTAAACATACTTTCTCTTTTCCTTTCTCTCTTGCCCCATAGGACAACTTCTAGCACCGTCAAACTTTCAGCTTCTTCTGCATTCCTAGTCACACCTGAGATAGTTTCGCACCCAAGATAATTCCCTTCCAATACCTGAGAAGTTAGTATTTGTATCATAAGATGCATCAGATTAAATAATAATGCAATCTTGAGGTAAATTACTAGTTGCAGAAGCAAAATCTAAGCCAACTGGAACTGTAAAAGATAAAACTATATGGTTATCCTCATTATTCAAATACTGATTAGTATCTAACACTAATTGCATTGCAATCCTGCCAGTAGAATGGTGATTGAGAGCTTTATCCTGAAAGATAAATGAGCATTTGTCCCTCCAAATATACCATGCTATTGTAAACACACTAATAACTTTATCTCTTATAGTGGCACTATTTAATCACTTAGATACCCAATCATCCATACTAATATTCATGGAAGACTCCCATAAAATTTCATCTCTAAAAGGAGTAAGAGACCAAACTGCTTGAGCAAAATGACAGTGAAGAATAATATGTTCAGCAAACTCATAGGTATTAAGATTACACATATCATAATGTCTATCATGGTCATAACAAAATATAAAAACAGTAGTTTTAGAAGGAAAGATTCCCACATGACATTTCCTTACAAATAATTGAACTTTAAGGAGGATTTTCAACTTCCACAAAGATTTATACGTTGGGTTTATAGAATTAGGATTTTGCATGTGAATGTGTTGACTAGAAATAACTCTATATGCAGACTTCACTGAGAATTGTCCATTTTTAGTGAATGGCCAGATGAGCCTATCTTAACCTGTGAGGGGTATCCTAGTTCTAAGGATAGCCTGAACATTACATGGAGTGAAGAATGCATTGACTAAATCTGGTTTTCATCTCTTCGTATCATGATCAATAAATTCAGACATTTTATAATTAGGATTAGGAGCAAAAACATGTAAAGGAAGTACATGGTTATGGATCCAGTTATCTCTGAAAGCAAGGACATTTTGACATTCTTAATTTCCCAATGAGAGTGTTTAGAAATGAAAAACAAGAACATGTAGAGTCTTGTTTATGAATCAATAAATGCTATTCCAGACCCATGTAGAGTCTTGTTTTTCATTATCATCAAAAACACGAAAATGCTTGAAATGTTTGCATCTAATTTTTTTTGGCAAACAACTCATTATTAGATGCACCAATTTCCATGCAATTTTACATAACAGAGATTAGTTAACATGTTTAGGTTCTTAAAACCAAGACCACCTTGAAGTTTGTGTGTACAAACTTTATTCCGATTGGTGGGATACAAACCACCAGGTCTAGTTTTCCCCCATCAGAAATCCCTTTGGGAGTTCTCCATTTTTTGGAGGATGTTATCTGGGATTGTGAAAGTATTCATGTAATAAATATGTGAAGATTTTAACACATGATGAACTAGAACAGATCTTCCATCTTGGTTCATGTTTACCTTGCCATTTAGCTACTCTCTTATCAAAATGTTCGTTCAAGTGGTTAAATGAGTCATAGTGAGACCTTGTCATAAAAGAGGAATACCTAAACGCTTTTCAATAAGACCAATCTTCTTAACATTAAAAAATAAAAAGAAACCATCTAAAATCAGCATTATTAGAAACAAGTAGAGTGCACGTGCTCTGCACGTTTTCATTTTGAAATTTTATTTTTAGGTACACTAATTTACCTATTATCTACTACAAATCCCCACGTTTATATTTATTACGTTTAGGTCCTTGTGCATTAGGTTTACCTTTTATTCTGTTAGAAGTCCCCGCGTTTATCTTTATTCTGTTAAAAGTCCACACATTTCCTTTTATTACATTTAAGTCCCCGTGTGCAGACACCAAAATATAACATGATCTAACGGCTAAATTTTGAGATCATCAGATCCAACGGACGAATTTTACTCTGTCCCAAATTGTGCAGACACCAAATTGTGGTTAATGAAGACACGAAAATGTTTCCGGTCTTTCTTGTTGCTATTAAAAGGTGGGAGATATGAAGATAAAAATAAATTTGTACAATAAAATAGCATGTCCAACTAGATGAGATTTTTTTGTCATTCGGGACTTTCCATCAAAATGCAGTTAACAATTAAATGTATCAAGATTAATGCAAGGAACAAAAGGATTAAAACGTTACATAAAATATAAACTCTAAATTCGGCACATATGTGAGTAGGACTAAAACCGATAAAAGTCAAACTTGCATTCAGTTGCCTTCCTTATGATTTTTGAATTTACACAAAATAGAGAAAAAAAAATTGTAGTTTCATTATATATTTTAAATTGACCTAGGTTAATAAAATAATTTTACCAAAGTGACATTTTGAAAGACAATTGATAATCAGATAACATTTTGATGGACAAATAGATGATCCAACCAATCCAGCAGTATCATTTTAGCTTTGGATTGCAACTAGGTAAGAATCGAAAAACCCTATCCTTCTTTTGTTGCTTTTGATTGTACGAACATGTAGATTTGATTAAATTAGGGTCTTAAAAATTAGTTTTTGAACCGATTACAGTTGAAAAATGTTGAACTCCCAACCGTAAACGATTCAGCGATTGGAAAAATATTAACTCATAACCGTAAAAATCTTCCACTGTTGGGAAATATGAACTTCTAACAAAATAGTATATTTACGTTTAGATTCCTAATCGTATGTTAAATTTTAATTTATTCTTAAAAAAAAAAAAAAAACCTTAATCGTAGTTGGTAATTCACAATTTTCCCAACCATAGGTTACACTGATTTTGTCTACGGCTGGGAAAATATGGACTCCAAACCATATATTGTGTTCACGCTTAGTTTCTTAACCGTATGTTAAATTTTTAAAAACAAAAATTTCAAAAATTTCACAATCTTAAGTAGTTATTTTTTACATTTTTTCCGGTAATAAGGTACCTTGCCAATGTCTATAGTTGAGAAAATATGAATTACCAATCATATATTGTAATTACGGTAAGAGCGTAAGCCTAATTTAAAAAAAAAATTGTCCCAATTTTCTAAATCATTAATCTAATCTAATTATAGTAGAACCTCTCTACACATGGATACAAAATATAGTCCCGATTTGTAAAATCTTACATTCATCGACCTCCATATTTTAATTACCTATATATATATATTAATAATTTTGTGCGTGCCCAAGAATATTAATATATGGAGGTTCTACTGTACTAATCCTAATTAATTTCATTAGCACGCAAATTGATTGAGAATTTTCTAGCCATTAACAAAATTAGCAAGTTAAATTTTTTTGCGGTTTACTATACTCGCCAAATTGGGGTATATAAAATTTAAACCCATCCAAGATAGTATGTTAAGGGGTGTCTAAAAAGTGTTTAAAAGATATGAAAAGACCAAATTATCCTAAAACATGAATTCAATTTCATTCATACTGTAAAACTAAAACCCACCCATCGATCTTCAAAATCCATCTTCAAAACCCTGGACCCTATGTGATGAAATCAAAAGAAAAATCAAGGAAAAACTAAAAATCTAGTCGAAACTGAATACGAGATATGAGATTGGGTATGATTTTGACGATCTCATATCTAGTGTGATTTCTTCCTAAGTTGACGATCTTGACGATTTTGATTCAACTACCTTGACGATTAGTATTAGTCGTTATCTTCCTAGGCTGAGTATCGTGACGACTTTTTAACTCTGAAAGTAACATTTACATGGTCATCACGATATTCATTCTTATACTTTGCCGACTACAGTTGTAGTAATTTAAGGTCGTCATATTTTGAAAACTTGAACCTTGCCGACCAACAACTGCCATAAAACAGTTTCTCTTTGAACATTTTTTGCTACTAGTCGGCATGTTTGGCATTCTCGACTTTGACGACTAAAGATTAGTCGACAGGTCATGAATTTAGTACCTTGTCGACTAATCATGCATTTGAAACGTTTTTTTTTTCTGTATGGAAAATCTCATTTGGTCGTCATTATGGTTTATTATCAACATGCCTGTTATAGAATGTCGTTATCTTCTAGTTTAGTCGAGCATGCCGACTTTTCATACTTTCAGTTTTGAAAGTGCAGATTTCTTCTGAAATTTGGAGAATGAAACCATTAAACAACTTTGTAATCTCCCATTTCGTAATGTTTGGTAGTGTGATTTCATGTTATTAACAAATTTACCAAAATAATTTTTTATCTCAAAAATCTTCCAACAAAATCCATAAGTTCAATCTAACTAAAACATAATTTCATAACTTTTAATTCAACTAATTAATCTAACTAAATTAATTAAGTTAATCAGGTTTGTTAGTGCTAATTAAAACAAGGGCAACCATTTTTGAAAATATATAGCTAAGGGGCTTTGAGTTTTACTTCCTAATGACCATATTTTGTTTTATTTGGTACACCCTAATTAACCTGGATAAATTGGGGCCTACCCCACTTAATTTGGGCCTACTACTAGATGACAAAAAATGTCATTAGAAATAACTTTCACACCACCCCTTATCCAACAATTACTTAAGTACCTAATTACCCCTGTTTAATTAGCACTAATTAATCGTATTAGGTGTTAATTATGTTTTAGATGTGAGATCAACTAATGTTAAAGAGTTCTTCAAAACATCAAACAACTTAAATTTTTTGATTTTTTTTTTCCGTAAACCGTACCCAGAATCGGTTTACGTTAATGCACTTGTAAACCGATTCTGGGTTGATGTTCCAAAATTAACAGAGGACTTAAACAATCGGTTGAAGTTGGCATATGTATAATCCGATTATGCCAATCGGTGTTTTACTTGACATATATAAACCGATTATTGCCTTTCATAAGAATATTTTTTTCATTCATTTCATTATTGTATGATGCATTTAGCACATGCATCAAGCCTTTAAACCCCTATGCGACCCTAGTGGACGAGTTATAGTCTCGTGAGGGTTTACATAGAGATCTACCCACAAAACCTACACCAAAACTTCTAAAACCATCAATCTTCGTCGGAAGAATCCGAGTCCCATTCACTCGACATGAAGTCCGGGGCATACTCTGGGATTTTGGATACCATGAATTGATAGCTTGCATCGAATGCGAATGCTTCCCCTTTTTCCTCCAAGTAGCGCGCTTTGACGACTTCATGCTACAAAAACACAAACACAAACTTACTTTGTTAGTGGTGTTTAGTAGGAAGATCAAACAACATGGATCACGTAAAATAAACCACAAAAATACTTACAAATTGTTCAATGCAATAGCTAAAGTGGCTAGCGTTCAAAATCCGTTTTTGGATAGCTAAAAAACGCAAGTATCGCATTTTCGATGACTAGGTGCCTATCATGCACTTATTGAACACTTCTTCCATTAGGATTCCCAAACTTTTGCCTATATTTGTTATGCACCTTTGTCCAAAAGGTTTCGGCATCTACCCTTACGGAGGACTGATTTTTGATTCGAGTTTCGGCGTACCATGCTTTGGTGATGGATAGATCTTCATTTGAATCAAATGAAGCCATTGTGGAGGTATGAAATGAGTAGTTGTGGAGTATATGGAGTGAGAGGGAATAGAATGAGCAATTTTGGGCCAAATGGGGTCTAAGGATGAGGTCTCTATATATAGAGAAAGTCCTTAACGACTATTTTTTTGAGAAAAGTGAAATAATTTGAAATAATCGATCTTCTCGAAGGTCTGTAAAATCTGATTGGGTTTTTATGCCAGCAGCAATCGGTCTTTCTTGTGACCAATATAAACCGATTAAAGACATGGAACTAATAGGTTTATATAGATGCATATGTGATCCAATTATATCTTGAAAAACATACAGGAAAAATAGCATTTTTAAGGCATGAAGAATCGGATTATACATAACCCACACATAAACCGATTCCTTTATGGAACCTAAACAATCGGTTTATGTTGACATATCGAGTAGCCCGATTGTTGGCATGTCAGGCTAGAATTATTTTGCAACACATAATTATAAATAAAACTTTAAATTCATATTAAGTTCAACACCATGATCATCCAAAATAAAAACACTAACCATCCCAAAGGTGAGTTTTAAAAACTTAAAACAACCACAAGTCTTATAAAATTAAACTTTTAATATCTAAAACTTAAACTTAAAGACTTAAAGAGCATGAGCATCAGCAGCAGCACCACCACCAGGAGCATTTGCAGCACCACCATCAAGAGCAGCATCTTCTGCTTTAGCCATGGCTTGAAATTGAGCCATTTCTTCCCACAAACTTTCCATAAATCCATGGCGATCCCTCTCAGCTGAAATCATGTTTCTCCTCATCCTAGTGAACCTCATGACCTCATGAAGATCCTCCAGTGCAAACTTGTCAATCAATGCGAGGGCTTGATCAAGACGGGTCTCACGCCCATAAGCAAACTTATAGAGGCTTCTTTCTGGCACTGGTTGTGGTTCCCTAAGAATATCCTCCAAGGTGAGCTCTCGAGTGTAAAATGCTAGGTGTCCGAAGGCAATATCTACATAAAAAAAACAGAAATCGAGTTAACAATCGGTACATAACTAAACATATGTAATCCGATTCTCAACAACAAAACACACAGGAATGTCAAACACAAACAATCGTTTTATGCGATATATATATAAACATCGATTGTGGAATGGAATCTGAAGAGACAATCTTAATCGGTAAATTAACAAGCACATAAAACCAGATTATGGGATCGCATAATTAAAAAAAAATAGTACCCAGAATCGGCCTATTCTAAAGCACTTATAAACCGATTCTGGTGAAGTATTTTCATATTTCGTTTCTAAACCTAGAATCGGTTGATGTTAATAATCATATAAACCGATTACTCTGCATGCTCTTCATGGCCAAAGAACAAAACCCAGAATCGGTTTATTCGATATGTCAACATATACCGATTCTGGGTGTAATCAGAGATTTTAATGGACGAAAATCGAAGATTTAAACATGTAAATCAATGAAGAAATGCGAATCATAGAATGGGTTGATGAAGACTTACCTTTTTCTTGGTTGGATCGAAGATCTTGGAGAAGAAGATCAAAAAAAAAAAATGATTAGGGTTTTGAGAATTTGGAAAGATTATGATGAAAATAGAAAGTTTTGTAGGTTTTTTATGTTTTTGGATTTACTGAAAATGGAAAGATTAGTATTTAGAGCAAGTTTTATGGTGGAATCCAACCTATTCCAAGTATGGAAAAATTGTGGAATGTCAAGTCTAATGGCTTCCAAGTTGGTGTATTCCACACTTTTTCCAAGCCATCTTCCATGATACGGTGGAATGGTAGATGGAATCCAAAAAAACGCTAAACATATTAGCGTTCAACGCTATTCAAAATAGCGTAGTAAACGACAAAATACGCTAAACTTATTAGCGCTCAACGCTATTGATAACAGCGTAAAAAGCTATTGTTAACAGCGCTCAACTCTACGTGTCGAACGTTATACTCTCTATATATACACTGAATATACTACTATATCTCTCAGCGAATCATACGACGCCAACACAAAATTAATCTTATCTATTTAATTAAATAAAAAAGAACTCATATTCATTTGGAGTTAAAAACGATGTAATTGATTGAGCGAACCTCAAGGAAATTCATTATTCCTTGGAAAGGTACATCCACAGTCCAACTCTGCAACAAGGTAACAGCTATGTGCGAGTTGGACTCAGCTTGATCCGGTGAGTTGACAAAACCTGTTTATGTCTAACCTGCCCCTCCCTGGTCGGGTTAGTTAACTACTCTAGGTTATTTTGGGTTATACTACCTCCGTTAGTTCTGAAATTCCAATAGTGCTGCTTATCGATGATGTTGCATC
Organism: Papaver atlanticum; assembly: GCA_023531105.1. Classification (NCBI taxonomy): domain Eukaryota; kingdom Viridiplantae; phylum Streptophyta; class Magnoliopsida; order Ranunculales; family Papaveraceae; genus Papaver; species Papaver atlanticum. The sequence goes on along the minus strand of JAJJMB010004448.1, from coordinate 1,294,258 downwards.
ATCCCCAGTTAGTTCTGAAATTCCAATTGAAACTACCCAGGTCTTAGTGCAACTGAAGCAGAGAAGAATCCGCGTACCAATCAGTTCATGGTATCACCTTCCATCTCTTGAAAAAAGTTTGATTTTTTTTCTATGTGAATTAGGTCAAATGGGTATATGTTATTGCATCAATTTATTTCAAAATTGATACATAGGCTTTTTCTAGTTTACTGTCGAATTAAAATTATAGGGTTTGTTATTGCAGTTAAATTAGTTATTTGTTTGTCATGAGATCATAATTTTTCGTAAGTGCATATTTTATGGTACAGAATACTTTTGCGTTGTCTTGGTGTAGCAACTTTTGGTTGTTTTATTACCTGGGGTGTAGTTTCTGATATGTACTTTGAGGACTCAAGTTGTAGCTACAAGCCTCTACTGCCACTATTTGTAGATGCAATATTACTTTAATAGATGCTGGTGTCTCGCTAATGTAGCACCTGGGAGGTGTTTCAGTGGGTCTGGTTAATGGCAACAAATAGGTGCGCCTTTTTTTATGTCTGCAGTTGAGTTTTGTGTCGAAGAACTTCCATGAAGTTTGAAGTTGTTTTTTCTCTTTTCACTTCAGTCGCAGAACATATGGACTCCTCTTTGATTGGCAATATCCCACACACATGGCTCGTCTTAAGAGGCATCTCTCATTGGACTGATACACCAGAGGTCAGATGCAGTGTTTTGGTTTTCTTTCTAGCATTTTCTAGTTCATTTTATGAACGATACATTTGATTGATTATCAAGTTTATAGGATGATTCTTGGTAAATTCTGAAAAATGATGGAATTGTTTTGAGATTTTGAGCTTGTAGAATGTTGCTTGAGTTGTGGCAGTGCTTGTTACTTATTTGTAGATTTACTTTAAACTTATTAAGAAGTGTTTTGGTCAAATATAGATCATGTCATTCAAATTTATAATCGAGGGTAACTGAGTACATCATAACAAGTCTACAACTATCTCTTGGGTCCTTAAGTTAGTAATTCTTGATGTAAGTCAACTTCTCATCATAATCGGTTGTCCATTTATGGATTTCTCAGCTTCTGTATGCTTATTATTTTCATCTGTTTCGAGTTGCAATAAGGATTCTACTTGAAGTTTTCTCTTTTATTGTTATTTTTTAATCAGATGTTCCAAATCCTTTAATCGAAATTTCCAATTCAACTTGGGAAAGTTGTCTTCTATTCTTTCTAATATGAGATTGTTCCATACTTCCATGTTCAAGTCTTTTTGACATAAGCTTCATTGTGTTTCATGTATCATTGTTTATTGTGGTTGGCCTTTTCTTTTATCCAGTTGCAGATTATTCTATATAGGATAGACAAATTATGATTTTAATGTCAAAGGTTAACTTTCTTATACCATCAAAATGCAGGTTACGACGCCATTGCTTAAGTTTATGGCAGAGTCCGTGTTAAATAAAGCACAACGTCTGACATTTGATTCATCATCTCCTAACGGCGTACTCCTTTTTCGAGAAGTCGGAAAATTAATAGTTGCATATGGATCACGGATTTTGTCACTTCCCAATGCTGGAGATGTTTATGCTTTCAAATATAAGGGAATGTGGATCTGTTTGACAATTCTTTCGAGGGGTAAGCATATTACCTGATGGCTTGTTTTGTTGCAATCACTGCCTTGTGTTTTGAGATATGTTAGCCATTCGGTGGGCCGGGATAATGGTCTTTCTTTCCCCTGAAATTATGATCATTATTTACTATGGCAACAAAGAATAATCCTATATTTATGCTTTTAATGTATTTTATGATGTTATGGCAGCACTTGCTGGAAACTATGTCAACTTTGGTGTGTTTGAATGTATGGTGATAGAGCGCTTGCAGATGTGCTTGACATAGCTTTGAAGATGACTTTATCAATTTCTATGGCTGATGTCCTGGCATTTCGCAAGGTTATACCTTTACTAAAGAATTATGATTGCAGTCGTTTGTCATTTGCAAATCCATGCACTTCTTTTATGATCATTGTCAATGAATAATATTCGGGGGAAGTATCTTTTCGTGGGTAATAGGCATTTATAGGCTATAGCTTGTTTGGACTTTTAGCATATTCTAGCAGGTAAATTATTTGAAGTTATGTTCTTGAGACTTATTAAGTATGATCAGGGAAATCTGTGTCATGTAGAAAGAGAAAGGTTATTTCAGTGACTGACAAACCAAAACTATGATGTGCATAAAAGATTTACAGACGTTGAAGTAGATGTAGTTTTCTAGAGATCATAATGGAGTCTGTTCATACTGGGCATATGATTTCCTTCTATGCATCTCTTGTCTACCTAAACACCGTAATAAGTTAATATACAAATTGTTGTCACGGGGCTCTATTTTTGTTAACCAAATTGGTTGAAAATAAGAAAGTGGTCTTGTTACAGTTCTCATTCATGTAAGTTATAGTTGCACATCACTCGCATTTTTTTTTGTGTACTTTCCAGCTTACAAAGGCTTTATTATTCTAGATTTCAGTTGATGTCTTTCATGTACTCCTCTTAGTTTGATTTTTAACAAGACCATCAGGTTGATATTTTCATTGTCTTAATGAATTTAAGTGGATATAAAGTTGTAACTGCAGTCTCTCTTATTTTCAAAGCACAGAGATAACAATATTTTCTATTGTCGTTATCCACTGTAACCACAAGTATCCAGTAGACATGTAATCCTTTATATCTCGCCTTTATCATGATAATAATTCAATAGTCAGAAGTTCATGTCAGTTGCATATCTTTCAGTTTGTGCATGAATTTTTATATTTGTCAAGGGTCGTCCACTCCTCTGTTGATGGTAAATAACTTTTGTTGATGACAGGGAGGTTGTGCTTGCTGCTTAAAAAATGACAAAGATCAACCCATTGTTTTACTTGGCTGGTCTGCGGATTAGGAGCAAAAGCTATTGTCGTTGAGGTCATCCGCAGGTTCAAGGGATTATAGCTAGGGCTTGTGGCAGCAACAAGTCTCATGCTTGTGTATAATGGTGTTCGCATTGGTTTGCATCGACTGGAAGTCTGGAAGCTTCAAGTGAAGAGAACCTGGATATTGCTCAAGAGGCTGACAATGAAACTAATATCCATTTGAATAGCATTTAATCTCTTGAACTGTCCCTGATACTCTCTTATTTTTTTGAATAACATTGTAAATGGATTTGACAATGTTGGTATTATTTACGTGGTCTATCAATAATTTTTTAGGTACCCGGTTTATTTATGCGATCCAACAGTCAAGATACCTGATTTATTTAGTTAGTCTACCAATAAAGGTACCCGAGTTATTTATGTAGTCCATCAGCAAGGCTACCTGAGTTATTTCTGCGGTCCATCAGTGAAGGTACCCGAGTTATTTATGAAGTCTATAAGGGAGGGTGCCCCGAGCTATTTATGAAGTCTATAAGTGAAGATACCTAACTTATTTATTTGATGTCAGCCAAATACCATAATAATCCACTCAAATATATAGTTAATGTCTCTTTCTCTATACCTTCTAGGAAAGATCTGTGTTTATGAACGTCAACATGTTTATACGTTTCGCAGTAATGTAAGAAATAACAGCCTTACTTTCCGCAGATCAGCGTATATTCAACTACAAAGCCAAAGATTTGTATCGTATTTCATTTCCTTCCCCTTATACCTCACACATTTTATTTTTTGGTAGCTCCAATATCCAAAGCCGTCATCTTAGGTATTGCACTGGGTGCCCTTGTTCTACTTCTCCTTATCCTTTTAGCAGCATTTTGACCACACAATCCAAAACCTTTTGCAGAAGGGTCGCTGGAAAAACAAACCAGGTACTTTTTCATCAAATAAACAACACTAATCCCTGGTCAAGTATTCTAGGGGCTAATAAAGAGTACTCTTTTATTATGCAGCCACGTATACCTCACCAAAGCTCGTGATTCTTCACATGAACATGGCACTTCATGTGTATGAAGACATCATGAGAGTGACTGAACTTAAGTAAGAAGTATTATCTAAAATGGTCGGGATTATTCCAAGTGCAGTCCGTATCATGCTTCACTTAAGGTCGGAAGTGGTTGAAATTATGTGGATTCACTCATCATGATTGAGAACAAGCATATCGGTTGACGGTTGAGAATGAGCATATCGGGATTTGACAGTGACATCCGTGACATCATGGATTTGAATTTATAGAGAGATTCCCTAAATGAACAATATAATGGTTTGTGATGTAGATTAAAGTGTCTACTTACTGGCGTCTTTATAGGTTAAAATAATTGGTGGCAGTTCATCTGCCCTTTCACAAGGTCCCCTAAACTGCTTCAGTTTTGTAAGCAAAGTAGTACATATTGTCTTTCAACAGTCCTATAAAATAAATCGAGTACCTCATCAACATGGTCATATAAATTTAAATGGGTAACTTATTTATCAGGGTACTATAAATTATAATGGGTACCTGGCTTTCAAGGTCGTACAAATTAACTAGGTACCCAGTCCAATGGAAGAGTATATTATTACTATTCGGGTAGTATAAACAAAAAATTGGTAAGTTGTTCTAAGTTTCAATGGAAGAGCATATTATATTATTATTCTGTAAATTATTTGTTGTGCAAGATGAATCCCACTAGATGTTTAATGTTTTACAATTACCAGATTATCTTGTAAGAAAAACATGCCTCGAGGCTCTTCTGTCGTCTAAAATTAAATGGGTAGTAAAAAATATTGAAGAAACAAGATAGCATGTGCAAAAATGCAGAGGCAACGTAATCCCGCTGAAACAATACGGAAGACCTCACAGAGAAAAGTCAAACCGTGGAAGGAAGATCTCCAGACTTAGCTTCCTTATTTTTTGCGTTGTATCACGGGAAACAAATGCTATTCTGCATTTTAAACAAAAACATTTAGAGGGATAGCTCGGAACTAACAAATAAAGGGTTTTTTTTGTGGAAAAAAAGGACAAGGGAACTTAATGAAGTAGAATTAAGGAGACAGTAGCTTAGAATACTCACATCAGCCTGGTATTGAAGATCCTTCTTGAGCTTCCAACTTATATGGACCCAAACCTAAAACAGATTGAGAAATCAGAGAGCAAGTGATGACTTTAAGTAAGTGCACCACAAATATTAAAAATATACCTCAATAAACCCATCAACGGAGCAAGACACGAGGACCTGCCCATCTGGCGAGAAAGGAGCACATTCCGGGTGACTTTTCTTTCCGAACTGCATGGAGACACCTCCAATAATCAATAAGATAGACATGTAAAATTATTGAGTTGAAGTTTCTGTGAATTCAGACCTCAATATTACACATGTATACAGTCTCTACCAATAGACATAACGAAATCATAGTTACAGTACACACAGATGGTGCAGTTCACATAATCAATGTCTATAAGTACCTTGATAGGATGCCCAAGAGTTGTTGGGTAGGTTTCATCTTCCTCTTGTTTCATTGCAGCGGTTCCTCTACACAAATCAAACTGAGTTCCAGGGGAAGCATACCTAAAAGAGACATAAGGGTGTGTTACTCAGACCGGAGATGCACATAAAAAAACTTACCAAGACCGAGACGCTTTAAAAAGAAAATGGGATACTAACCTTGATGCTGCTGCCATTTCAGAGACTGACCAATGAGAGCCATTAATCTTGATGGCGGCACCAGGGTAACTTCGGAGGCAATTGCTGGAAAGTATATTAAGAACACTAGTTCAGAATCGAACTTGAACGAACTCATACCATAAGTCATAAAAATGTAACAAACTTAACTATTTCCTAGACCTCGATCTCTCAGTGATACTAACACTGCATCAACTTTAAGGTGCAATAGACAAACCAAGAGGCCAGAAAAGTTTTTTAAATGAGGAGCTCCGAAGTACCAATTGTCAATGGAAAACCAAGAATAACTTGACAGGAAAAGAATAAGAAAAGAGGTTTAACTGGTAAAATTAAATAAACATTCAATTGCTGTAACAAAGCTACAAATAAGGTGCCATAGAGCCTCAACATCACTGCAGTTATTTGCAATGATGGTACACTGTAAAAAATGTGAAAGCATCACATCAAGATGAAAGCAAACCTTGAGCAATTTGTGCACGCCACGGCGTCTCTCCTTGGTTGCTTCTTGATAAGCCTGTCATAAAAAGAAAAAACAAGTTTAACCAGAAACTTTGAGGCCACTAAACCAATAAGTACACACAGGAGATTGAGAAGTAAACAATTCAACATAATCTTTCCACTTCTGAGGTGAATGTCATTACTATTATAGGAAAATCCAGTACATTAGCTACAAAAAGCATGCGGCACTAGCATAGGAAAACATAGATTTGGAGTTTAGGAACAAAATCCTAAACAGCCTATGAATGTTTTAAGGTAAAGTTCAACACTTGTCAACGAGCTGAACAATGACACTCAAGTAACTCAAATACCACCCTTCCAGATAGGGAATTTGAAGAAGTACTATAACATGGCATGACTTCATAGTATATCAAGCACAATAGCACGAGAGAAATACATAAGACTGAGCAAAGTCAAACCGGTACTAACCTCATGTGGATCAAAATAAGCTCGAACTAGGAGGTGCTCCAGTCGTAATACCTTTCAGGCTGCTCCTCTTCATGACACCCATTGCTTGAGTTTGTCTCAATATTATAAGATAATGGGACCAGTCACCAAATGTGCATTAAAAGAACTACAAAACGTTTCCTTCACCAAGAGGAATTATTATAAATAAATGTAGAAGCATGATAGGATTTGAAATCAACTGACCAAGATACTGCGTTGTATCATTCGGCAAATTCATTACTTTTGTGATAAATTTAGCTTTAGGCGGAACAACTGATACACCATCTTGGTAAATTCAACCACGGATATGGATTTTGACATTTTTAGGAGCATATTCACGCCACCGTTGTACCTGACCGATCGCTAAATCTCCAGCCAGACCAGAAAATAACATTGACCACATCGTTGTCGTCACCACCTAACCGTTCACACAAACGTTCTTTCAATATCTACCATATCAGTATACAAATCAAAATACAATGCATTGGCTTAATAATATGGGGGTTTTACAACCTAACTACACAGACCAAAAACCAAACAATGAAGGATGGATTTCTAGTATGGGGATTTTACAATTCAAATTTATTTGTATCTAATTTCTTGCACCTTGTAGTCAATTGATACGGGGTTTACAACCTAACTACAGAGACCAGAAAACAATCAAGGAAGGATGGATTTCTGGTAAAATTATATCAATTTCCTTCAAATACAATCATACAAACACAATATCAGTTTGACCTCTCCAAAATATAATTTAATTCGATAGGAATAGATCAATTTCTCTTTCAGTGTCCAAAGAAAGAAAATTAATTCGAGAAAAATGATCGAATTTCATTAAGTCCCCTCAAATCTAAAGGAGAAGATCGAAATTATGGTTTTAAACAGAGAAGGTTAGGGTTTTAAACAAGAAACAATTGCTATCAAACAGGAAAAATTAAATGGAATTATATACTCATACCACCTGGATTTGATGCCTTAACCTTGCATAAGATGAAGATGAAAGAAGAAACAAGATTAATGGAAGAAATAAGAAGCGGAAAAGAAGATGGTAATGTATAAACTCTGACCTAACCCCACAGTGCGCTGTTAACTCGATCAGGAGGATAAATTGGTCAAATCCTGAATAACTCACTCGGCCGATCCACGGAGTCTCCAAAGCGCACATTGTTGTGGAGTTTATGAAGAGTTAAAAATATATTCGTACCTTTCCACGGAATAGATAATTTTCCAGAGCTTTGCTCTAATTGATTGGACAGGTTTTTCCGTATCCGAATTTCAAGTACTAATTACGTTAGAAACATGTAGGTCCCACTGATAAATGTTTAGATTTGATTAAAAATAAAATAAAAAAACAGAATATATTATACGCTATTCTTACTTGCGTTTTGTTTACGCTATTCTCATTAGCGTCCAGCACTATTCTTTTTAGCGTTTTTATGGTTCCACCACTATACTTAACCGCACTATTTTTTTTAGCGTTTTTATGGTTCCACCACTATACTTAACCTTCCATGAACGATTCTAAATGCTGAGATGGGAAGGAAAATTTGATAGGCCTAAATTAAATGGAGTCGGCCCCAATTTAGCCAGGCTAACTAATCCTGGTATACCCAATCTAACGAGTTTTACTACTATTTCATGACTTTTTTTTCTTTTTCTTTTTCTTGCAGAAGTTATTTCGGATTTGCTAATTAGGTGTATAGACCGTTGGCACCGGCTCTGGCACGGATGGGATGTTCGTTGACTGAATGGAATATGGGGGGACTCTTCTCATGTAAAGTATTGATTTTCTTACTCGGAGAAGTTGTCTGTGGAATAATCGATCTCCGTCATTGGTTCTCCATTAGGAGCTTTTCAATTGAATCGAATCTCTGACAATTTCAACAAAGAAATTAGGGTCAACCAGCGATCAGAAGAAAGATTTACCAGTGAAACCGATATTTAGCAAGTGGTATGCTCTAATTTCTACCCCTGATTTTGTTAATTTTGATATCCAAAGAGAAAAAAGACTCTAGTACTAATCTCATTAGCATCTCATTGAGTGAAAATTTAAGATTATGCCCATTTGAAATGTCATTAAGTCTTTGGATTGATCCCAAGACTATTGATTATAAGTTAGTAATTGCTGTAGGTTTTTCTTTGCATATCTATCTATGTATATATTAGGATCAGATTTATGGCAAAGTATTCTAAACATCACTTGTGAGTTTGTGAAAGTCTGGGGTAGTTTTGAATTGTTAGGCTGGGCACAAGGTGGATGTTGCATTGTCTCTTTTGGATTAATTGCAGTGAGGGATTTAAAGAAATTTAACTATGGAAGAATGCTTGGGGGTATCCGTATGAGAGTGTTGGAAGGGTGCCTATGTTTAATTGTTGTGTAGGTGGTCTTGGTGTTGGGTGGTGATCAAGAATCTTGGGCTAAACGTTTTAACATTACCCACCAGATAATAACTGCGGATGTGATTGCCTATCAATGCACTTCAATGGAGTTTACGTGGTCTTTTGAAAATGGTGAGTTCGCGGATGGTTCTCGAGGTGGTAGACTATTTTTATACAACTCATAATAAGGAAATGGCCAGTTTTGCGCAATTCAGGTCATTGGAAAATTATTTTGAAAGCCTAGTTTCACTCAACTCTTGGAGAAAAGGCTTACTCGGGATCACAAAGTATGTATTTGAAACCTTGAAACTGAGTTTTTCCTTGTTAAACTCTTTGTCTGCCGATTGACCTATGTAAAAACATAATTCTGGTTCAGCTGAAAAATCTGATCTATCATTATTCTTGCTTAAAGTTAGTTCAACTGTTAGTGGTAGAAAAAGCTGCCCATATATTGGACTCTTACTAACTCAAGTGTGTCATGCTATCTCCAGTCTCGGCGTGAGGTCACTTTGGTGAATGTGATGGTCTCATCCTTGAGCACCTGAAGGACCTAGCTCTTTGTCTTCATTATGTCAGAAACACGATTATTAACTAAAGTTTATTGTTTAACTTGTTTATAAGCTTGTGGCCTTTATCTGACTAAAAATAGGCACATTTGTTTTGAGCAGATCAAGGAGTTTAAGGACATTGTTGCAGTAATATAATATATCTACTCAGCACTGGGGCTGTTTTACTGGGAAGAAATCTTACTTCGGCTGATACCTGTATTATGTATGACGGCAGGTGAGTATGCTCTTTCACATTCCTGTCTCGTGTATGCATGGAAAATTTCTATTGCTAAGATTTCTGACCTTTTATTACCACCCTCTATCATTTTCAGAACCCTCAAGTGGATCTGCCAGCTTGTGGAAGAGGGTTCTCAGTAAACTGAAGCTTGAGCATGTAAAACATATTTACTCGTCATACATGTTTTTCAGTTTTGGAAACCACTCATCTGTCTGACGGGCTCTCCTAGTAAGAAAAATGAATGGAGAATGCTGTGGTATATTTTTCGTTTACTTGGACATACTTACTACCAGCTAATGCAACTCAAGGTCATATGAGCATATTATTTTACTGTTGTGGTCCATCAATGAGATGACTTCTTTTCTTGCACTTTAGTAACAATTTTTTTATATTTCAGGAGTAGGTTATGTTGTATCTTCTCTTACAAGTGGTGTTTATCGAACCACTAAGTTTCATGGATCTCTAGAAGATGGATTCCGAAAGAAAATGGAAAATCATCTTATTATGATTTATAATAATATTTTTATATGATTAACGAAGGATGACTTTTTTACAAATTATGATCTTTAGATAGGGGTGGAAACTAAATATAGAAAAATAAACCAACTGCATCTGGACAGGGAAGATCCCCCTCTCTCTATATTGGGGTATCTTTCAGTGAGGCTGGATCTTTCCTTTGAAAACGAGAAGGAGATCGGAGATGGAAAGACTTCCATGAAGCAGTATCTCCAGTCCACATGACATTTTTAGGTACAAGTGAGCCTGAAACCTCAATTTTCTGACAGCAAATGTTGGAACAACAGAAGTGAGAGCTCCTGAATTCATAAAAATGCATGTGGCCCAGAGATGCTACTTCGTTGGAACAATTTTGCATCCAAGCTTGGGACTTGTTAGCACGGGCAGCAGTTCATTTGGAAGGGAAGGGGGTACAAGGTCCCTAGTTAGCAGTAGCTCCATTTTCTACTCTATCGTATTGGGCAAATGAAAAATCCAGGTGACTTTGAAGCACCTTTTTGTTTTATTGTGAATCATTTCGATGATTGTTTTATGAATATAGTTTGCTCCGTAGGCTTACTCCTTCAATAAATCGTATTGTCTACCGCAGCCAAAATGATGAAGATAAGAACATGCCCGTAATAATTAGGCCGGGATGTCCCGTGTAATCACTTCGTACGAGGTTGCACTGAATGATGCCAAAAGTGTTTTGAGGCATTACAAGTGGATATATGTGGTTGTAGATGAGGTTAGTAGTCAAATTAAATGAAAGCATTACTACTTTATTTGTATTTTATTTGATGGAACGTTAGTATTTTCACACGCCAGCACAATTAACATTCTTTAATTCCCCAAAGCGTCCTTATCATGTGTGTATTCTGAGTGTTGGCATTCTTACCACAATATTTCTTCGTGAAGGGACAATGGTGGAAAAATGCTGATAGAAAAACAACTGAAAACCGATGGAAAATAATAATCTTTGACTGACTGGAATGCCTCTGCAGACCAACTTGGCCGAGCTCTATGGTCTCCTTGTGGGTCTGTTTTCTCTTAATTTTCAGGCTGCTTGACTATTAATTGAAATCTGTGTACACATATAACTTTTTTGCCGAATTATCACTCCCTGAACCTCTATGATGACTTATGTGGTTTTGTACATGCGATAAGAAACCTACCACTTCCTGAACCTCTAAGATTTATGTGGTTTCTTGCACATAGATTAGGAAACCTCTAAACAAACAAAGCTAGTAGTAACCTAATAATAGAATTATTCATACACTTGTACATTGTAGTTTAGGATGGCAGAACTATTCTTGTTTACTCAGAGATATTGCTTTTCTTATCGAAAACGAAAAAGAGGCATATAGTATGATATTTATGAGAAAAAGTAGGAAAACAAATACTTGTCACCTAATTTTCCATAGGAATCAGATTGTAATAAATATTATAGGTAAAAGAGTATATCAGGATAGACATGACTGATAAAAGAGACAGAAGTATCGCAACAAATAAGTAAAAAGACATGCATAAAATTGACACATTTCTGATCCAACACATTTATGACACCTATTACAATCTCTACTCCTTCCCCACCTTCACTCTTTTATCTTCTTCTTCGTCACTCTTATCATATCAATCATCTTTTACAGTTTAAATTTCTCTAGTTGAATATATATATAAGAAAACAAAGCTTCTAATTTACTTCACCATCATCTGTCGATCAATATAATGGCTCTGGTTTCAGTTATTTTGATCACACTGATTAGTGCTTCTTTCTTAGGTTTTTCATATGGGCAACTTAGGGTTGGTTTTTATTCATCTATATGTCCACAAGCTGAAGAAATTGTAAGCTCTGTTGTTCGTGAAGCTTTTCTTGTTGACAACAATATGGCTGCTATCTTGCTTAGACTACATTTCCATGATTGTTTTGTTAATGTAATTTAATATCTCTCTCTCTCTCTCTCTCTAGACTTCTTTTTATTTTGTTTTTTAATTTCTCTTTATCTCTACTAATCACCAATTCTTGTTCTAACATATTAGGGATGTGATGGGTCGATTTTAATTGAGGGCCAAAACGCAGAGAGACATGCATTTGGACATCAAGGTGTTAATGGTTTTGATGTTATAGAGAGAGCTAAATCACAGTTAGAAAGATTATGTCCTGGTGTTGTTTCCTGTGCTGATATTGTAGCCATGGCAGCTCGAGATTCTATCTCACTGGTACCTATTATGTTAATCTTTGATTGGCTTGTTATTTTTACAAAATATATACCATGTTCATAAATAATATATGTATATATGTAATATGTTTGCAGAGCAATGGACCACGTTATCAGGTTCAAATGGGTCGAAGAGACGGCCGAGTTTCGAATGTTTCATCAGCCTCTATTATGCCAGAAGTGAATGAATCCATTCAACAATTGAAATCTAAGTTTCTTCAAAAGGGACTTTCAGAAAAGGATCTTGTTCTTCTCAGCGGTACTTATACAATTACTTTATACTGTACATCTTTCTTATTATGTATAATACGTGATACAAATGCTTATGGTGCTCAGTTTCAACTAGTAGAAGGCATGAGTCATTCTCATGAATATTTGATGTGACATTCTTAAGGTTTTGGTTAGAAGAGGAAATATGCATGTTTGATTACAACATGAACATGTTTAATTTTTTATTTTTTTTGATCGGAACATGAACATGTTTAATCCCTTGAAGTTTTTAACTGTTGTGAGTCATTTAAAGTCTAGAGACCTTATAATTTATTCAATAATTTACATGGGAGCAAGGATAAATACCCCGAAAGTTAATTAGTATTAGAATTCTGACTCCCAGTGATTTTCAAACTGAATGCAGCTGCGCACACGATTGGAACTACAGCCTGCTTCTTCATGACGGATCGACTCTACAACTTCCCAACAACAGGGTCTGATCCTTCAATAAATCCACGCTTCCTTCCCGAGCTAAAATCTAGGTGCCCACAGAAAGGAGATGTAAATGCTCGATTACCCATGGACCATGGAAGTCCATTGAGATTTGACTCCCAAATCTTGCGCAACATTCGAGATGGATTCGCAGTGTTACAGTCTGATGCAAAACTTTATGACGATAAAGTAACCAGGGGAATAATCGATTCTTATTTTGGAATCTTAAATCTGGTTGCTGGTCCATCTTTTGAAGCGGATTTTGTTGATTCTATTGTGAAAATGGGCAGGTTAGGGGTAAATACTGGTTCCCAGGGAGAGATAAGGCGGGTTTGCAGGGCTTTTAATTGATATTCTGACATGTCATAACATTTAAGTATTCTTCGCCATGCAAAATCGTAAATTGAATTCACACTCAGTCATCTTGTCTAAGTTAATTTGGCTTGTTGTAGCTACTTACTCGTTATGGTTCTCATCATGGATTTTTCTTCTAACATATAGCTTCTTATTTGTTGGGTTTATTCGTAGTGCCTCTGCTTCCTCTCTAACAGAGTTTCTTAGTTAAGCAACTCCATTCGTATTCTGGACGGCTATACTGTCATACTACTTGTTAAAAAAAATATAAACATGTCGCCAACTGAATCTGCTTACTTTATTGTGCCAGAAGTGATTAGTCTAAATCAAACTATGCTGGTTTGCAGTGTACTCTACATGGGCCCTATTTTGAGGCATACTCAAATCTCAGTGGGCATATTCAATAGAGCCGAAATAGTTTTTTTTTTTTTTCTTTTTTGGCCGTGAAACAGCTACAGACTAGAGCCGAACAGAACTAAAGCCTAACAAAACGGGGTAGGCTCTCTCCATAAGATCCGCATTCAGAAGATTACATATATATGAAGGTGGTGTAGCTGCCCACACTCCGGTCAGAATACTAGTCATAGCGGACTTGGCCAAAAAAATCAGCTACATGGTTAGCTTCTCCAGAGTTATGGACAAGTACAAAGAGTCAAAAAAAGACTTCAGGTCTTGTATGTCTTGAATTAGCCATTTGAGGTGCCGGGGGGAGGGGTAGCCATATTGTCTGCTCCTAGACAGATTGTCTGCTAGTATAAAGTCATCAATTGATTAATTCTAATCGCAATATTCATCAATTGAATTCCTAGAAAATAATCTATTTTTATCATAATATCTTATTACTCCGTTTCATGGCTTTTCTCAGCTGAATTCCATGGATTAGTAATAGATATTAAGTTTTCGGGCATTTGAGCCACCGAGTAAGCCCCGAGAAAATAGTGCGAGTGTACTTATCAATAATGCACAAACGAGCACCCAAAAATATGGACGAACGAGGAAGTATGGAGACCTGTGAAAAAAGGAAAGGAAAGGGAAAAAAAAAGGAAGAGCGTCACGGGACCGGGCCCACAGGCCGGCCGGCCATGCCACGACCGTGGCCGTCCCACGCCTTTCCAATTCTTTATTTTATTATTATTTATTCTCTCATCTCATGAAACTCCCTCGTTTGAGCAAATTTCTCCAATATTGCTTAAATCTCCAAAAAGCCAAAAAATCAAATGGTCCCATGACCGACCGGGCTTCTCACGGTAAATATTAACAAATTATTATTTTAATATTCTTAAAATATTGGTCACACGAGCAAAGTCCTACTTGCTCATTCGTGCAAAATTGAGAATTTAAGTCAAGATCAAACTCTTCTGAAAATCCAGAATATTGCTCAAATGAGCAACAAAAATACCCAATTCTCAGGAATGTCGCGTGTGAGGGTCATAGTGGCCCATGCACCACCATGGACGGACCTGGCCGGTCTCTTGGCCATCATGGTCGGACGGTCCCACACCTCTCTGTTAGAGCACTGCTCGGTCGAACTCGCAAGCGTTGCTATCTCAAGCTTGTTTGTCAAGTTTAGTTGTCAAAACTATAAGTCTTGATTTCTAGTCTACTTATAGCTAAGTCTCGGATTAGGATAGTAAGTGTAGTTGAGCCTTAGACTCCACGGCGTTCATCAAATGAAGACGAAGAACTACTCAAGGGAACTTGTGGAACTTCATCAATAAAAGGTATGTGGAGACTTGAACTTATCTATCACTCAAAAGTCTATCTATTCTATCTCCTATTTGAGACAAAAGTCGTATTGCTATATAGACTTCAATTATACATATTTGCTATTTCGAGCCGAGTCTATCTCGCTTATCTATTTCTTGAAATATATGTTGGTAAGCTTTCGCTTTAGCCAAGTTCATCTTTACTCGTGACGAAAGTCATGTTGATTATTCCAATAACTTGAAAATTGCTTTGATGAAAATAGTTTGTGAATAACAACTATTCTAGCATCCTCTAAGAAAGTTTCAATGATTAAAATGAGAGTTTAGAACAAGTAACCATGGTTGGGTATAAACATAGTGTGTTCTCAATTTGTGTAAAAGTCCAAAACCGGGAACCCAAAGTATGCGTACCCGTACGCGTACTGGAGGTTGTTGGAAATCCGGGTAAGTATGCGTACCCGTACGCATACTGGCGGAAGTTTCACGTTCGTGAATTTCTGCTGGAGTTTGGAAGTGAAAAACAAACTCAATCCGGTTACTTAAGTATGCATACCCATTTGCATACTTAAGGAGGTTACTTTTTAAAATCGGTTTGTTCATGAACTAAAACATTTATATAATAAGGAATACAATCTTTGCAAACCGTGGCTATAATGTTCATGAATTGATTCGAGTGAATCAAAATCGATTTTGCTTCAATTGTGTATTGTATACTTCTATAAGATCTAAGCAATTGAACAACTCTCTAACTAGTTCATTTGAGTCAATTGAACTAGTTATGGTAAAGATGAATAAGGTTGATATGAAAGTGCTCATATGGCTAACCATTGGTTAACTATTGTTGAACCGACTAAGTGTACATGTTTAGGTACGGTTACTCAAACCTAAATGAAGTTACATTTCATTTGTGTATAACAAGCTAAGTTCGATCTAACGGTTGAAAGATATTAGCTTGAATCTAATCATGTTTTCATTTAACAGTGAATATTGAATGCTTTGTTACCAAGGTAACTTAGATTGCAAACCCTGATTTGAAATCTATATAAAGGAGAACTCTAGCAACTGGGAAACCTAATCCCCACACCTCCTGTGTGATACTAGTTGTATAAGCTAGAGTCGATTCTCCTTTAACCTTAGGTTTTTCACGAAACCCTGTAGGTTAACGACTTAAAGACTTCATTGGGATTGTGAAGCTAGACCCAACTATTTTCTCTGTAGTTGAGTGATCTGATCTTGCTGTTTTCTATCGTGTTTGAGTACAATCGTAAGATTGGCTTGAGATTTATATCTCCGATAGGCAAGATAAAAAAGTAGTCACAAACACCTTCGTCTCATCGTTTGTGATTCCACAATATCTTATTTCGTTAATCGATTAAGATTATTGTGAGGTGATTGATAATACTAGGCTGTTATTCGGGAATATAATTCCGGGTTATCAATTGGTTCATGTTCACCTTGATTTATCAAAAGACGGAACAAAAACTCGTAGGTATATCTGAGGGAGACAGATTTATCTATTCAATAGACTTTTCTGTGTGATATAGATTTGTTTATCAAGTCTTCAACTTTGGGTCGTAGCAACTCTTGGTTGTGGGTGCTAAGGGAATCAAGTGCGTAGTATCCTGCTGGGATCAGAGACGTAAGGAGCACGACTGTACCTTGAATCAGTGTGAGATTGATTAGGGTTCAACTACATTCCAGACCGAAGTTAGCTTTGTAGTAGGCTAGTGTCTGTAGCGGCTTAATACAGTGTGGTGTTCAAATTTGGACTAGGTCCCAGGGTTTTTCTGCATTTGCGGTTTCCTCGTTAACAAAACTTCTGGTGTCTGTGTTATTTCTTTTCGGCATTATATTTTGTTATATAATTGAAATATCACAGGTTGTGCGTTGAATCGATCAATTGGTAAATCCAACCTTTGGTTGTTGATTGAAATTGATTGATCCTTGAACATCGGTCTTTGGTACCGTTCAAGTTATCTCTCTTATATTCAATCAGGCTTGCAAATTATTATTTGTTTGATTGCGGATTAAATTGAGAGATTGAGATATAACTCCTTGATATACTTTTCTTAAGATTGAGTCTAACTATCTAGTTGATTCTCTTGTAAGTATGTTGGAGTTAGTCTATACAGATTGCTAAGCGAAATATTGGGTGAGGTTATTAGACCCCCGCATTTTCAATTGGTATCAGAGCAGACAAACATGTTTAAGACCTCATAAGTCCGTGTTTGTAGCGATCTGACTCTATGGACGGCAATACTATATCTGATAAACGCGTCACCAGAAACAAAAGTTATATTTCTATAATGTCTATTAAAGAGAAAGATTTGTCGATAGACGAACCTAGTGTTCCCATGAAACAGATTTCCATTGACAAGTGTTACCCAGATTACCTTATGTTAAGTGCATATTTTGTATATATCTAGTGTCGAATCCATGCTAGTAATTGCTTAGTTTCTTGCAGATTATTGTATATTACGTTTGTTTTGTTTTATTTATGTTTTGCTAGATAAATCATCCAAAAGGAGTGAATTGGCACTTAATTGTGCAATAAAAGAAGTTAGCTACAAATAGAGAAGGGTTAAAGACCAAGTGGAACTCGTTCGAATCTAGGAGTTCTTGCTATCATTTCGAAGAGGACGAAAAGACGAAGCAAACGGCGAAAGAATGGAGTCAATCCGACATTGTATGAAGAATTTACGAGCGTCCAAAGTGATTCAAAGATGAACAAATTTCTGACGCACAGAATTGATAAAGGCACCCGGTTGTTTTACTCGGGGCACTTCATCCTCTCTAACATCGCGATGGTGACGGACTTTGGAGTTATGGGTTTATGGAGTTCGAGAGAGAAGATGGGTTTGCTGGCTTATGCTGACAGAATATATGAGAGATAGCTCGGGTCTGTGATGGAATAGAGCTGCAGATAATGGCAGCGATGGAGAATCATTGGCAGAGACAATGATGCTGGGATTGGAAGCGACAATGGAGCTGTGAAGAAGAAGCTCGAGTTAATAGCGGGGATGAAGAGAACTCGAACTTGGTATGCTGCTGCCATGATTGATGTTGGCGCTGATTGTGGATATGCTGTTCACGTTGGTCGTAGACAATGGCAGAAAACTCATGCTTCAATCAGGGAGCTTTGTCAGTTGGCAGAAATGAGGAAGCCGGGGATTGATGGTCGCTGTTGATAATGATGACACTCGATAGGAGCTATATAGGGTGTGACTGCTGTCATTGGTTAACTGCAGAGAAAGTGGAGCTCAATTGATTTACAGGGAGACGAGTAGAGGAGACGGCGGATGGCAGTAACGTTGGTTGTTGTTGAATATGTACTCGGTGATCGAAACTAGGGAACTGTGATGGTGTTGATTATCGATGGAATACAGAGATGATGATGAGTACTCGAGCTGGGATTTATACCATTTGAGACTCGATGGTGTTGCTGCCATTATACATGAAGCTTGGAGCTCGAGAACAAAACCGGGAGAGCCATGGCTAGCAGTAGCGACGAGTTTATGAGAAGGAAAGATGATGATGAATTGTTGGTGGCCATTTGCCTGAGATGGAAGACGATGCTGCATGGTAGAAAATAGAGCTTGGCAGTGAGGAGTTGCTGCCAATTAACTCGAGTTAAACAGCGGAGAAGGAAAGAGAGTTTTGAGGTCGAGAAGGCAAAGAAGTAGAAAACCTCAGGGAAAGCTACAGTGATATTTTCAAACCGTACAGAACAACAGGGTAACTTACGGTGGTTTTTCCAACCGTAGCTAAACTCAGGGAAGGAAATTAGGTTGTGGAGTTTACAGTTCAACCTACGGATAGAAAACCAAACCGTAGTGTAATTCAGTTGAACTTACGGTTGTGTTATTCAAACCGTATATAAACTCAGGAGAAAATAATAGAATTCCGTGAAAATTCTCAAGGAATACACTGTCAGTCCTGGGTTTTCGACAGGCCATGTGACAGTTGAACAATTTGAATGGGATGGGCCTCTGTCCATCTGCGCTGTCCGTTACCTATTTAGAAGAATTCTACTCACGGCCAGCCTTGGGACGTGACTTATATATGGAATTTTGATGTGTTTTGGCAACTCTTTCTTGACCGGGATTGGAGCACGGGCACATAAACACTTGGGGTACTATATAAGAGACTCTTCTAATATTTTTGGGGATATCTTTTAATCTTTAATCAAGCCATTGGAGAGGAAAACTCAAGGAAGAAAAGCTAGGGTTTGGAGCTATTTCCATCACCGTAACTATTTCTCTACCATTTTATCATATGAAACTCATGGGTTTTGCTAATCCCATGAGTAGCTAAACTTCTTAGTGATTGGGGCTGAATTCTAAGTTCTAGACATGATTTGAGTTATTATATAAATCTATTTTGAAGTTCTTCACATGATTATTGATTGTTTATACTAATTAGAATATTTATGATTGATTGATAGATTGTTTAGGTGGCCAACTGAATTAATTTTTTGATTCATCAAATGCTAGTATTGAGTTAGGAGATAAGTAATAGTCGAATAATTCATACAAAAGTAGAGAACACAAGACCTTGTAGAGGGATTCTGTGTAGCGATTGTGAGTATAAACAACACTAGAAAGTGGACCTTGAGCTAAGAGTCTAACTACTAGGATCAATCTATAATTCACAAAAGATAAAGCATTCGACCAATTTACACCTTGAGTGAGCTACTACTAGGTGGTTAGGTGGTTTCGACGAATAGAATTTGGTATTGGAGAGCTTCTGTACCCAGTGATATAAGGAATTTAGGGGATAGCACTGAGCTAGCTGTTATTCCACGGTTGGTAATAATCTGTGATTAATTGTATTAATGGATGAATATAATAACTTGATGACGGTTTAGTAACGAAGAAGGATTCCCTGATCATATTTCTCTCCATTGCTTGCAACTTTATTATTTTTAATTGTTTTGATTTTGCTTTCATCTAAAACAAACACCCCCCTCCCCCATTATGACACTTTTTGACAACTAAATCTCCCTGCTCTTCGTGGGAACGAACTTGACTTCCGTTATATTATTTTTAATTGAGTGGAAATAAGATATTAATTTGATTGCACCTACGACATGCATCACCTTACTGGCGAGTCTGACTATGAAGTTGAAAGGGAAGCATCCAAAGAGAGTGCAGTGATTCTAAAACTTGTTAGAAACTAGGCTGATGATGTCAATCGGTTGAAACACAAAGTCAATGTCCTTGTTGTTATGGTAAATGAGCGTGACTCTCTTCTAAAGGTCCTTCGTGATGAAATCGCCTCAGTCTGTTCTTTACGAACTCTGCTTGAAGGAAATCTCAAAGAGGATACTTTGGAAACTGAACTTCTATTGAGTAAACTCTCTATTCAAGAATGTTCCAAGGAGTCCACTATACCAACTGCTTCTGAGTTAACTGGAAAAATATTTGTTCCAGAAGCAAAATCAAAATCCCTTCCTGTTGGAAAAGATGTGCCTGTGTCTTCCTCTAATCAAGGAATATCCACATCACTTGGAAGGAAGATATCTCCCAGTGATGGTATTAAAACTGTTCTGTCTAATCACTCAGGTGATCAGAAAGTGTGTCTCTTTTGTGACTCAAAATGACATGGTGAACAAAAGAGGAAATCTAGGTTGAATGCCAATTTTATTGATCTTCTTCAACACACCTTAGATTTAATTCACAAAGGTGTAACTGACATTCGTATGTCTAAACCAATTGGTTTTAGTACTCACCCTGTGTACCCTACCAGGAAAGTCAGTTCGATGTGTTCCTCAAATGTTCAATTGCGAAACAGTGTTCCTAAACCATTTCGTTCAAGAAGAACTCATGGTTTTTCTTCTATCAAAAGGGGAGATAATGTTGTTCAAGATGTGAAAAGGTACCAGAAGAAGGAAGCAAAAATGGAGAGATGGAAGACAACCTAAAAATGATAATTGAAGGTTATAAACAGATCATTAACAGGCTGTCAATTCCCTCTGGACAAATTTCTTCAGGTAAGAATAAAAACAATGCGTCGTATTTGATAATAGTAAATTTTAATGATAACTTTTTGCATCATAATGGTTTTCCTCCAAAGTTCAGAAGAAAGGGGTTTAACCGAAAACAACGTTCATTTGATGAGCTCAAGGCTCACACTTGTGCTAATTAATCACAAGGTTGAAATCTCACTTACAAAAAATCCTGGTTGAGTGAGATATGGTCAGGTATACTTGATGGCAAAGTGTTTCCTGATTCTCTGGTTATGTTCTTATCGTTCCTAGCCAGATTATCTTTTACAAACATGTTTGCATAAGTATTTGTATTTTGTTTTGACGAAGGTTTTGATTTTTTATTTCTTCAATAAAAAAAAAAATTGGTTTGTCAAAATGCTACTCTTATGCTCTAAATTTTTCTCTGATGAGAATGTAAAATTTATTGAGCTAGATTTGTGAAATATTCACATAGCAAAAACATTGGTGTATAAACATTGTCTTGTTTCTTGTTTTTCGCTACTTGGATATTTTTCGGCCATGGGTCAAGTTTGTGTCCGTGCTGGTACCCATATTACTTATCACAAACTAACTCTGGAAACCCTAAAATTTGTCTTCTTGAGAAATCATTTAAAATACCAAAACTGGTTTCCTAAGCACACATACTTTAGGTTTTGTTTTTGATTAGAGGATAGCTTCTCCTCCTTGTTCTTGGGATTTGCCGGAAAATTTTGTTAATAAAGATATTTACTTTGATTTCGAAGTAAAGAAGAAAAGAACCATTGTTAAAGCTGACAATCTTCATCCTGGTGCATCATGGTTTTATGCATATTCTCATCAAGATCGAGAAAATGCCAAGATGGTTTCTGCTGAAGTTGTTCATGATTTTCTTAAATACTTTGAGGAAGCAAAACTGCAACTCGTTGATACTATGAAGAGTCTTGATGTGTTAAGAACTGAGTTGAAAAAGGTTAATTCTGACCTTGTTCTCATGAAGACACATGTTAAATAACTTCTCAATGAGGATATCTTCTCTGAAGAAGCAGTAGATGTTGTCAATCACAAGCTCAAAGACTTCAAGCCTCGTGAGGATTCCGAAAAGGCTATTTGATTTCAGTTCATGTCCGTTTTTGGTGGTTTAGGAGTCTTTCTTTGTTTCTTAGCTTGTCGATTTATTTTTGTATAGGAAACTTCTTATGAGAATTTATTCTTATGAAGGATAACTAGGGTTTGGAATAGTCATTATTGTAAGTACACATAGCTATTCCCAACATTTTTTATCTTGCAATGTTTTTAGATTTATTTATTTAAATCCGAAAATTTATTTGGAAAATGATTTTGCAGTATTAATCTTTATGGTTTTATATATTGCAACTTTTTATGGGATATGTGTGTTTGCGTCTGTGAACTTTGATTGTCCCATACGTGGTCAAAAGTTAAGTCTTTCATATGTAAGTATGCAAGTATTGATAAAAGATTGAATGAACTTTGACAAACAAAAGTTAAGCCTATTATGTCTGTAAAACCCATATTTTTAGCATGGCGCATGCTCAAAGATGCGCTATGGCTTGAGATGAAGCTTCATTCAAATCTTCCATTGCTTGGTAAGAGGTAGATTGGCTTAAGGCCAATATCGTGCCAAAATGGCGCATTATATTTGGTATTTGGCTAAGGGCCAAATCTCGAATCAAATGATGCATTAGGACAGTTAGGTAGATGGCCTTGAGATTGCAGCGCAATCATTGCACATGAATAGTGAAGCAAGCATGTCAATATGCTCCCCTTTCCATACTTGTAGAAATGTCATTAAGACATATATAGGGAGGGGTACTTGGTTAAAGGTGCATATGCGGACCATGCACCAAGTAAGCTTCATAGCTTAGCCGAAAGAGTATAAATGATGCCAAAGTCTCATTTATAGCTCCTTAACGTTGCCAATGGGGCATATGATTCGAAGGCATCACTGTGTCATGTCGCGGACCCGATGATGCATAATCATTGTGCATCTTGACGGAAATACCTATACGGACCAGGCCATTACCATTATTTTTAGGCCATTACCTTGCAAACGAGTTGGTTTAAGTTGTTGTCCCTTCGTGGATGAACTACGGTCTGTGCTTGATCCCTTTAGAGTAGGGAAGGGTACGTAGGCATCCGCAATGAGTTGCAGCATTACCGTTTCATCACTTTGTCGCTCATATCATCTAATTATGAGATGATTGCGGCACTTTGGCTCCTCATATCATCTAAACTCGGTAGATCGATGCAAGAGATTATTGGGGCTAGACTTGATGAGGCAAGTTGCATGCCAGCCAGTGGATGCTCATACTTCCTATCAAGCCGTTCGACTTAGGCATGTACCAATGGCGCATTGGGCATGGCCTCGGAGGTAAGCTACATCGATATGCAAGTTAGCAGAGCTTGCATAAGAATAAGGAGGGTATGGCATGAGCCTGATTGATGCACCCTTGGCACGAGCAAGACAAGTGCATGCTCTCAGCAATGCCGAAGCTTAGTGAAGAGGAAGTGCGATGGTTGCTCAGCTAGAGAGGAAGTTCAGTGATGAATTCCCTACGTTAAGGCAAGGCACTCGGAAGCCAGAGATACATGTAAGGTGCATTGGCCATAGCATTCAAGGATTTAAACCCTCTGCAGAACAAGGGTAAGTTTGGAACGGTGTGGTGATCGATGCCTAATAATGCGTATTTCTAGGCCATTTTTTTTTCTTTTGTCACATCCCAAATACTTTAATGTCTTATTTCAAGTCAAAT
>JAJJMB010004448.1:1249406-1260328 GCA_023531105.1 Papaver atlanticum | reverse complement strand
ATTAGTATAGTCGAACATAGAATTTCATCTCCATATCAACCAAGTCCTTGTGGAACGATCCGTGCTTGCCGTGTTCTACATAGTAGATACCGTATACTTGTGGTTAGTTTAATTGTAGGCTTTCTAGTCCTACCATGTGGAAGCTAAGTTAGTTGCATCATGCACCATGAGCATGCTTGCAAGGGCAAATGGACGTGCATTTTCCTAGCTTTGAATCCTAGATCGTAGCTTCATCATGGCGCATAAGTTATGGCCTGCGCCATCAGGCGCTCCGGGCATAATATTTCGGTCCGTCACAGTTGGTATCAGAGCAAGTTCCGAGATAACTCTAGGGACTGTGCATAATGGACTCATTAGGGAGTATTTCCTCGAATGAAATTCTAAGTTAGTTGGTATGCCAACTTATGCGCAAGTTGGTAGGGTAGGCCAACATTTGTGTGGCAAGTATAGACTTTGCTCAGTATTGTGCCACTACTTGGCCTAATTTAGGCACTTGACCACCGGAGACTATCTCGGACAGTTGGCTGGTATCCATCCTACTGTGGCATTTGGGTTGATCACCCCTCACCTGTCCGGGACGGAGTGTGATGTCATTACTAATGTCTGACAAAACCCGCGGACATGCCGTCTGGGGCAGTAAGTTAGTATTACGGGGGAGTAAACAGTTGGGGATGGTGAAAGACCAGTGAATCCAACTACTCTGGCACTAAATCACACAGTACTATAGAAAGAATTGCTTGTCATGTTGGATTTTGCAAAAATCTTGGCAAACGGCCCTATGAGCTTTGAGGATTCCTGAGTGTTTGGTATGGGACGAGTACTTAAGGAATCCGAACCCTAGTTTGTTTTGAATTTCGGGGACGAAATTCTTTAAAGGGTGTAATAATGTAACACCCGTATTTTTAGCATGGCGCATGCTCAAAGATGCGCTATGGCCTGAGATGAAACTTCATTCAAAGCTTCCATTGCTTGGTAAGAGGTAGATTGGCTTAAGGCCAATATCGTGCTAAAATGGCGCATTATGTTTGGTATTTGGCTAAGGGCCAAATATCGCATCAAATGATGCCAGTTGGGTAGATGCCTTGAGCTTGTAGCGCAATCATTGCACATGAATAGTAAAGCAAGCATGTCAATATGCTCCCCTTTCCATACTTGTAGAAATGTCATTAAGACATATATAGGGAGGGGTACTTGGTTGAAGGTGCATATGCGGACCATGCACCAAGTAAGCTTCATAGCTTAGTCGGAAGAGTATAAATGATGCCAAAGTCTCATTTATAGCTCTGTAACGTTGCCAATGGGGAATATGATGCGAAGGCATCACTATGCCACGCCGTGGACCCGATGATGCATAATCATTGTGCATCTTGACGGAACGGCCTATACGGACCAGGCTATTACCATTATTTCTAGGCCATGACCTTGCAAACGAGTTGTTTTAAGTTGCTGTCCCTTCGTGGATGAACTACGGTCTGTGCTTCATCTCTTTAGAGTAGGGAAGGGTACGTAGGAAGGCGCAATGAGTTGCAGCATTTCCGGTCCAGCACTTTGTCGCTCATATCATATAATTGTGAGATGATTGCGGCACTTTGGCCCCTCATATCATCTAAGCTCGGTAGATCGATGCAAGAGATGATTGTGGCCAGACTTGATGAGGCAAGTTGCATGCCAGCTAGTGGATTCTCATACTTCCTATCAAGCCGTTCGACTTAGGCATGTACCAATGGCGCATTGGGCATGGACTCGGAGGTAAGCTACATCGATATGCAAGTTAGCGGAGCTTGCATAAGCCTAAGGAGAGTACGGCATGATCCTGATTGATGCACCCTTGGCACGAGCAAGACAAGTGCATGCTCTCAGCAATGCCGAAGCTTGGTGAAGAGGAAGTGCGATGGTTGCTCAGATAGATAGGAAATTCAGTGATGAATTCCCTACGTTGAGGCAAGTTACTCGGAAGCCAGAGATGCATGTAAGGTGCATTGGCCATAGACTTCAAGGCTTTAAACCCTCTGCAGAACAAGGGTAAGTTTGGAATTGTGTGGAAGCTAAGTTAGTTGCATCATGCACCACGAGCATGCTTGCAAAGGCAAATGGACATGCATTTTCCTAGCTTTAAAGCCCGTATCGTAGCTTCATCATAGCGCATCGGGGAAGTTATGGCCTGCGCGCATCAGGCACTCCGGGCGTAATTTTTCGGTCCGTCACAATGTCATTATGAAAATATTGATGGAAGATAGGATGAACTTTTGTGTACAAAGATTAAGTATATTATATGTCATTGTGAAAATAATTATGAAAAATAGAATGAATCTTTGTTTATTCTGCAGTATTGATCTTCCCTGATCCATATCTTTATGTAAATACTGTGCGGCTCCGTAAGTTCTCTTATGTGAGCATTTCCGATTAAATTAATCATGGGTTCTCTTGTGGTTAATTCAATTGAAATTTTTGGATACAAATTCATATTCTTATGTGATTTGTTAATGTCCAAAGAAATCCTTCTTTTCTTGTGAAAGTAAGGTCACTCTTGTTGTTCTTTCGGGAATGACATTTTATGGGGGAGAGTTCTTAATTGAACTTGTGCTTAATTGCCAAATCTTTATGGGGAGTGCGGCTGTGGAATATTATAGGGGTTATCTTGTATCTTTATAAACTCCTTGATGAATGCATTTAGTTTCGGCTATATGATTGCATCTAAACAAGTTGATATGTGCTTTTCTTTTGGTCATGAAATGTCTCTATGAAAATTTCATTAGGATCCCACTAATTTTCGTACCTTGTCCAATTTATTGACAAAAAGGGGGAGAATTTATGTGTAGTTCACACTACAAATACATATGGTTTTCGGATCATTATGTAAGGGGGAGTGGTTTTCATATGAGATGAAGTATTGACTAAGGGGGAGTGATACACATAACCATAGTATTGTTGTCGAAGTTATGATACAATTGAACTTTGATGCTGTGTAATAATACTATGACACTGTATAACAATGATTGGGAGCTATTGTTTTCTCATTGTTATAGCTACGGATCTTCAACAACGATGATGCTGAGTTGAACACCTTTAGAATCATTGGAGTACTTGGAAGTGACGAAGATTTAGAGTAATGTTGAAGAACTAAGGAGATCAAGCATTTGGATGAAAAGCTACAAAGTTTATTTTTTTGTATTCCATATGTATTGATAGTTGTCACTAAAATTGACAAATGGGGAGATTGTCAGAGCACTGCTCGGTCGAATTCGTAAGCGTTGCTATCTCAAACTTGTTTGTCAAGTTTAGTTGCCAAAACTATAAGTATTGATATCTAGTCTACTTATAGCTAAGTCTCGGATTAGGATAATAAGTGTAGTTGAGCCTTAGACTCCACGGCGTTCATCGAATGAAGACGAAGAACTACTCAAGGGAACTTGTGGAACTTAATCAATAAAAGGTATATGGAGACTTGAACTTATCTATCACTAAAAAGTCTATCTATTCTATCTCCTATTTGAGACAAAAGTCATATTGCTATATACACTTCAATTATACACATTTGCTATTTCGAGCCGAGTCTATCGCTTATCTATTTCTCGAAATATGTGTTTGTAAGCTTTCTCTTTAGCCAAGTTCAAATTTACTCGTGACGAAAGTCATGTTGATTATTTCAATAACTTGAAAATCGCTTTGATGAAAATAGTTTGTGAATAACAACTATTTTAGCATCCTCTAAGAAAGTTTCAATGATTGAAATGAGAGTTTAGAACAAGTAACCATGGTTGGATATAAACATAGTGTGTTCTCATATTTGTGTAAAAGTCCAAAACTGGGAACCCAAAGTATGCGTACCCGTACGCGTACTGGCGGTTGTTGGAAATCCGGGTAAGATGCGTACCCGTACACATACTGGCGGAAGTTTCACGTCCGTGAATTTATGTTGGAGTTTGGAAGTGAAAAGCAAACTCAATCTGGTTACTTAAGTATGCGTACCCGTTTGTATACTTAAGGAGGTTACTTTCTAAAATCGGTTTGTTCATGAACTAAAACATTTATATAATAAGGAATGCAATCTTTGCAAACCGTGGCTATAATGTTCATGAATTGATTCGAGTGAATCAAAATCGATTTTGCTTCAATTGTGTCTTGTATATTTCTATAAGATCTAAACAATTGAACAACTCTCTAACTAGTTCATTTGAGTCATTTGAACTAGTTATGGTAAAGATGAATAAGGTTGATATGAAAGTTCTCATATGGCTAACCATTGGTTAACTATTGTTGAACCGACTAAGTGTACACGTTTAGGTATGGTTACTCAAACCTAAATGAAGTTACGTTTCATTTGTGTATAACAAGCTAAGTTCGATCTAACGGTTAAAAGATATTAGCTTGAATCTAATCAGGTTTTCATCTAACAGTGGATATTGAATACTTTGTCACCAAGGTAACTTTGATTGCAAACCCTGATTTGAAATCTATATAAAGGAAAACTCTAGCAACTGGGAAACCTAATCCCCACACCTCCTGTGTGATACTAGTTGTATAAGCTAGAGTCGATTCTCCTTTAACCTTAGGTTTTTCACGAAACCCTGTAAGTTAATGACTTAAAGACTTCATTGGGATTGTGAAGCCAGACCACCTATTTTCTCTGTAGTTGCGTGATATGATCTTGCTGTTTTCTATCGTGTTTGAGTACAATCGTAAGATTGGCTTGAGATTTATATCTCCGATAGGCAGTAGTCACAAACACCTTCATCTCATCGTTTGTGATTCCACAATATCTTGTTTCGTTAATCGATTAAGATTATTGTGAGGTGATTGATAATACTAAGCTGTTCTTTGGGAATATAAGTCCGGGTTATCAATTTGTTTCTGTTCACCTTGATTTATCAAAAGACAGAACAAAAATTCGTAGGTATATCTGTTGGAGATAGATTTATCTATTCAATAGACTTTTCTGTGTGATACAGGTTTGTTTATCGATTCTTTGACTTTGGGCCGTAGCAACTCTTGGTTGTGGGTGAGATCAGCTAAGGGAATCAAGTGCGTAGTATCCTGTTGGGATCATAGACGTAAGTAGCATGACTATACCTTGAATCAGTGTGAGATTGATTAGGGTTCAACTACATTCCAGACCGAAGTTAGCTTTGTAGTAGGCTAGTGTCTGTAGCGGCTTAATACAGTGTGGTGTTCAAATCTGGACTAGGTCCCGGGGGTTTTCTGCATTTGCGGTTTCCTCGTTAACAAAACTTCTGGTGTCTGTGTTATTTCTTTTCGGCATTATATTTTGTTATATAATTGAAATATCACAGGTTGTACGTTGAATCGATCAATTGGTAAATCCAACCTTTGGTTGTTGATTGAAATTTATTGATCCTTGAACATTGGTCTTTGGTACCGTTCAAGTTATCTCTCTTATATTCAATCAGGCTCGTAAATTATTATTTGTTTGATTGCGGATTTAATTTAGAGATTGAGATATGACTCCTTGATATACTTTTCTTAAGATTGAGTCTAACTTTCTAGTTGATTCTCTTGTAAGTATATTGGAGTTAGTCCATACAGTATATTGGAGTTAGTCCATATTGGGTGAGGTTATTAGACCCCCGTTTTTTCACTCTCATTATTAACAATTCATATTTTCATGATTCTCCAATAATGAATCCTCGTTCAAGGATATTTCCTCACGCTCGGACGTTCATTCACCATCAATGGCCGGCTCTCATGCCCATTGATTGTTCGATACTTCTTCACCCACATTGGACAACTCTCTATCTTCAGGATCCAGAGTTCTCCGAAATTAGGGTTTCGAATTTACGATAATTCGTCAAACTTTTATATTGATCCAACAATCAATATTTTAATTTATAATTAATTTTAGGTCCTGCTACCAACATTTTTGCTCGATTGAGCAACATGGTTCGAACAGACGACCATCCAATATTTACATCAAATACTCTGATTCCTACTTTGTCATTCGACCATTCATGACATATTAGGTCAGGAATGAGCATCCTGCATAATTCAACAATATCTTTGATTTCCTGTCGAATACTCGACATATCAGAACAAGTCTATGATCGAGCAATCTCATTGGACGCTCGTCGATCCAAATTATGAAAACATCATTATTACCTCAACTGGTAAAATGATGTATCACAATTCATCAAGACTCAACATATGTGCATTACCCTGTCTCATAAGACATCTCACACTTAACCATGAGCCTCAGAGCATGCCACATTCGTTCATTATGCTCGAATCATCAAGGCTAAGACTCATGTCTAGTCAATTCAATAATTGACCAATTAAATACACGTTTGCCTTGCAGACTCCACATTCATGAGACATCAATCATGTCACAGGGGGGATATTCACTATGGTTTTGGTTTGCCGGCCTACGGCACGTGTGTACACCCACAATGAGAATGTAAGTAAGTCGTGCAAGCAATTGAAGGAGTTAGCAAAGTAGTGGATGGAAAATAAACCAAGTCTCCCGAATGATAAGAAACTGGTTCAAACGATTTCCATTTTCCCACTCTTTCACTCCAGCAACCGTCACACTTACTGGGGATCAATGTGTCTACTATTCTTGCAATACAAATAAGTTTCTGAAATCTACGATTGAAAAAGAAGAATTCTCATCTGAACAAAAACTCTCAACAGAGCAGAATTCAATCAATCAGAACTTATCTTATTCGAACTCAACAATTCACAAATTTGCAGAAGTCTACAACACATCCACAATCCTTCGATCATCACTGATCTCACACACTTCTCATCTTCCCTCTTACAGATCAACCCTCATCCCTCTTTGTGACCAAATTGACTCTGGAACAACCATTGTCTTGGTTTAGGCCGGAGTCCTACAGATTGATCTCTCGAACTCAAAGCACTCCAGTGCATTGCATCTATTTGCAAAAGGTTTAGGCAATTTGCTCGTTCGAGGAATCATTCGTCTCTCCACTTTTCCTCAAAAACCAGTTAATCATTTTCACCCATCAACACTCGTAAGAGTGAAAAATTAGTAATTTTGTGTCAACGTACAAAATTCACCTAAATTGATTAATATTGTGTCAATACACAAAATTCAATTTTTTGACCTAATTTTGTGTCAACTCAAAAAATTGGATTTTTGCCCTAAAAATGGAGCATGCACGATATCTTGATTCTCATTGGTCGAAACCAAACCTAAGCAAGCTAGGAATTAACCAATCACAGGGCCAGTAGGAGTAAAATCCTAACAGAAGTTGGAAAAAATAAATAAAGAGAAAACCATGACTGACCTAGTCAGTCACGGAAGGAGCACGACCGCGCCGCTTGGCCGGTCGTTTTTCCCTAGCTCGCGCCTCCCATGGCCGACCGGCCTTGCTCTATGCTGGCCTCCTTGTGGCCATCTTTCTTATCGGCCAATCACATCGCTTCTAGCCTACAAGCTCCGCTTTAAATTGTTGGCCAAAGAGGCTGGTCAACTGCTTAATTTTTTAAGAAATAAATCTTAGCCGCCCAAGTCAGTCGCAGAATGATCACGGCAATCCAACTTGGCCGGTTGAATTAACTTAGCATAAACCCTTACATGTTCGGTAAACAAGGTGTCATCGTGACTACCAGTCGCCCACCTATTGCCTCGACCAATCACATTTCTCCTAGCCTATATGCTCCGCTCTAAATCATCGACCAAAGTAGGCTAGTCGAGCTGCCTATTTATATTTAAATTTAAATCTTGGTCGTCCAAGTCAGTCGTAGAATGATCACGACCACACAACTTGGCCAGTAGATTTAACAAGCTTGACTCCTTCCTGGCATGACCGAGCAAGCTTCATGGTAGCTGCCTATAGGCCTTCTACTATTTCAGCCAATCAGAGCACTCCTAGCCCGCCGTAATTCATCTCATCCGTCCAACTTGGCTAGCTGGTTTTCCCGTCCTAGATCCAATCTTAGGTGACCAATGAGATATCGTGATTGCCACCTTCCATCCTTCTTGTTAACTGACCAATCACGTCGTTCGTAGCCTACGTGTGCAGTCACCAATGACCGGCCAAAGAAGGGTGGTCACGCCACTTTTGTATACTATGAAATTTGTGACTAATCAGGCAGGCTGTATACAACAATGCTTTACATGCATCCAATATTTTGAGATGCTTGCTTGAAAATGAAGTTTCACATGCATCGCTTACAAACGATATTTTTAGGGCATCAATTATATAATTTAATTATTTAACCTAAAGCACATGTGCTATTTTTGGAGTACTACTCACGGCAAGTCCCATTCTTACGACTTGACTTGTCACTTATGACCACCTGTTGCCTAGCTTGTGCGTGATTAGTCGAAATATTTCACTACATATAGGTTTTACACATAAGACCACAATATATGTTAGTTGAAGGAATAGTCACGTATTTATTCTTCCACTGTTCATGACTACTTCTCGCATGTCATTATGGTAGGCCCACTCAACAACTACCACGCTTCAGATTACTAGTCGTGATATGACCTGCTTCGTGTCATATGGACTTTACCACGCAAGTAGGCCTAGTTTTGCAAGTAATATAGCTATGAAAGTCACGACTAGGTATTATTTTCTACAAAAATACTCGTGACATCAAACATGTCACAATTGGGGGATGTTCATCAGGGTATTGGTCTGGCGGTTTACAGCATGCGGTGTGCAACACACCCATTACGAGAAAGTGTCAGGAAAGGCGGATAGTTGACAAAGTAGAGGAGTAGTGAATGTAAAACCGGCTAGTCTTCTCTTCACAATAGGGACATGGTTCTCATCACTTTCGCACGATCTTCACTTCTTCACTACTCAACTACCTCCACTTCCTATGAGATCAGGGTGTTCGACTATGACTTGATATAAATAGATTTTTAATCAATTCAATCAACAATCAACACAAGCTTTCAGAATACACAGAGAACACATCGCTTATATCTTACAAGCAAGTTTTATTTTCTGGAAGATAGTCATAAACAACAACACCTTACAGAATTCATCATTCTGATCTCAACACCTTTTCTGCTTCCCTCCCTAAGATCAACTCTTCTCCTTCATTTTGTGACTGAAGTAAGACTGGAACGACCATTTCTTGGTTTAGGCCATAATTGTACAGATTGATCTCTCGAATCTAAAGTACTCCTGTGCAGTACATTTGTTTAGGGTCTAGACTCGTTTCTCATCAACCTACCCATTTTTGCTCTTTCCTCCAGAATCATTTTTTACCCTACTACAATTTTAATCTCAATTTCTTTGTTATTTTGGTTAACCATTTAGTGATTGCGACTTGGATTTCTGATTTTCATCGGTCTCTCTTTGTCTTTATCTCTTTTTTTCCGATTTAAGTTTTTTATTTCAAGATTCTTTTCCTATTTTTTCCTTGGGTTTGGTTCTTGGGGAAGCTTCGTTTTTCTGCCGAGTCCTACATATTGCTAAGGGTTTTGTTGTTCATATTTGTATTTTTCTGTTTAGGTTTGAAAAAAAATTCAAGTTCTTGTTCAAGCTCTTTTAGGTTTTTCAATACAGTAGAACAAGTTCCTCACATCACAGAGAAGATTTAACATTTTCAACAAACACTCTACCTCGAACATCCGCAAAGTTTCCTTCAGCAGCAACATGACCTAAACCGTAAAGTTTCCTCGAACAGCCGTAAAGACACAGAAGACTCCTGGTTTACCAAAGACACAGATACTAGCCACATTAAAGACATAAAAGACTCCAACATCAACACAAAGTTTCAGAATACCGATACAGAGAAAGCCCCAAACCGATCCTCACCGATCTAGTTCTATGAAAACCGAGTTAAGTTATACCGGTTACCTATGTTATTGTTACTTTAAAAAAATCATCGACAAATGGTTTGATCTATGGATCCTATTAAACTTATGTCACATGTTGCTTTATGATTTTAGAAAAACCCTTGAGAAATGGTTGGATCTTTTGATCGTAACACCTCTACTGATTGTAGTTTTGTTATATGGTTTGGATTTGCTACTCTTGATCCAACCAAGACCATTTAAACTAGTCATGTTACTTTGGAATCGGTTAGGAATGTGAGGATATCCTTTTCAGAGTTGGTCGTATAACTGTGTTGTTAAGAGTTATGATTCTTATGAGTATGTATTGGTTGAAACCTCTTTAACAGTAAAAAAAATACCAAGTCAGTCCTGTAACCGTTACCGACTTTGAATCGACAAACTATTATCAATATATTTGAGGCCCGGCTCTTTTTTAGAAAAAAAAAAAAAAGAGTGACTACTCTGCAATTTTGATGTCCTAAAACACCTGCAAATGGCAATAACCATCAATCAAAAGGATCTTCAAAACCTCAAAATATTGAGAAGACGAGTTCTTTTATTTTACGCGTAAAAGTGGCAATTTTAGAAGTTTTGAAGCGGGACAATTTTGTGGTTCTTAAGCAACCACGTGTCAAGCAGAGGCTTATTTTGGAATAAAAATAAAACCATCCCGACCCACCAGGACCGAAATTAAGAAATCTCGGTTCAAAATCAACCCAATTCACCATCGTTTCCGGCGCCCTCTGCTTTTAGAAACAGAACTTAAATTCAGATTGGATTTGGTTTTAGAAATCGGTAAAAGTTTCTTTGTCCCTATATATATCATTACTACTGGTTCACTACTACTTGCTTAAGTCTTAAGCTTTGTTCTGTTCTATGTTCTCTGTTCTCAATTAAAAAGGCCCTTGATTTGTTCTGTGAAATCATCAAAAGACCAAAATCGAAGATTTATCTGACTGGGTTTTGTGGTGGTATGTAGGGGTGGTGATAATATTCTTAATTACAGATCAAGAGTTTTAAAGAGGAAATTAAATCAACTCACATCACTTTGTGGAGTTAGGGCTAGATTGATTGTTAACGATAAGAACGGGAATGGACAGAACCCTAATGATATTTTGAAGGTCAATTATAATCCAAAAACAGA
>JAJJMB010004448.1:1193166-1249396 GCA_023531105.1 Papaver atlanticum | reverse complement strand
GGGTTCTGATGATCATGGGGTTTTTATGATTCTGCTGATAAAAAGAGGAGGAAATTGGGGGAATTATCAGATATCAAGGAAACAGAAAACCCCAACCCTATCATGGACATTCTAAGGAAGCATACTTCATGGCAAAAGATTGAAGATTTGGATGCGGCTGTGACAAAAGCATCGAATTACTGGAATGAGATACATGCGGGAACTTCTACATTAGATATTCACAATCTCCAAAATGAATTGGGGATTATCAAGGCACTCTACTCCGATCTCACTGAGTACAGTAGTCAATGCACCAAATCTCTTGAAGAAGCAGTTCAAAACACCAAGCTGGAAGAAGAACTAGCCATCAATAAGACTAAAGTGATTGATGCGGCCAATCGGCGTACGACTGCTAACAGTGTGAGAAAGAGAGTTTGGAACTTGAGAAATTCCTTAGAAGTTGCACTTAAAAATTGCAAACGTCACAAGGAGTATGACAAAGAAACACGAGAAAGAATCAGGGAGGGGGAGGAAGCCAAGAGATTGATAAAGGAGAAGTGGGAATGTCTGTGCAATTTGATGAAAGAAGTCCTAGGCGATAGAGTAGAAAATGTTCACATCTCTATCCTATCCGACTCTCCTTGTATGTTGAAGGACTCGGGCATGGGTGGGAAGACGATAGAGATCAACCCCCATGACCTCGTTATTAATGACTTGTTGAAGAGGGTTGATGCCGACAGGAATGACTCTCACGTAAGGGATGCGACGCTTTCTCTGTTTAGCCATGCTGAATTTCTTTGGAAGTTCAGGCGGGAGCAACCTGTCGCTCAAACCTTGCATGGTTACTTTTGAGTGTCCTGGGGCACAATGGGTTTTTTGGTGGCTGTTACACAATCATCACTCATATTCTAACATTGAAATTTGGGACGTGGATGCTGAGAATTGGGAGTTAATGCGCCTTGATGGATTTCCCCACATGAACCGCTTCGTTTCATTGAATTCCCTGGGAGAGAGGTCTGAAAGAAAGAAAGAAGAAATTGAGCTGAGCTGCTGAGGTCTTGTTAATACATTGAATATAATGGGCATTACATGGCATACCTAATTTTTGTTAGTTCCGTAGCACAGTAAGAACCTAAATTTCAGAAATTTATGAATTTTACAAATTGTAAGTAATGATCCAGTAACAAGCTAAAGAGGAGAGAAGATTCAGTAAATTTCTTCATACCTTTGTTAATGCTAACTTTTTTATCATTCATTTGAACATCTCTGTTCCGCTAAATTCTTGATAAAACTGCTCCTCCAACTGCATCATACCAATAAAAATGTGGGTTAGTAAAACTGACCATTTAGAGCTCATGCTAAGGGCACTTAAGAACCAAAAAGCTAGCTACCTACTTGCACAAGGTAATCGGCATTAATGGAAAACGCACTAACGGCAAAAGCTTGTTCACTGATCGAAGTCTCCCTCCGAGAAGGAGTTCATGTGTTGATTCTTTTAAGATTGTATCCTTTAGAACCAGCTGGGAGATCTTCACCAGTTCTTAAATGAGAAATTTGCTATTTGGTCCTAAGCCCATATTGTTATTTATAGTAGGGTCCAACAATAATTTTCTTTTATCCGGAGGTCCTAATTTAATTAAAACATGGAAGTTACGAAATACCCCTACTGGCCAAACGTGCGTGCCCACACAACGCTAAAATATCATTTGCTTTTCTTCTCTCTCACATCGAAAACTCAGTTCTCTTTCTTCCTCTATCTTTATTTTTCTTCTCTACTCTTCGTTCTTCAAATCATCAAAGGAAACCAAAAAATCAGATCACCATTAGACGATGATAACGTTAAGATCGTACGAAACCATAAAAACATGCATCAAAAATGAAAAGAAACCATACGAAAATCACCAAAAACCTACTTTATCTACATATATGATAAAAAAAAAAACACAATAGATGACCTTGACTTACTGATTTGAGAAGTTGGAGAAGAGATCTACATATACATCTGCTGAAAAAGTAGTAGAAAAGGTATGAATCAGCAGTACATATCTGATGTACTGATAAAATCCTAGTTTTTTGCTACATCGGTGCATTTGAGATAGTTTGTTTTGCTTTTGACCATTCAAATCAGTAGTTTGATAGTGTTCTAGGAGATAGATTCACCAGTACATAACTGAAAAACTGATGAAAAGTGCTGGAATAACCAACACAAGTGACATGAGGTTTGTGTTTTTAGTTTTCTGTAACGTAGATCCACAAATTGCATATGTCCAATACTAATGAAAGTGCTTGAATAATCATCATGAATAACATGCAATTTGTATTTTTTTTGTTCTTGGAGATAGATTCACCAGTACATAACTGAAAAACTAATGAAAAATGCTTCAATAACCATCATAAGTGACATAAGGTTTCTGTTTTAAGTTTTATGTAACATAGATCCACCAGTACATATGTCAAATACTGATGAAAGTGATTGAATAGCTATCATAAGCAACATGCGATTTTCATTTTGTGTTCTTGGAGATAGATTCACCCGTACGTAACTGAGAAACTGATGAAAGATGCTTGAATAACCATCATAAGTGACTATGGAGTTTCTGTTTTTAGTTTTTTGTAATATAGATCCACCAGTACATATGTCCAATACAGATGAAAGTGATTGAATAACTATCATAAGCAACATGCGATTTTCATTTTGTGTTCTTAGAGATAGATTCACTCGTACGTAACTGAGAAACTGATGAAAGATGCTTGAATAACCATCATAAGTGACTATGGAGTTTCTGTTTTTAGTTTTCTGTAATATAGATCCACCAGTACATATGTCCAATACAGATGAAAGTTCTTGAATAATCATCATAAGTAACATGCAATTTTCATTTTGTGTTCTTGAAGATAGATTCACCAGTACATAACTGAAAAACAGATGAAAGATGCTTGAATAACCATCATAAGTGACATGGGGTTTCTATTTTTTGTTTTCTATAACATAGATTCACCAGTGCATATGTCCAATACTGATGAAAAGGCTTGAATAATCATCATAAGTAACATGAAGTCTGTATTTTGTGTTATAGGAGGTAAATTCACTAGTACGTAACTAAAAAACTGATGAAAGATGCTTGAATAACCATCATAAGTGACATGGGGTTTATGTTTTTAGTTTTCTGTAGCATAGATCCACGGTACATATGTTCAGTATTGATGAAAGTGATGAATAACCATCATAAGTAACATATACGATGGTTTCTTTTACTTTTGAAAGTAGAAATCAGCAGTACGTATATGTTATACTGGAAAATTCTTGTTTATTTGGACTAATAGGAGCTGCGGGTGCATATATGATAGTTTATTTTGCTTTTGACAGTAGAAATCGGCAATACTTATATGTTGAACTGTAAAATGATAATTTACTTTGACTAATATGACTCGCGGGTGCGTATATGATGGTTTCTTTTGCTTTTGACAGTATAAATCAGCAGTACATATATGTTGTACTTAAAAATTCTAGTTTGTTTTGACTAATATGATCCGCTAATGCATATATGATGGTTTCTTTTGCTTAATTACTCATTTTTACATGAAACTAACTTTTACAATATGATCCAACAGGTAGTGGTGCCGGGAGACATAGTTTAAAAGTGGTGGTGGTGATCTTGGTGTTGGTGGCATTGGAGTGGAAAATCTAGTTTTATGTTTAAATTTTTTTTCTCTTTGTTTCTCTTTGTTTGTCTTTTATTTTTCTTTTTTTGTTATAGTCTTGGACCTTTTATGTATATATCTGATTTCTAGTGTACCTGCAATTGTTGGGATAAAATATTTTTTTGTTATAATCTCAGTTCATAAAAATGCGAGAAAAGAAAGATCATAAAAACAACACTCAAATTCATTGATGTATAAAATCTGCACTCAAAATTTTAGAGTACATATCGGCTGCACCGCTTACAAAATCGAGTACATATCCGTTGCACTGCTTACAAATTCGAGTACATATTCGATACACTAGTTACATATTTGAGTAGATATCCGCTAGACTGCTTACAACTTCATAACAGACTTGGAGACCATATAGACATACTTCGAGACTAG
The DNA here is from genome assembly GCA_023531105.1 of Papaver atlanticum. Classification (NCBI taxonomy): domain Eukaryota; kingdom Viridiplantae; phylum Streptophyta; class Magnoliopsida; order Ranunculales; family Papaveraceae; genus Papaver; species Papaver atlanticum. The sequence continues at coordinate 1,245,328 of JAJJMB010004448.1, read as the reverse complement.
ACATACATAAATAGACATGAAGACCATGAAGACATACTTTGGTGGTGTTAGAGATCACTATAAGTCAGATGCAGCTTGGGTGTCAATTTTCTTTTTTTACTACAGAACGGCAACTGCTAGATACTTTGGCATCCTCACTAGTTACTTCTGGATCAAACAAAAAAAAAAGTGATAAAAACTATAAAAAATAGCAAAATCAAAGCAATATTTTTCAGTATGTCATATATGTACTGCAGATTTGTAATCCAAAAATCAATTGTATGTCAAAAACAAGTAATAGAGAAGCGTGTTTAGTGACCGTTGTATACGAAGAGCAAGATGGAACCTCCATAGTGCTACAACTTATATAGTTTCTGATGGAAATAGAAGACCAAATCCTATCCAGCATTGTCTAGTGATCCCATTGTATATGAAGACCAAATCCTATCCAACGGATACCTATTGGATTAGAATAAGTTATTTTATCTTGCAATATATCATACGAACAAATTAATAAGCTAGTACATACAATATATACTCACCATATTTGCGGAAAACGAAGTACATTGCAATGACTAAATGACTTACTGTTCTAAAAAACAACATATATAAGTGGAAGGACATCATTCATGGAGGTTTATAGGTTGAAATAAGGACAACTATTTCACCCTTCGCAGAAATAGCCGTAGTAGCGTACATGCAAGGAAAGCCATACACACGCCATCTTTGGCAAGTGCAAATCTTCCTCAGCAAATCAACAGTGTGAGACATGCACACACACATACATAAACAACACAAAAAATTGCGAAAAGCTGTTCAGCATAATATAAAATAAAACAGTACATATACGCAGTACTAAAAACACAAAAACACAAAATAAAATAATTATTATTTATCAGAGCAATATTAAAGAAAACAACAATACATATATGATATATTCTCATAAACTAAAAAGCTATACTGATTGAAACTGGAAAAAGACTCATAATTTCCAGTACATAACTGACATACTCATTAAAAACCATTCTTATGCTAACATATATGAGTCTGTGTGTGTTAAAAGCTATGAATTTGCATTACATAAATGCTACACTGAAAACAGAACTAGTTAATTATCAGAACATAAATGGTATACTATAGACATCTTGAACCTGTAATGAGTAGTACATGCAATACGCACTCATTTAGCTAATCATAATCTCACATATCTAATGAGTTAACAAGAAATTACGTATTGTACATACAAAATATTGAATACATAAAAATAATACTGCCAATTTTACATGAAACTAACCTGAAAAATTAGCAATTGAATTACAATCCACTACAACGAACAACAACGAACCTACGAAAACAAAACAAAAAAACAAATTAACACTAACAAAATAACACTAATTTCAAAGCCAAAAGCTCAATCATATATAGAACTAATAGATACAAAAAATCATGTTATCTTTATGTAATCCATATATGAAATGCTAATTAATTACATAAATCAACTCCAATACAAAAATGACTGATGAATCTACAAATATAACAAAATCGAAATCAGTTTTAATTCAGTATTTCATATACGTACTGCTAGATCACACGAATTAACTGAATAGAACTATGATCATAACAGAATTAAAACAATTCTTTTTAGTACGCCATATATGTACCTCTGATTCATGATTAAAAACCAACTGCATGTCAAAAATAACATATAAATCTATAAATACAACAGAACCAAAACAGTTATATCTCAGTGTTACATATATGTACTTCTGGATCAAGCAAAAAAAGTAAATAAAACTACGAATATAACTAAAATAAAGCAGTTTTTATCAGTACGCCATATATGTACTGCTGAATCAAACAATTTGTAACTACAAACAAGCATCATTTTGACAAAGAAAAAAACAAAAATATAATCAAATGGAAAGTTAAAATAACCTAAAAACATAATAATCTAACAAAGAATCGAATAATCACAAACAAGATTCATTAAAAAACAACAAAAACAAAACACGAACAAAAATCTAACTTAAGAATTCTAAAATAATGAAATCGAGTTACAAAAATATCATGATCATGATATGATCATCGTGAATCAGTTAAAAACTAACCTAAAACATCACTAAATCGATCTAATCATCAAGATTGAGTTGAAAACAAATCAAAAACACACAAATATAAGTAATAGGAGAAAGAAGAATGAAAGATTATCACACAACATATCTCAAAACCAAAAAGAATCAGAAGAAACCCTAGGTCGACAAATCCAAAGCAGAAAGGGGAGAGAGCAGATTCGGATCTGAGAAAAACTAATGAAGACGAATATAGGAAACTTGAAATATCTGTAAAAAGAAGGAAGGTCATTTCTGGAATTTTTAAATTACACGTTATTGGTCCCACACGTGTGACGGACCTGGAATTAAAAAAATTGGTCAAATTTTTCCTTTCTTTAAAACTTTGGACCTCCTATTATGGTTTCTTAATGGGTGGGCCTGCCAATAACTAGACCCACTATACAAGTACCTATTGGTAATTCCTACTTCTTAAATCTACAACTTTGAATTCTGTATGTTTCAATGGGTGCCCAACCGAGCCAAGAACCTACCATCAAAAAGTAATTCTGTGGCAGTAAGTCAAAAATGAAATTTCACACTAGCCAAGCTTTAATGGTTTAATGGTTAAACCAACAAAACTAAAAACACGAGGGGAAAAGAAAAGCAACGAAATAGCATAACTGTTATAAATTATTGTTTATTTACTAAGATGACCCCGTGTCTAAGATTAGGGTTTAAGTATCTTGGGAACCAAGTCTTTTATCTATATAAAAAATAGAGGCTTACGTCATTGTAATTATACACACACGAATAAGAAATCTCTCTCTTTCTTCCCTCTATTTTGTGTCTCCTTTTCTCTTTCTCTATTTCACAAGACGTTATCATGTATATTGCTCCACCAATATGAGCAAAGAAGATTAATTACAATCCCTATCTAACCCTTTTAAATTGATTTTTTTTTCCATTAATTTATTAATGGGATTATGACCAAGTTTCCTTTGGCTTTGTTCTAGGTGTGCAAGGTACAGTACAATCTCAAATAAGTGACGATGATAACAATCACTTTACGACCGTATACACACCTCATCTCGGTTGGATGCTTATTCGGTGTTTTTCGTGAATCGTGAACGCTCTCCCCAAGCACTTACAAAGTAATTAACTGGCTATGCAATAGTCATATATTAATGGGCTTATATATTGCTTGTAATTTTTTCTCCTCTATTCAATAAATCTCTTCTTTCTCTATCAAAAAAATTTAATGGGCTTATATATTAGTTGGACTGGAATCGTGGTAAACTATAACAATAAACTCATACTTCGCTTTCTGACTTTTATTTTCATTATATACCAGATAGGCACCGGGTTGGGTTTCTAATCCTATTGGAAAGAAAATGTATGCCATGTTCAGACGAAAAACAGCAGGTATTTGAAAATTGAATCATACATAATTCAGCAAATGTTAGTAGTTAACAAAAGTTGGGTTGCAAATGAAAGTAGGTTACACTTGGCAATGCAGGCTTCTTCTGGAGGATATCAATATAGTAGTTGCCGATGCCATTTCAGTACCTATTGTGAAACTCTATCCTCTTAAGCCAATAGTGCTGCATAGTTGACCGTCTATTGAGTATGGTAATATGGTATATGTGATTCAAAATTTGTTCACGCCCACTGGAACATAGTTTTCTTGTTTTCATTGTTTAAAGAAATACGAAATTACAGCCACAACTGTATTGACAATAAAGTCTACCAGTATCGCCTAATACTAACTTCATTTATATTGTCGCTGAAGCCTGCATTTTCGTTTCTCATCAAAACTTTCACGCCTGGGGTATCAGTATGTGGAATATTATACGTTGGGTTCACCTCCCCTGTGCGACAGCATCTCTTCCACTTCACCTGTGTCCAACATCATCTAAGTGGTTAGCTGCATCCTCCCGTTCTATTTGACATTAGAATTTTTACATTCTGTTGTCAATTTCATGTATCAAAAATTAATTCATTTGAAAATCATAAATTAAACGGAAAAATGCACCTTATCGGCGCATTCATGTTAGCAAACTAATATGAGAAGAAATATGCCTATGTTTTGTTCCCCACTCTTTGATGCGTATGTTGGAAACAAAACACCATATACTTAGGCATCTGCATTTTTTTGCTAATATGAGATAATTATTGCATATCTCATGAAAATGCATAGTATCTGACCAGTGTATTAGACTCTAATCCTGGATAATTCTTCAACCACACTTCAGCTTCCTGTGCAAATAGTCAAATATCATATAAGTATTGAACTTGCATTAATGAACTTACCTTTGCTGCTGTGTAAGTTATTGCAATGCATCAGAATACCATACCTGCATGTTATGTCTTCATGTTTTATTTATGTTGATTTCAATGTTAGTGAGAAATTTTACTGCATCCAATTGCAGTTGAATACTCGAACAAAAATTCTATTTTCTATTCAAGTACTAAACCAATTAGAATATCATTCTAAAGTTGCTCTTTGTTGCCCATTAATCATAGCCACGCTTATTATTTTGTTTCCCTTTTTTATATCATAATCTTTCATATCATGCATCGAAAAGAACCTATCTAAGTCTTTTGCTGATGGAGTAGAAAGGAATAAAAATAACAACCAAGCTTAACAAAACTAATAAGTATTTGAGTTTAGATTCTGTGAGTGATTAAAGCAAAGGGAAGACTATTGGGGTTTACAACATAATATTTTGGCCATATTTGATTATAATTGTGATTGTTATATTGTTACGAAGGATAATTTTTGGGGGTAAAGAAGGTTGATGCTAATGATTATGAGAAAGAAAAGGGAAGATTATTAAAGTACTGAATAGAAAATAGAATTTTTGTTCGAGTATTCAACTGCAATTGGATGCAGTAAAATTTCTCACTAACATTGAAATCAACATGAAGACATAACATGCAGGTATGGTATTCTGATGCATTGCAATAACTTACACAGCAGTAAAGGTAAGTTCATTAATGCAAGTTCAATACTTATATGATATTTGACTATTTGCACAGGAAGAAACAACCTATGCAACAAAATTCTCATATATCAGGAATGAAAATGCAAACAACTCAATAGGCAACCAAAAACTCTTCACGGGATTTTCATATATCATCAATGTATCGCAAAGTGGAGAAGGAACAAAAATGATCGGTCTTACCTCAACATCAAAATCTGTGGTACTTTGAAATCAAAGGGAATTTATTATCACTCCCTGCAACCAATAAATCCAAACAGCTAATTAGAATTTCAGAAACACTTGAACATCAACTAAAAGAAAGGAACGGTATGCTCATCCTGCTGCATACACAAAACATTTAAAAATTGGTTCAATAAGTTGAGAGAAAAGCATTGTTGAACAGTTCTTGTACTGACTATCAAAAGAAAAATTATGGAAACGAAAATATTTATACCAATGATACAATTATATGAAGAGAAATTGGGTCAATTGCCCAAATATTTTTAAAACATGGTTCTAATGGACGAGTAAAAATTAGTATGGGTGAAATGGACACAAAAAAATAGCAAGAATGAATCTGGATTCATCCTGGCTTAAACTTAAAAAATAGCGAGGGTGAAACTGAATGCATCCTGATGTAAATTAAAAATAAGAAAAAGTATTTGAAAATGGGTAGGATGAAATTGTTTACATCCTGGCTATTTTTACATTCTCGTCCATTTAAACAGTATCAAATTTTACATGTCTTTTTCACCCAGGAATTGTCGATTCAATTTTATCTTCCAAGGCATCCCTTAAGAAACCACCAGTCTAAGCCAAAAAGTAAAAAATTGAGACACATTTAATAGAACCAAGTCGCCAACTTATCAGCATCAATCAAACATTTTCAACCTTAACAGAAGTCACTAAAAATTGATAAATCATAAAAGTCATTTTCCCTACTGGTTTTCATCTAAATCTTTGAAGCAGTATTAAAAGCTCAAGTATCAACTGGTTTTTGTTAGATACGATCGCTGCAGTTATTCATTTGGAGGTTACAGATAGATGGTAATTTAATCTCAATCAATCAAAATTAATTTTTAGGAAAACCCCTTAAAAAGCTCATACCTTTGGATTTGGAGACTGTCATTGCAGATTTTGAGGTTTCTTTTAGCCATAGCAGGATTTGCGGAATTCAATCTTCTAGCCAAACATGGTTTGCGTACTGATCATCATCGTTGTCGGGGGCGGATAGTTTGAGAGAAATTGAGTAAATCTGAAACAAAAAATTTGAGAGTGTAAAAACCCAACTTACCTTAAGATTTTGATTCCTTTTGTGTGGAAATCGTTTTGATTATAGAGCTTAGTTTTGATTATAGCGGCTGGAAACACAAAAGTTGGACAGTTTCGAATATCAGAACTGCGTTTAGTTCTGTGGTTTTGATTTCTAGAGCTAGTTTTGGATTGTCAATTACAATTGCAGTTGATTACGAAAGCAGTAGAGGGGAAGTGGTCGTCGTGGTCGAGGTGTAACAAAGTGGGATCAGTTAAGGTCGAATGTGGCTAAGATGGAGTGTAAATGAGGTGTAAGAAAGTGTCTAATGTTACTTGAATGCGGTTAGAATCAATGATAGAGCTCTATTTTCCAATACTCTCACCAAATTGATCTACATCATCAAAATGTGGGGTCAGAGTAAATGTGGTGAGAGTATTTGGTTTCAATTATAATCTTGTTTGATTTATCGTTTTTTTACGGGATACGTTTAATATCCTTTCTTCTCCAACTCTTTTCATGGAGAAATAAACAAATAAAAAATTCATCATAAGATGGTTTACAGTTTCTATTCCTTTCATGAAACTGCAATCACCAAAAACTGGTGTTATCGTAGATTTTATTACCTTTACGGTAACTAATTGCATGCATGGTTGTCAGAACCTCCGGCCAATTAAATTTGGTATCTTCGTTCATGTGATCTTTTTTATTTATTTACGGTTTCTATTTATTTACGAGAAACCATATGGATTTTCCATATGCGATATTGAAAACGACAATTTTTTATTTATTTGTCGATACAATTTTGTTAATTGTACAAACCAATTGATATTGGTTTTTCCCCGTCCATTCTCTTTAATGAGATGTAAAAAAATTGCAATTTAAGAACTTTTGGCCAAATTTGGTTATTGATTTTTATTCCTTCAAAGAAATCTTTTTCAACCAAAACGAAGATTTTTCCTTACAAAGAATACGATAATGATTTCTTTATTTTTCTCAAAAGAATCATTTAAACCTATTGGAATTAGATTTCTCCATGGATCCTAAAAGGATGAGATTGGTTATTATGGTATTGACAAATCCAACAACAACAATGGTTTCTTTATAAGAAACACATGAGCCAACTGGATTTGGTTTTGTCCATCGATCATACAAGGATTTCATATTGTTATCACGGTATAAGACAATTGCAAATACCAATTGTTGCATTCCTGAGGGATATTGAGCAAATTCTTCTTCTTCTTCTTAATACTAATCTCCTAAATTGATATCGTTCAACTTGATGTTGAAATACGGTAGGACATAAAAGATCAATGGGTGTGCACCCGGCTTGTTAGCCAATATTATTAGTCCTTGTAGTGACTATATTGATCTTAGTTTAATTTTATTATGATAAAAGAAAGTGTTTGTAACTTCAATCTAAACCATTATCTCGTTGTCCCTTGAGGTCACGAAGTTATTGGAAATTTGTTTGCATATCATCTTTACTTTCTATTTCATTTTTGTTTGTGTTCCAAAAGTAATCCATGGTTGATGACATGTCTATCTAGACTACATTTTTATGTCTATCTAGACTACATTTTTTTTAATGTCGAAAGACATATTTCATAATGAGTATATGTCTCGAATTGATCGAATAATACTTTACGAAATTTGTTTTCGGTTTTATGAGATGAAAATATTTCTGTCATAATCAGGGGGAGACTATACACCACTAGAGGTTGGTGTCCATTAACTTAAAAAGCTATATATTTTTTTTCCCATCATGACTGAATCAAAAAAGGCTGTCATCTCAAATAAGGCGCGAAAATATTTCATTATGCTTGTAATAAGCTTATGCCTCTTGGAAGGCAAATCCAGTCACATCTTTCATAAATGTATCAATCTATAAGAGGCTACAGAGTGCTCCAATAGAGTCTATCAAAAAGATCCACATTCTCGTAGTTCATATCTCCTCACTAGAAGATGGGAAGATTATAATGCATGTGGGCGCTGGTACCAGCAATTCTTTGATTTTTTTTCAAGATATGCATACACTTGAGAATTGTGTAGGATTGTCATTAGTTAATATGTTGTCGAATATTAATATAACGTAGCTACCGAAATAAATGATGGTGGTTTAAAACCTCTATGCAGAGGAATATCGACATATGTGATTGGTTGGCATACAATCCATATTAAGTTGGATTAATTTCTCGATTAACGTAATTTCGGATCCAAGACTTAACATCTCAAATTTGCCAAGCCTATTACTTACATGTTGATATGGTTATAATGCATTATACGAGAAATTTGTTCGTTGTAAAAACGATTTGAGGGTTTCATTTTTTTCTCAAAAATTGATTCAACAATATTTTTTTATCCTTGAATAATGCATTTGGCGTGGTAGTCTTTGGAGGACTCGTATTGCATTCGGAGAATACATTCAAATTCGTAATCCTTGTAGGATTCGATTTATATCTAGGCAGCCACCTGACTTGATTATACCAGGTTTAACAATCCTTTAAGTGTTTTTTAAACGTTTTGCAAAGTACCAAAATCCGGATTAGTTGATGCTATCAACTTTATTGGTCTCTTGAAGAGTCCACAAAAATACTAAAAATCCGCATTTAAGCAGCATAATTTTTTTATTTTTTTTTCTTAATCTGCAGTTTCAGAATTATGTTTGCATAACACTTGTTTATTAAATAGACTATACATTATGGTTTGATGTTTGTTTTCTCTAATACTCATATAATTGAGTTAGCATCCATAAATATGTCAAAAGATGTACTCTTTTTCCTTCGTTTCAGGTTTTATCCCATGTGGTTTTCCTAACAAGGTTTTAATGAGGCAACATCTTGTTGACGTTTAATTTTCTTTGAAAATGTTGATATTTGTGCTCTTTTTCCTTCGTCCATATATTTTTTTCCCATTGGATTTTTACTGGAAAGGTTTTAGTGAGGCAATTAAATTTAACATGGTGGTCATCCAAGGGGGAGTTGTATCAATTTTGGTTATTTGGTGGATTCCCACCATCAACTAGGTCATTTTGTTAGACCACATCAACATAACCATCTCATATGAATTTGGATATTATTTTAATCCATATAAGGTATGATCACAACTTTTTTCCACCCATGCAACTGTAACTACATATTGGCACTTTGTTGAAGGAATTACATCAACTACTTCTGCAAATCATCTTCGAGAAGCTAGCATTCCAAGAAGAAAGTCCTCAATATGTTTAAAGAAGCATGAAGACTCGAGAACACTACCTTTAGAAGACTAACACAAAAGAAGACTTCATCAATTGGCAAATTTCTCATGAAAGCATTCCTATCTCCAGCATTCAAGAAATTCGGTTATCGAAATTGGAAAATCTCGACTCGAAGATTTGCAAGCCAAGATTTAACTGAAGTAATTATCAGGGGGAGTGTCAAATTAGAATGTATTTTACTGGACTATCACATTGTACTGTTTTTCCTTCGTCAGGGTTTTGTCCCACTGGGTTTTCCTTGCCAAGGTTTTAATGAGGCAACATATACATGTCCAACTATGTTGTAAGTTTACTCATAATTGTACTCTTTTTCATTCGATCAGGTTTTTTCCATTTCGGGATTTCCTGACAAGGTTTTAACGAGGCAATTAGCTTAGACACAGTTTCATCAGGGGGAGTGTTATAAACTATTGTTTATTTACTAAGATGCCCCCGTGTCTAAGATTAGGGTTTACGTATCTTGGGAACCAGGTATTCTATATCTATATAAATAGAGGCTTACGCCATTGTAATTATACACACATGAATAAAAAATATCTCTCTCTTTCTTCCCTCTACTTTGTGTCTCCTTTTCTCTTTCTCTATTTCACAAGAATAATAAGCTCAAACTCGACAAATGTTTAAGTACTTCGGGAAATCAATTCTAACAAGTTATCACTGAAACCTAATATTGGAATATATATATATACGTATATATAGCACGTATAAGACGAGGTAATGACCGTGTGCGCACGTGAAGATTAAGTAAAATATCTTGAAATTTTGATATGTAGATCAAATTCAAGATGGATATCATTGATTAGCAGACAATATTAGGATTAATCAATGATAAAATAAAGAAATCATAAACAAATAAACTACATACCAAAATCAAATGAAGGCACGTGGTTCGGCCAACTTGACCTACGTCCACAGATGAACCCCATAGGGTGAATTGTATTATTGATCATTAGAACTTTCTGAGATGATATTACAATTACATTTGAACTCTATTTATAGAGTTGAGAGGATGAAAATATATTCCTAATTAATAAGAATATACATTTTAAGAAAAGATTACACATATTTTCAAGATATTTTACTTAATCTTCACGTGCGCACACGGTCGTTACCTCGTCTTTGACGTGCCATATATATTTCAATACTCTCCTCAAGTTGGACACGGAGAAAATTGAAGTGTACAACTTGAAAAATCTCTTAGAAAGAATCTTGAACTTGAATCATGTTGTTGAAACTTTTGATTAGCAACTGTCGCATTTGATCTTTGGGCCACCACACTTAGCTTGACCGCTGATAAGTAAGTAAAACAAAAATCATTCAACGTTTTTTTTTTTTTATTATTTTTAACAGAAATTTAAGATTATAAAATAAAAATTTAATTGGGATTGAATGAATCTCTCTAAGACTCGGGAAATATGCAGAAAATAATGGGTTTTGGAAAGAAAATTATATAGCACGAAAGAAAATATTTTGAATTGATTTTGTGATATTTATATGGAAGATTATTTTTTTTGTTTTATTTTTTTTGTACCATATATAAATTTTGCATTGAGAATTGGCTTGAATGGCCAATAGGCTTGGATGGCTAACCTTACCAACCTTTATGTTAAGTCGAGTCCATATTAGTAAAATAATCATGAATTGTGTAAAAAATTACCGAAAATAAGATTGGAAATGATCTTATGTTCCTTAAATGATAAAATTATCGGAAAGAGAAAATATGAAACGATTTTGAGAGATGATGAAATTTTTTCCCAAAATGGGAGGATATATTTATTGTGATTCCCAAATTATTTTTGGAATACCGAAATTATTTCAATTGCCGAAATGGCAGTGAGATAATTACGAGGATTTATTATCCATGTAAATATTGACAATAAATCAGATAAAATCATACCAAAAATAATGGGTTATGGTATGGCAAGAAATATAGGATAATTTTGGATACTAGACTTAGCCGGCAACAACTTGGTTACTGAGTCACCAGTCATCAAACGACACAACGCCATCAATGTTGCGTTGGAAACGAAATATACACAAATATATCAGTGTTTTTGCTTACTGATAATCGGATTTGAATGAGTCCTTAATCCAGGTGATGTTGGCCTTTGGAAACAATGATATTGGTCAAACTTTCTTTCTTTTTATAAATAAAAGAAATATTTATTACGGAAAATGGTAGAAGGAATTAAGTGTTGTTGAAAACAACGAATTGGGCCAAGAAACACCTTGATGTGAATTATAAACTTGATTTTATGAGAATGAAATAGGACATCTTTTGATGATGCCGAATTGACAAGCTATTGTTGGTACGAAAACTTTGACATGTGAAACCAACAAGTCAACAATGACATGAAAATCAATATAAAAAGATTTGTTGATGGAAATGATTTAACCTACGCCAACAAAAATTGGATTGATGATGACTCTTAATGCTAAAATCAATAGAATAACAAATATTGATTAGCTAAAAAGGAATTATCAGAGTCAATAAAAACATATTGCGGAAGCGATCGGATCGAGAGCATTTCTGCTCTAATACCATCTTAAATTTTGATATGTAGATCAAATTCAAGATGGATATCATTGATTAGCAGACAATATTAGGATTAATCAATGATGAAATAAAGAAATCATAAACAAATAAACTACATACCAAAATCAAATGAAGGCACGTGGTTCGGCCAACTTGACCTACGTCCACAGATGAACCTCGTAAGGTGAATTGTATTATTGATCATCGGAACTTTCTGAGATGATATTACAATTACATTTGAACTCTATTTATAGAGTTGAGAAGATGAAAATATATTCCTAATTAATATAATAATATATTCCTAAGTTTACACATATTTTCAAGATATTTTACTTAATCTTCACGTGCGTACATGGTCGTTACCTCGTCTTATATGTGCTATATATATATTCCAATACCTAAATTAAAACTAGATATTGCTTACTTTGCAGTCGGGCTTCCGAGCAGCTACAACTGGAGAAGATTCTGTTAAACCATAATCGTTCTGCATTTTCACACCAATTTCCTATAGATGTAGATAATGGGAGTAATATGTGAGTCATCTGACCTCAAAAAGTTTCATAATGCAAGCTACTAGCTAAGATCGTTCAAAATTAGATGGTGGTTATACCTTGAGATTCCTCCTGCTGAGTGAATTTTACTCTAGACAAGTTTCTTCCCAAACATATGCAATGGCTAGAAAACTGCAGCTGTAATCCTTGCCCACTATAGGTCCACCATTGAGATAAAGAATGGTTTTGGATTTTGATTTCTTGTGAGAAACCTCCCCTGCATATAAAACTTTTAAGTCAATTAATGCAGTAAACCAGACTACAACTTCGGAATTTTAACTTATCTACCTTCCCATTCTTCTGAAATTCCATCTACAGTTTCACTTCTCAATCATGCAGAAGAATAGAAATTTCTCAAATATAATCAAAATTATATTCAGTTGAGAAGGCAACGAAATTTCACTCCTTTAACAGTGCAAGGGCACAGGTGTACATATGGTTTTTTAGTTACAAGATAAATATAAAAGTTAAAATGTTGTAACCTCTAAGTTTGAACATATATATATCATATATAAAGGTTATGGTCGCAGACAGAACTGAATAAACACACTTTCTACTGCACAACCCAGACACAATTTACAAACACACTTTCTACTATCTATGCTAGACACTGAACAATACCAAAGTAACAAAGTGAACAAACCATGCACTATTTCAAATAATGATGATACGCTACTACGCTGAAATCGTTTTACCTGTTGAGGTATCATATACCAAAGATAGTTTGGTTGGTAACGCCGCAAGTCATCCTGTCAACATAATCGATTTTAAATGTCTTCTTGACAGCATAATAAATTATGAGTATCGATGGATCATAGACCAAAAGAAAATGATCGAGAGATCATGATAATAGAAGACAAAGGATAAAGTGGTTCGGCACTAATGCCTATGTCCATTGAAAAACGCCTCAGTGTGAAATTATATTTATCATCAGTAGATACTGAGATAAGATTTACACTTACAAGAGAACTCTTATTTATATAGTTAAACTAAACCTATGAGATAATATAATATCTCAATATTGATAACACAATATTTTAATTGATTTAAGGAGATAATACAATATCTCAGTATTTTGTTTGACTAGGAAATATATATCTAGAAAACTAATTACCTAATTATCTTCACAATCTTTGACTTGATCATAATATCTTGTACATAATATTTTCTTCACATATGCACCACCTTCATCGCACACGCACTTACATGATATTCCAACAGCCCCCCTCAAGTTGGACACGGAGATATTTGAAGTGTTCAACTTGAACAATCTCTTGAATAGAACCTTGCATTATACTTCATCTCGGACATTGAGACAAAATCAATATTGAAACGATGGAAATAAGAGAATTTCCTGATATAAGAAAATATTTAGAGAAGCAATATATTTGGTATCCAAAATATATTTCAAAGCAAATGTGTTTCCTAACAATATTTGAATTGAATATATTTCAAAGCAAATGTGTTTCCTAACAATATTTGAATTGGAGATTAAATTACTGAATTGATATAATACATCTTTAGTGATAAAGATGCAATGAACAGGAGATAATGATATGAAAGACAAAAACTTTAGAACACATCAATCAACTGTTCAACAAACAAAACCGATTTGATTGATCAAAATGAAACATGCCGAATGACCATGGCATGAAAAACAACAAGAATAGGTTAATGCAACTATTAGTTGTTGATAGAATCAAATACATATTTTGATGATGATGAGATATGGAGATAATTGTTGGCACAAGAACTAAGTTGTTTGACACCAATAAACAAACAACCAGAGTAAAATCCATAATACACAAAACAAATATGGAATAAATCATTTTGTTTCGGCGGAGAAAAAAAACATACAGAGTAATATAAACTCTGATGATAAAAGATATATATTCGATTTGAATGATTATTTGATTTGATGCACTGAACATAAGCAAGAACAAAGCCATTTTATAAAATATAAGAAATAAAAGCGATTGATTTTTTTAGAATGACTCATCCAAGAAGTGAAACAACCATGAACAACTTGGTCATGGAGAAATAGATTGCGGAAGCGAATTGAGCGGATCTCACCGCTCTGATACCATAATAAATTATGAGTATCGAGGGATCATAGACCAAAAAAGAATGATGGAGAGATCATGATAAGAGAAGACAAATGATAAAATGGTTCGGCACTAACGCCTACGTCCACTGAAAAACCCCTCAGGGTGAAATTATATTGATCATCAGTAGATACTGGGATAAGATTTACACTTACAAGAGAACTCTTATTTATATAGTTAAACTAAACCTATGAGATAATATAATATCTCAATATTTTAATTGATTTAAGGAGATAATACAATATCTCAGTATTTTGTTTGACTAGGCAATATATATCTAGAAAACTAATTACCTAATTATCTTCATAATCTTTGACTTGATCATAATATCTTGTACATAATCTTTTTTTCACATATACAATGTCATCACCACCTTCATTGCACATACACGTACATGATATTCCAACACAGCATAATCGATTTCAAATATAAGAAAACTTCCAAAACCAACACCTCCTTAATAAAAGGAATGTACCACCTAAATAATTTATGAGGTCAAATATGATCAAGCCTGATTTGAAACTGGAAGTAAATATATTAATTAAAGAACCTTCCTGTAATTAAGATCTTGCCTTCGTTTCACATTTCTGAGTAGGTAATAATCCTAATTGATGTGAAAAAAGCTTCTCTGTTAACAGTACTCCAAAGAAATAAAGAATGATATGAAGACCATACCTTCAGATTTTTCACGGTTGTGTATACTTGCTCATCCTTGTAAATAAATGTGAAATACTCAGCAGCTCGCTCATATGCGCCAAGGTGGATGCCATCTCAGAAATGTAACATCGGGTCCGAAGTCCCACGGGATCTTGATCTACAAACAACTTCAAAACAACTAAAGGATAAGTTTGAAGTTTTTCAAAGATAATTAGAAAATAATGAACACTGGCATAAAGTAGGAAAAAAATATTTCTGAGAATATATAGTCAGGGTCCAATAAATAACATAGTGGAAGCTTAAGTAAACAGTTGAACAAATAAAACTGAGAAAACGACATATGAATAATCTCATTAATCATTGAGTTACGGCTTTTGGGGTTTGAGCATGTGAGGAGCTTGAGTTTTTCCAGGGCATGCATCTTGACTATTAATATATTGAACTCCTATGACTATTAATATATTGAACTCCTATGAGTGAGTGATCCATCCATCTTGACTAGATTAATATATTGAACTCCTATGAGTTGAGTGATCTATCAATCTGCCTATCTAATATAAACTACTATGTTCTAGGTAAACCGAGCACATGATTCTCATCATTGAGGTTTGATCCTAATCAAGGTCTTCCAAATGAACCAAATTTATCAACCGAAATTTACGCACTAACAACCCTGTGTTCTTATCAATGTGCCAACATATTTGTATAATATATTCCATGGCTCGAGCTAGATATATGAAATGTCAAAATCCTACAAACCAGTTGGAAACATCAACACTTCAATCCTTCAACCAAATAGAATCTTGGTAAGGTTCAGTGTGAAATATATGATGCCAGTGATGATACACATACATATAAATATAACCACATACACGCACAAACATGTGGTTCTGCATCACAGTAGTCAAGCCATTAGTAAGGAAACTATTCTAGTAAGAAATGTAACACAAAGAAGTATTGTAACCCGATGTAATAGATTTCGATATGTGAGCATTACACCTTTCAGGGTGCCAGTTGTTTCACTTGTATATACGAGCGTAGCAATGTCATCAGAATGGATAGCTTCATAGTTACATCTCTTTCCACCTATATCAGTAGGCTAGGAATGATGACGCTCCTATCGATTTCAAATGCAAAACATATGAAACACATAACAACATGTACTTTAGGAAGAACATATGAACGCACCGGAAACAAGTAATAAATTCCAATATAGAAGACATAACAAACTAAGTTACAAGTTTGAACGTAGCCAATTTCAGAATGTACTTCAGATCGTCGATTAAGAAGCATTTCGAAGTGAATATTTACAAAGAAAAACAAAAACATAAAAAGTTAACCAAGGACTAAATATTATATACTGAAGCTTTCATCAGAAGTAAATTTGAAGATCTCCAGCAATTTGCTATGGAGAGGAAGCTACTGCTATTAAAAAAAAAAAGTACAGAGTCACTGTAATCTACAGGAATTTAATAATTTAGGTTGTGGTGGTTTCATACTTTCATATACCTTTCTTAGCCAAATGAAATATTTTTTAAGCACTTGCTTTCTATAAAATTAGTAGAAGAGGCATTTTGTTAGCATTTCTGCTAAATATGTATGACTTTTATTTTTTACGTACCAAATATGAACTATTGTCCAACCTATGCGCCATTGGTTTGGATGACAAAATCCTAAATGTGAGTTGGCTTAATGAAAAAACTGGACAAAACAAATATATCTACGCATAATCTAAAGTCAAAATAGAGCATATTCAACCTATCAACAATAGTGCTGAAAAAATTACCATCTTCACCAGAACCAAGCGAAGTTCTGCGACTTTCTTTGCCCAGATCTATGATTCCATTGTATTCATAAACAAGAATGCCCATACTGATTCATTACCTAAGCAAGATTTATCAACCAGAGAAGAACAATAAATCTTAAACTTGCTATGGAGATGAAAGTTTCTGAAATCCTCTTGAATAATTTTGCATTGTCTATGATAAGTGCAACACTGAGATGCCAAAAAGAATAAAATAGATAAATAAATGCCACGCAATTGAAACATCAAAAAGTAAGATATTATTGTTGCCAAAAATAATAACATAAGCTCTTTTATGACCTTTCAAAATGATTGTACATTTGTAACAACTACTGTCCCCCATACAACATTAATCGCTCAAGTCGCTATGATGCCTGGTCAAAATTTATGTTAAGTACAAGATCTGGGTCTTACTAAATCTATGCACTGAAAAGCTTGCACTTAATGTAATAATATAATAACCACATAAACATATTATCTTTATGATTTTTTATGTTTTTTGTATGATATGAATCGAGGCAAAAAAATTAAAAGAAATGTTCTGTTGCAATAAGAAACATTTTCCAACATTGCTTCTTTCACTCTTGTATATTCCCGAATGCTTCTCCACCAAAATAAATCATTCAAGATGGTGGCTAGCATTGAAGGATTCATTCATATAATACAAGAAAGAATATGAACATACTGCACCTTAGTCAGCAATCAGACATCCACATGAATTCATATCACAACTTATCCATACCTGAATCGTTCGAGTTTGAGTACCACTAAAAGCTCGAATCAATATATGATAGTTGTAGTCAAATTTGAAAAATATAAACCAATACCGAAGAAACTCCCTAGTACATATCTCACTCTAGTTCACTCCAATTTTGCAAAAATCACAATTTCACTCAGTAAAAATTGAAAAATTATGCACATAATAATGAAGAATAATCAGCAAAATTTTCATTCAAAAATAAATGAAAGTGGTAGGAGCTTACATGAGATTTGCAGTAAAACTAGTGGCGTAACCAAAGGGGGCAACCACCACCCCCTTTTTTCTCATAAAATCTAACATGTTAGTTGTTTTTTTTTAATAAAACAACATTATATTAAACACTAAGCAAAGTTATATAAAAAGATGTGACAACCTTGCATTAAATCTTTAATTACATTAGACTTGAGGTTGTTACGAAGGGTATTAAAAAAAAAATTTTGAGTTCTTTCCCATTTCGCTAAATCATTAGCTTCCTTATTCAAACACCTATTTACATAGACCACACAACTGTTTACCATTCTTCCCAAAAGAACCTTCACATCATTCAATATAACCTTTTCTCTCCATTTACATGTTGAAGGTTTGTTATTCAAAAAATTTGTAACATTTTTACAGTCACTTTGCACTTGCACATTTTGAAGTTAAAGCTCTTGTGCCCATTCCAATGCCCTTTTTACTGCAAGGGCTTCTCCGCATTCAGAGCTGGAATTGTATCCTGCAAAAACTTTAATGTCAGAAATATAGTTATTTAACCATATAATCAAACCAATTCCATATTCTCTTGTAACTGAATCAAAAGAAACATCCACATGAATGCTCCGCTGAATATTTCTATTTTGAATATGAGCTCCCATTGGATATACAGATGTAATATTTCCCCTAGGATTCCTCTGTTTTTGTAGGAAGTTGTCTTTTTTCAAATTAGAATTCCAATCATTAATAACATTCCTAACTAAATGTATACACTTCACTGGGTCTGGTTAAATTCCTTGGAAGACAACTGAATATCTGTAATTCCAAATCTGCCAGCAGATTATAGCAAACTTTTCTTTCTATTGGAATAAAGGAGGCGAAAACCAGGATTTTATCCAATCAAGAAAATCATTCCTACATATAGGCATTTGAACTCCTAATCCAAACCATACTGCTTTTGTAAAAAAAACATTCTAGAAAGAGATACTTAGATGTTTCTCGAATTTGCCCATTACATAATAAACAATAAGGATTTGAGTAACCTAATTTATCATGCATTCCGGACCTCAAAATCAGCACATCTGCCGCCATTTTCCAAACAAAAAGAGTTACTCTAGGGTTGAAAGTTTAAATCTTTTTGCCTATTAAAAAACAGTGGAGTTCCTAAGTATCTTTCATCCTTAGAAATTCTTTGAATCCTTAACATTCTTGCTAAAATTTTGGGATGCTTGTTATGGACCTTTTTACTAAAATACACCCCTGACTTATGAAAATTACGGTCTGACCAGACGAACAAATAAAGATATCTAAAATATCCATCAAATTTCTCACTTCAGCCATATAAACTTTACATAAGACGAAGCAGTCATCCGCAAAAAGTAAATGAGAGATAGATGGGCAATTGTAACATTGTTATTTATTTTTATACCAGAAAATTTTCTCTGCGATTCAGCATGCAGAAAAAGCCTAGACAGACCCTCTAAAGGTGTTATAAATAAGTAGTGTGAAAGTGGATCTCCTTGACGAAGTCCCCTAGATGAACTGAATTGAATACCAGGTATTCCATTTAGCAAAACTGTCGACTTAACCGTATAAATACACTCATAAATTAAATCACACCATTTATGCGAAAAGCCAAACTTTCTAAACATATAAATAATAAAATTTCACTCTAGTTTATCAAATGCTTTAGATAAGTGTAACTTTAATGCTAAATACCCTTTTTTCGACTTACTAGTCTTCATACTATGAAGAATTTCATGAGCTATAATCACATTATCTGCAATCTGCCTTTTTGGAATAAACGCTGATTGATTCGGTGAAATCAATTTATCCGACACCTTTTTAAGCCTATTAGCTAAAATTTTAGAAATAAGTTTACATAAAGCATTACTTAGACTTACCGGTCTAAAATCCACTGGCGTAACCGGATTTTTCTACCTTTGGGATAAGTGATATATTAGAATCATTTAAAGAATCATTCAACTTCCCTAAATCAAAAAACCTTTTAACCAAATCTACCACATCCTGTTCCACCAAATTCCAATGAATTTGGAAAAAAAACCCAGGGGATAACCATCTGGTCCCGGAGACCCCCAAGCATTCATACTAAACAACGTATTTTTAATCTTCCTCCATTTCTGGAAACTTAACTAATTCATCATTCTCCTCCTGTGTAATCACCTCACTAATGATATTTTTAAAAATGTTATTAATTGGTCTACTTGCAGATGAACTAATATTAGCAAAATAATTTTTAAGCGGTATATCCATTTGGTCTTTATCCTCTATCCATAGTCCGGAATCATCTCTAAGCATATTTATTGTATTATGTCGTTTTCTATTTGAAGCAACCACATGAAAGTATCTAGTACATCTATCATGCTCCTTAAAAAAATATCTACTATTTTCCAACCAGTAAATATTCTCAATCTTATTCCATGTTTCCAGTTCATCTTAAAGCTTTTCCAGAGTCTGTTTTGAAACTAAATGACCTGGCTTAGCATTTTCTTTATCTATTCTCCTTAGAATTTCCTCTTTATTCTTAAAAATGTTTTTAAAAACATTTTTATTCCAGTCACTAAAATCATCAGCTAAACTCTTTAGAGTTTGAATTAAATCATACTCAGAGCTAGCTCTGTTTTCATCCCAAGCATTTTCTAAAAATATGTTATACTCTTTATGCTCCCTCCACCCTCTAAAATACTTGTAAGGCATCCTATATCTAATTTTAATAGGATCTAAATCAATGAGCAAAGGATTGTGGTCTGATGCCACTCTAGTAAGATGATGAACAATAGTATCAGGAAAAGCCTCAAACCATTTAACATTAACTAAACTTCCATCTATTTTTTCCCTAATATTTTCTGATCCTTCTCTTTGATTTGACCATGTAAATGGATCTCCTTGGAATTTTAAATCAATGAAACCAATTTGTTCTTTCACTCTATGAATAGTACTAAACACACTAGTGGAAGCTTCATTACCACCTTCTTTTTCACTGTTATCTAAAATAAAATTCATGTCACCTACCAACATCCATGGTTCTCTTAGTCTTTCATTTAGATTCAAAATATAATCCCATTGTTCTGTTTTTTCTGAGTATTTAGAGATCCATGGATACAAGACAGATAACACAATATCCCTCTTATTTTCAAAGACACAGTAATTATATTGAACTTCACCTCTACCAAATCAACTATAACATTATTATTCCAAGCTACAATCTGACCCCAGATTTTCCTATAGAGTAATAACCACCCAATCTCTAAACTGAAGATTTTTAGTCGTTTCATTCATTTTCTCCAAACCCATTTTTGTTTCAGACAAAAATATAATTTCAGGCTTATGTTTTTCAAGTAGAAATTTCAGGTGATTAGATATTTTTGGACAGTTGCATCCTTGGGCATTCCACGATATTAACTTCATTTCTACTAATGTGTTCACAGGATTCCCAAGTCTAAAAGTTTCACTAACTAAAGCCGAAACACAATAGAAAACAAAAAGAACTAGTATAACAAAAACTCCAGGAAACCACACACACAAGAGGTTAAGACTAAATGATATAAAAACAATAGCACAACAAAGACACCTCCACAGAAAACTGAAAATGTATGAATTTTGTAAAATTATGTAAAAATTACTAACCAGATTAACGCTTCCGGTACTCGAATTTCTTTCCACAATCTTCAGATTTTTAACCTTATCTGAAACCACGACATCCTCAGCAATAACATCTTTTGATGCTGCAATTGGTGTTGGGTTAATAGGACTGGAATCCCCTTTATTTACAACCAAGGAAGTGGATATCACTTCAGTTGGATCACATCTTCCCAAATCTTTGTACTCTGCCAACAACCAAGCATAACCTTGCAAATAATGCTTCCCTTCAATCAAACTCTGGAAATACTTCTCCTTAGCTCTTTTCTCTGCTCTTTCTTTTTCAAATGTAGGAAATACCATTTAGTCCTAGGAATAATAAATTAGAGAGAGTCTAGTCCAGTTGACCTAGTCAGCTGTCTGTTTGGTCCTGATTTAAAAATATATATTACTGTTTGGTCATAGAAATTATGGTTTGGTCCTAGGGTGGCGTCATGGATGATGTAATTGTCATTGTGTGGTGGAAGAAATACCCTTTTGGGATCACATATATACAAAAAATGAGTATAAAATTGTAAGGACCCTCAAGCTCATCAACGTTATTTGACTGGTCTAGAGATGAACAAGAGACTTCTTAGCCGCTAAGGACTCGATTAGTGTAACACGAACATTAATTAATAGAAACTAATCTAACAACGATCTAGATAATAAAATAGTACCGTTGAATAGATCTCGAAAAGTTATGCGAGATGGATTACACGACGTGTCATTCGGATACCGGACGAAGAGGATATTATCAGATGAGTATGAAGGGCAAAATAGTAATTTCGCTTCAGACTGACCTGGGCTGCCCATATCCAAGCATTTGGGTGCTTCAGTAATTTCTGGTCGGCCTTATCCCCAATCGACCGAGAAGATAAGTCTTCTTTCTTCTCTTTCTTCTTTCTTTCTCTCTGTTTCTTCTTCTCTTTCCCTTTATTCTTTCTCTCTGGCGATTCTGAGGATCGATTGTTGAAACTGTGAGATCGAGAGGAACAAATCAAGAAACACATGATAAGAGATGTTGTTGTTGTGAATCAGGATGAAGAACAATTAAAGAAGTGTTGGTAGTTCGTCTGTGGTGACAAACAAAGAGAAGCATAATTAGGGTTCTTAGATTTGATTATGATTCTGAAGATTTAGAACATGATAAACAGAGTTGTGGTTAGATGAAGAATCATGGGTAAAGGTTTAATTGAAGTTGTAGAGTTGTTTTGTTGGTGAATCAAGAGTTAGGGTTTTATAAGAAGTTCGAAGAAGAACCAGAAGATAAAGGTGTTAGTTTAGGGGAATAAATTAAAGGATGGGTCTGATAGTATTGAAGAGTTGATTGATGTTTTGAGTGTTAATTCGAGATTGAAGATAATTAGGGTTTCCACGAAATTGGTTTCATGAATTCGATTAAGGATTGATAAGAAGAGGTTAAAAGGTGGGTTTAATCAATTTGAAGATTTAGTTGATGCTGTGAACTCGAATTAGGAAAAGAGGATTAAGAATTGATTTAGGGTTTCAAGTAAATTTGGATTTAGAGCTCATGGATTGAACTGCAGTTGGAGAAGAAGAGTTTGAAGGCAACTGTTTGAGGTAATTTCTTTTTCTTGAATTGAGTTGGATTAAATTTATTTTCTTTTGAGTTATCGAACTTGGATAATTGCTGTATGTTGTCTGAATTGAAGTTGAGTGTGCTAGAAATGGGAGTTCTATGTTTGGATGGTGGTGTTAGTTATAATTCTGGTGGAGCTGCAGATTCATTTTTTGTTGGTTGTTAAGAAGATGATATGTGTTAGAATTATGCATGGGTTTAGCCTTAGGAATTGAAATGGTTATGATATAGATATGTGGTTGAGTTGAGTTAACTGTGGTGGTGTTGTAAGGTGCAGGGGCATGTGTAAATGAATATTATTCTAGATTGATGTTTTTGTGTGGTGTTGAGCTGAGACGAAGCTGTAAATTATGGAACTGTTGCAGATGAAAAATATGAATGAACTGTTGGTGTTCATTGTAAAGAGTTGGAACTGAAATGGGTTGGTTGATGTTGTAGAAAGAAACTGAATGTGCAGAGAGTAGAGAATGGATGTGTATGAGTTCGGTAGATGACCTGTTGTTAGTGGATTGAACTATAAGGTTTCTGATCCAGCAAAAGAAGGTTTAAATGAATGTTGTTGCAGCTGTGAAGATTGTGGTTGTAATTGGGTTTGGTGGTGATTTTGTAGAGTGAATGGGACTGAATTGAGATGTTGCAGGGGGTATGGTCTGGTGAAGTACAAGGTTCTGAGAAATGATAATGAAACTGAGAAGTAAAAGAAAGGTTGAATTGAGAGTTTTAGAGATGCAGTGGCAGTTTAGCTGTGCTGGTTTGTTTGAGTTGAGAAGATAGTTACTGCAGCTACTGCAATTGCAGGTAAATTTAGTTGTTGTTTGTAAATGAGATTCATTGTTATTTTGTTTTTGAATTCAAGTTGAAATGTTAAACAAGAAGTCGAGAATATAAGAAATAGAGTTAAAGTTTGTCTAAATAGAAGCATGCCTGTTAGTCATCCCAGTCAGAAGTCTGACTAAATTGTTTAGCTGACTCAGTTAATCTAACTGAGTTAACCCGTTAACCCTGTTCTGAATCAGTCTAGTTGACTGAGTTGAACCAGTTGACCGATTTAGACCTTGACTCATTGACCAGACTTTAACTAGACCATTGACCCTGGACTTTGACTTAGACGTTGACTGTTAGTTGACCTTTGACTATCAGTTTGACCGTTAGCGGCTGTTAGTTGACTAGGATGAACCCTATTTTCCTAAATTGATGTTTTGGACCTCTTGTGGTTTCTTCTATAAAGTTGTAGATATTCATTAGACCTATTTATTAGACTATAAAACCAACCCAATTCAATTACTAAACCTTAACTATGCTAAAGATAGAGAATGAAAAGGTGTAAAGTCATAAATGGGTTTAGAACCATTAGATAGACTTGTATGATTCTTGTGTGAGCCATTTTGGCTAGTTTCTTAGACTTCTTGTGTGGTTAACAGTTAGTCTATATTAACAACGATCGATTCAAGGATGAACTAGTGCATCGTGGATCTCGAGGTAGGCGAGGCTTGTCATCAAAAGAGGTGAGAATTTACATTTAACTCTTTTGTGATTATTGTTGTTTACTTTTACAAAAGTTTATGTTTAACAAACTCATGCATTGTCTGATTGTGTATTCCATGCATTGTTTTATTTTAAATTCCGAAAGTACTGTTGATTCTTTTAATCTTTCCATTGCTTGGAAAGGAATTGTAATGCATTGTTTGTCTTTTGTGAATGTTTGGGAAATAAGTTTCCATTTGAATGCTTGGGAAATAAGAGTTCCCATCTGTGGTATATAGGATACTGCTCCTTCATTTATACCTACTTATTTTCGAGCTTTTATGCAATGGCTAGGGCGATACACCACAATATTACTATCTAGGTGCTGGAATTTGGCATTGAATATTATACATTGTTTGACGAAGGAGTTAGTTCCATATACATGATTGTTTATTTGAGTGTTAGTATGAGATGTGTGCCCCAAACTTTACATATCCAGTATTCTATGGATAGGGCGATACACCGCAATATTATTCTTCCTTTATATCCAGTATTCTATGGCTAGGGCGATACACCGCAATATTATCTATGGCTAGGGTGATCCACCTCAATATTATTCTTTAGTATTGTGCGGGCAACACATGTCTCTTACATGGATGTTTACTGTTCTTCTTAAATTGCTTTGAAAAAGTTTCTACAATATGTTTTACTGTTTTCCCGTGTTTCATCAGTTTTCAATGATTACTTGAAAGTTAGATGTTATTTCTACTGGGCACCCCTTTTAGGGATGATGTGCTCACTCAATTCCCACTTTCAGTTTCAGAGACAGATCAAGATGGCACGTGACGATGAAAGTTTCGAAGAATTAGTTACGTTAGTTAGTTAGCTTCTACTATGTTTATTTTGTGTTTGTATCCTATTTGTAAATCAACTCACTATTGAATATGTATCATTTGAGATGAGTTCTTGTATTTATTTCAGAGAGGGTTTAGATTCGGGTTAATCTTTGTTTAGAACTTCTTTCTTATTTTTTAAATAGATGTTTTAGATCCTTAGTGCCACATTTTATAGTTAATCTTTTGGACTACTCAGCTGCTAGCTTTAGGGGCGCTACAAAAATATCTCATTCTCAGATTTACTTTCTCTCTCCTCTTTATTTTCAGATCTAGTTTCTTTCCTCTTCATTTTTTTTCTTTTTCTTCTGCTGTAAGAAACGATGAAGGTTTGTTTTTTTTTTCTGTGGTTTTGATTTGCAGAGATGATGAATACGATTTGCAGAGATGATGAAGATGATGAATCATATATAAAGATTATGAAAACGACGAAGATGAAGATGCCTTTTTGATTTCTTGCTACTGTTTTTGATGTTTTCTGCTGGTGTTGAAGACGAAGATGATGATCTTTTGTTTGCTGCTCATGTTGAAGATCTCGATTGTTGATGTTTTTCGTGTTGATGATGATTTCTGTTTGTTGCTCGTGTTGAAGATCTTGATTTTGATGTTTGCTGCTCGTGTAACATATGAAGATCTGTTGTTGTTGAAGATGATGATGTTTGCTGCTGCTGTTGAAGACGACGAAGATGATGAAGATGATGCTGCTGTTGTTCATTTTTACGAATGAACTCTGTTTTTTACGAATTTCTGTAGTGTGTTCATTTTGAAAAATGAACTTTGTTTTCTTTTATAGGTTTAATAGGAGTTCATTTGAAAGAATGAACTCGGTTTTCGTATAGGTTTTATTAGGAGTTCATTTGAAAGAATGAACTCTGTTTTTTGTCATAATAATAAAGTTTTGTGTTGTGTTCATTTTACAGAATGAACTATGTTTTCATATGTGATTTAGTTTGGTTTCATTTGAAAGAATGAACTCCGGAGTTCATCGGACAGAATGAACTGCTACAAAAAACAAGTAAACATAATTTTTAGGTTTTTATTAGGTGTTCATTTGAAGGAATGAACTCTGGAGTTCATCAGACAGAATGAACTTCTACAAAAAAATAAGTAGGAATTAACATGAAAGGGTACTTTTGTCCATTTAATATTTTTAAATAATTATGGAACAAATGGAAAAGGTGATTTCTAAAAGGACTAAACAGACTTGGAACCACCTAAAAAAGGACCAAATGATAATTTTCCCTTTTCAAATTCCTCCGTATCAACAAGAGTTTCTTTTCCTTTACTCTGTTCAACATCCTTCTCGGCAATTCCTCCCTCCTTAATCACCACTGATCTAACTTTAACATCAGGATTAGGACATCTCCACTTTATATCCATTCTCAGTCTCTTCCCATTTCCCCTATTAACAACTTCTTTATCAATTAAACTTCTAAACTCAGTAGAGGTTTGGCCTGTCTTTTTCTAGTTTTTAGCCTTGTTTTTCTTCAATGCCAAGAAACTTTTTTCTTTATCTTTAGTACCAATTACAACCGGAACATCCCTAACAAAATCTGGTAAATCATTCCTACAATCATAGCCCAGAAGATGCATAATCCACATACAATAAGTGCATACCCTAGTAGGAAGTCCAATGTAATCTATCTCAATTGGCTTTTTTCTTGTACCCAAATCCTCTAGAACTGTATCCACTTTTTTAATCAAAGGTTCAGTTAAATCAACAATAATCAGAGCTTATATTCAATACCATGCGGACCAATCATCATTAGAACTTCATCCAACTGCTTAGCCACTTTTCTATCCATATACACCCTATCAGCAGTAACGCTAGTAAACTTGAAATAGTCCAGAATAAATATTTGGTAAAGTTTAAGTCCGAGTGTCTCACCTGATCCACTTTCTCTATGAATACCAAAAGTTTACCATCCACTGATGCATGAGACATAACTGCTCTAGCAAACTCTTCAGGGTCTTCAAAAGCAAGAAAAAATAAGTTCTTAGTTCTAGTATCCCTTACCTCCAAATTCCACTGAAGATCCCATTTATTTTTCAAATCTCTTTTAACTTGATCTGGTCTCATTTTTGAATTGTAAAAACCTTCTTCTCTAAACAACTTAACCACCAGTTCCATAGAATCACCATTTTGATGCATAAAGAAGCTTTCTTGATGAACTGCAACAACTTATAGTTTCCTACATCAGACATATTAGTCTTTCCTCTATTAATTTAGCTATTGTACTGAGACCTTGAGACATAATCGGATTATCCATCTTTTGAAACAGACTTGCATATGTGATTAGAAAGCAAGAGCACAGAGAAAGAAAAACCCGAGTAAAACTTTGTATAAACTTCTCAATTTTTTGTTGTTCCTTTTTAATTACTGAGAAATTTGAAATATTAAAGTTTATAATCTGCATAGCTGCCACTTGTAACAATTTCTTTGCACAATTGCATGCAGTTAACTTTCCTTTCTCCAGCAAACAAAACCAAAAATTCTTACAAACTGTAGCAACAGTAGATACTGAAAGTTCTCATGATTACATACCTAGGATTTTGCAGATTTAAGTTTTTAGTTTCGTACAAAGAAATCTCCCAGCAGAGGTTTGAAAAGCCACGTGCAGATTTGCTTTTAACATGTGTTATCAGCTATCTAAGTAAAACCCACCACCCGATAACCATCCTTGGAAGGGGATCCGCCCAACACCACTTAGCAGATTTTGCCATGAATTCGGTAAGTGTCAATCCAAAGATAAGTCAGAAAAGAATTCTTTCCCAAAGCACTAGAGATTACTCTGACATCATAAACAAATTCAAAATTAGGGTTAAATAGAGACGTAAAACGATTATCTTTAAAACCCTAATTCCAAAATCAAAATAAAGCCAATTTAAAATCAAAAGTAAAATTAAAAGAGAAAGATGATTTAAAATTATCCAACGAAAATTACATGGAAGAAAACTTAAATCATCATATCAAACTCCTAATCTAGGATGCAACAACCACCAATTTTCAATCGCACCACCAGGAAAACCACAAAAAAAAAATCGCACCGACCCGTCGCTTTCACATTCAACATCCTAACATATTAAACCAACATGCTAGTAAAATCCCCCTTGGTAAAATAAATCTCGTTAAGTTAGTCCACCAGGGTGATTAAGTTAGTCCATCAGTTTGATTAATTTAGTCCACCAAAGCCCAACAAATATCCAACCACCTTCCAAAAGTATCAGTGGTTTCATTTGCTGAGTAAAAGTAGGATAGAAAAGGAGAGGCCGGGAGGGAAAGTTTAAGGGGCAAAAATATTTAGTCCATCACTTTCACTACTTTAGTCCATCACGTACATTAGTATAGTCCGCAAATAGAAAAGTGTTACGTTCCTAGGCTCCTAGTCCACTTACCCTCTAGTCATCAAGGGCCTAAAAGAGGAAAAATATTGTTGCCTATGTGCTAAATCAACCAAAAAATAATAATTGCGACCTACGGCCGCAACAAACTCATTGTTCGGCAAAAAGAATTTATCCCCCCACCCCCTTTCCAACTTCCTGGCTCCGCCACTGAGTAAAACCTAGTATAAATAAAATCTTCTTCTACTTGTTCTTGTTCCCTCATAGGAGATTTGGATTTTTGAATTAGAGAGTAAGTAACCAAACAAAGTTCTACGATCAAAAGAATTTGTACCGACTATTATGTTATTATAAAAAGAGGAGGATGTTACGGCCATCTGATCTCTATCTCCAGAGAGAGAAAAAAGAGATAAAATGCTGGAAGTGTTGTAGGGCATTGGGCCCATGTATGTGCAGCCCATATAGATGTAACCAGGGTTTACCTCACAACCTATATATATATAGAGGCTTAAACCTATGTAACATATAACTTATCTCTAATCAATAAGAGTTTCTCTTCTTACGTTCTTTCATATTCTGTTTTTACTTCAACACGTTATCAGCACGACTCTATCAACTGTGCAATTTTTTGGTATTATGGAAAAAATAGGTTATTTTGTTTCGTTCGAGAACTGTGATGGATTACTTCTTGAAGATTAGCGTGGTTCTGATTTTATTATTTTCATATCATGGATGCGTTACCAGGTAATCTCGTTTAACAAAATAATTTCCTTTTCATAGTATATATTAGGGTTCCATGAATATATGATTATCAAACATAAAGATTTTCATGAAATTTTAATATGTTCAACCCAATTAGGTATTACATACTCGTTTAAAATTTCAATTAAATTGGAATATGATGCAATCTTCAAAGATGGATTTTGATGAATTTGTGTACGTTCAGTAAAACCCTAATTTATAACAGCGTCGAAAAACATAAGTTTTAGAAATGGATACCATGGTCCATTGGATAAAATCCACCTGAAGTTAGCAGATGACTGAAAAGTTATGATGAAAAAGTTGGGATCTACTCTCTAATCTGGAAGCCAATATTTGGCCCCCAGAAGTTTCTTAGGGCTCCTTTTATTTCCCATGTTTTAAGAGTAACGGTTGCAAAAACTCTTGCTAGGATACTGTTATCTTTAATACCGTAATCTCTTATAAATTCTGGGGGTGCTGGTATAAGACCTGAGTGGTTGTGGTTAGCAAATCTTTGTGCGAGAGAGAGACCACTAAGGTGTTTATAGATATCAAAACTATTATCCATGGTCACAAAGGAGAGAAAATAACCAGAAGGGAATCAACAAACAACTTTTTAAAGGAAACTTTCAAAGGATCAGAGATAAAAAGGAGAGGATTTGTATTTTGAGGTTGTTGGTTCATGGGGAACATACTTTGAAATATGGACTATTCAAAGGGGAAAATTCAAATTTTGAGACCCGTCACTGAAAGGCATATGTCCTGCTGTAAGAGTCAGGAGGAGACCAATCCAATTACAATAGACAATCAAAACAAATAAGACAAAAAATGATCTAAAGTACAAGGTTGAGTCTTGGGTTTTGCGAGTTAGTGACAATACTAGGTTTTGGGGAACTAAACATAGCAAAGTCAGATATGCCAACTAATTGAGAACAAGTTTCGCAGAAGTGTATCAGAGATAATTTAAACTATACAAGGTTATCTAAAACAACCCCAGGATCAGTTGACTGAGTTGACTAAAATTTATAGTGATTCTAAAGGTCAAGAATAGAGAGTTGTTATGTGCAACAAATTGCGATTGAATGCTATAAGAGAAAATTATGCGCCACTCGTCCAAGCATGCAAGAAGGTGCATTGAAAGGACTTGCCGTGTAGCAGAATATTAAGAGTTAAGAAGTGGAATTAATATAATTTGGATAGATAGGTGAATGTAATTAATGGGATAATTCACCAGAATAAGAAGACCAAAATAGATTTGATTGAGCACATTAGAGAGGAGAATCAAGAGATAGAGAAATTTCTTAAAAGTTCATGGCTTGTGATCATTCAAAACCACCAAAAGATGCACTGATTTCATCAACTTGAGTCATGAGATGCAGGGAAGGAAAATTACATCGAATTCAATATTATCTCTGTACCACGTGCTATACTGAGGCTTTTCCACATCGTGAACACGCTAAGGTTTTGGCATTTTGTAACATAAGTGAAGAGGAAAAGCGCAAATTGAATGAAGGGACAAAGGCTCGGATTCGAGCAAAGCTTGAAAAGGATTGACCTATAGATGTTCCAATTTTCCTATGCGAGATGCCTCCAGGGAAGGATTACACCTATGCACAGATGAAGGAAGCACGATACAAGCGAAAGAAAGGAAAAAGTAACTATGAGGAGTCTGAGAAAGCTGAGTGAAGCCTACTTCAAATAGAAAGATTGCTAGAATGGTATTTAGTTTTATATAAGACTTATTAATATGTTAATTTGGGTGTGTAAGGTTTAAGACTAATGTTCTAATGTTTCTGTTTCTTGAATATTGTTGGTTGTGTTTGAAGCCTATTATTATTATGCATGTTATGAAAGCGTTTAGTTTTAAGAATGTTTTTGACTCTTTCGTTCAATATCTGAAATTGTGTAGGAGAAATAAGAAAACCAAACTGAGAACTGTTTAACCTTGAATGGAACTAAATCTAATGCTCTAATCAGGGTAAGGAAAAGACCTGGAGATTACAAAATAAGAAAGAACAGTCGATCTGCAAGAGCAAAAATGAATATGAAGAGATTGCATAGGAAATAAAGGATTGCTAGTTTTAGTTTTATTTTCTATGAAGCCATCTACCTATACTTACTAGAAATTAAGAGTAAGAGGTGACATTTGAGTGAATCGCATTGCGGAATTTAGGGGTCATAATTCATGTCTAAGGTTCAAATTACTATTCGTATGTTAAATTCTCTTAGTTCAATGGGTTAGAAATTGAGGAGAACCCACCCTAGTGATTTGTCTAAGTTTTTAAAATTGAAAGATATAGAAAAAGCAACCTTTTGGAATCTTCTGATTCCAAAAGCAGAAAACAAAGGTTCTGGTTTCATAGGATATTAGATCAGAGAAAAAGATGAGATTGTGCAGAAATTACGATGACAAAGTTCGTGAATGAAGGTGAATGGAAAACAATAGGAAAGTAGGAAGGTGCATGTTCTAAGAAAATTGATACTGGAAAAAAGCTCCAATGGGAAATAAATTTGATGAGAATGATCTTTGATCCATGGAATCAAAGCAGAAAATCTAATTTAGAATGTGGCAATTGAAAAAATTTAAAAGAAAATTTTAAGTTTTGAAAAAAGTTTGAAAATTTTCTCCGTGGAAATGAATTGAAACATCATTTATGAATCATTGAAAAATCAATCATCTAAATCTTCGTCCATATTCTCATTGTATCCCCATCTAGCTTAAGGATCAACACGGGTGAATGGAGATTACTCGATTTTGATCATTTGTGGACGTTGAGAGAAAAATAAATTTGCAGAAGAAGAACGAGCGAGAGAGAGAAAATAGCCGTTATCTTTGTCACTTTCCGAAGGGAATGTATTAAATAAGTAAAGGAAACATGTACCACAACAAAAACATCATTTACTAACTCATACAGTGAACTCTAAGCCAACTCATTTTAAAAACATGAAAAGACAGCTAATCAAGTTAGTAAACTCAAATTGTTTCACCAACCCTAAAGCCTAAAGGTTTTATAAAAGAAGAAACAAACCCCAAATTTTATGTTCTTCTCTTTCTTTTCTCGCCGGAATGTACCTGATGTAAATTTTTAAGTTGTAGTGAAAGTGGTGAGTAAGGTTGTCGTTCACTCGGACTTGTGAAGATTCGAGTTTTTAAATTTAATAAAAATATATACAAAAATATTAAACAATGGTGAGAGGTACTGGGATTCAGGATTCCACCGAATTCAAAACATAAGGTTCAATTATTAATTCTTTGACAATTTTAGCTCAAGAAAAACAAGGACTCTATTTTTGCCAAGGTAGATTCTCAAAACATTGATTGTAAATCCTAAGCATGATGTATCAAAACACCTAAGATAAGCATACATCATCAAATTAAATGACAACCAATTAATTCAAATCATAATTTCAATTAAAATTAATGCAAAAGTCTTAAAAAGAATTAATAAAATTACCCCAAGTATGATATTCGTCTTCCTCCGTCATCCCAGTGTTTGGGTTTAGCTCCTCATGGTAAAAACATGCTCAAAAGATAAAAACATGGCTCAAAAGATGTTTTTATTGAAGAGAAATAATAATACAGCGAATCTGCAACGCTTTTCTGGCGTTACAGAATCACCGATACAACTGAAGTGCTGTTAATAAACGAGAATATAAGACTGCTTATGCGACGGTTTAATGTGGGTCGAAGTTCTTCGTGTTCTTCGCGACTGTTCAGTGTGCGTCTTATGTTCTTCGTGTTCTTCAGCTCCGCACCAGCAGAAAACAGCAGCAGCAGCGGCCTGTAAACCTCTGATTCTCGACTCCTCAGCCCTCCTAAGCCCCCCAAACTCTCGACACCCCTTATATATGACTCAACCAATCTATTTATATCAAAAATAGCGATCAAATCTCTCCAAAATCTTGCGAAATCTCTTTCTTTCTCTTCACGGCAAAGTTGCGGCAATTTCTTGTTTTAGAATTTCCACGCATATCTGGGCTTTCCTTTTGATTCTAAACTCTTCCTTAGATATATATTAAGCTTTGGGAAGAAAATCTTGACTTTAATCTCTCTAAAATTTCCTAAAATCGGTCACACACGTGACTTTCCATATTTTGCTGTTGAGATCAAAACCCGTCGATTGAGCCCAGTTTAATCGATTTCAACACCCATGTTAGACTCCTAGACCCATAAGGAGTCTACCCTATGAAAATCAGAGGTTTAATCGACCTCAAACACCTCTAAAAATCCATCACCAAATCTGCCAGGAAACACGCTTTTAAGTTTTTTGGTTTCCCGCCCAAATTCAGAATTTGAACGTGAAGGGGAAGGTTACCCCTTATCCAATGGTCGCCCCTTATCCGTTGCTGGAGTCCGCATAACACTCGTCCCTTGGGTTGCATTTATCAACTTTTCGAGCCAATTTTGCCGCAAAAACCTATTCCTCCAAAAACACCTACAAAGGTATAAAATACCAAAATTAGTACAAAAATGGGTACTAACAATATACACAAAAGAGATGAAAAATAGACACATAAATGCGTCTATCAGTACCAAATATGAAATAATCACCACATATGGGATATAATAGAGGTATACCTTAGCTTAGACACTGAGATCAATTTGAGAAGCGTTGACTTTCTTATTCCGTTGGGATTGTCATAAAGCAATTTCAGTTTTAAGAAAATCTTAAAAAAGGAAAAATTATAATGAGAAGCTCTAAATGGTTCTGCAATAGGTTACAACTTTTCCCCATACTACATACAAGGGAAAAGGGGAATGGTCATAGGTTGATACTTTCTTGCAATGGGACTGCTAAGACCAATGTATTGGAATTATTGAAACTATGAATCGTATCGTGACTCGGTTTTTTATTTTTAAGTATCGAATCATATGTTAAATCGCAACTCGAAGATTCATAGTAAATTTATGAAACAGCCTTAAATGTAAATGTTGTTTCCCTGAAAATTTATGATATAAAAATTAAAAACAACAATTATATAAGCCTGGTTTCCTGAATTACTAACATGTTCGTGCCGTGCCAGTGCTGCGGAAACCCTTGACTCGGGCCTCGGATTTACCACAAAACCAAACACCCTTGGACATAAGAAGTGGACCTAGAGTTGTCAAGCAGCTTAGATACGCCGTACGCGGTGGAGAGTTCCCTTGAAGAGAAGAAACCAGAGAGAAAGAATGGAGGAGACGATGAAGGAAGAAGAGGAAGAAGCAGTGATGGAAGAATTTGATCCATCAGAAATAGATTATGTTAGTTATGGTGGTGAACATCACTTGCCTCTCATCATGCGATTAGTTGATAAAGAACTTAGTGAACCCTATTCTATCTTCACTTACAGATACTTTGTCTATCTATGGCCTCAACTTTCTTTCCTGGTAAATCAATTTTGAAACCCATCTATCTCTTTATTGAAATTTCTCATAAAAATTGAATCTTTATTTGATTAGATTATAAAATCTGAATCTTTTTTATTTGGGTTTTGTTTGTTTGTTTTTGTAGGCGTTTCATAAAGGAAATTGTATTGGAACAGTTGTTTGCAAGATGGGTGAACATAGGAATACTTTCAGAGGATATATTGCTATGCTTGTTGTTATCAAATCTTATAGAGGAAAAGGCATTGGTAATGACCTTTTTTCAGCTCAATTTGATGATTTGATCTTCTTATGGTATACCTTTTATTATAAGTTCGAGGGTTTTTTTTTTTTTTTTTGTCAAATGCAGCTACGGAGCTTGTTACTCGATCGATACAAGTGATGATGGAATCAGGATGTGAAGAGGTAAGTCATTTTCAACTTGTATTATGGGGTTGTTAATTGTCAGCCATACTTGTTTGTGCTGTATAGGTTTATTTTGTGTGCATTGAGTTTCTGGCGGCCTTCTTGTTGAGATCGTTCTTCCACAATGCTGATATGAATTTTAGGGCGAATATGTTGGTTATCTTGCTTAGGTCATATACTAAATGAGCACTTAAGTTCTTCCAGTTAACACTCGAGATACTTTCCGTTCCATATATCGTGGTTAAAATCCTCTATACTGCTGTTTACCGGACATTTGAATCACATCACCAATGCATTATTTATTCCTGGTTACTGGTGTTTTGTGGTTACTAGTCCAATATTGGTGCAGATTTGGTGAAGAGAATGCCAATCGTTGACTCTGATTTTGCAATTTATATGTACAGGTAACACTAGAAGCAGAAGTGTCAAACAAGGGAGCACTTGCGTTGTATGGTCGTCTTGGGTTTATCAGGGCAAAAAGGCTCTTCCGGTATTACTTGAATGGAGTTGATGCTTTCCGGCTTAAGTTATTGTTTCCTCGGCCAGAGATAAGCTCCCTGCTTAGGATGGCAAATAACGAAGATGGTTATTATCATAACAATCAACAATACGAGGAAGGAAGTTCTCAAGTCAACTAAGAGGGCGTCTGTCCAAGTTTTTGCAGGTATCAGTATGACCCGTGATCATTTTTGTTGTGTCACTAGAATAATTAAACTGAGAATTAAGCAAACATGAAGCGTAAACATCATTTTGCTGAATGTATTTCTACATTTTTCAATCATCGTACAGTGTATATGTCACTGTGATGGATCCTCTATAAGTATTTGATTTAGACTGGTCGATGTTTTTGGTTCATTTCAAGGTGCGGTAAGCCATTTCTTGTGATGGCTTTAGCTTCATTTTACTTGACTATCCTTACTCTTAGGGAACTGTTACAGAGAATCGGACTTGGCTGAGCCACAAGTACGAGCGAATTGATATGGTGCCAAAAGGGACTGGGTTGAAGCAAATGTTAAAGAGGTACTGGAGACAGACTAATGACGTAATGAAGACGCGCAATGAAGAATGGGAAGAAAGTTCATATTTATTGCATTTGCAAATTTGATGATGGTTGTTGGCACATTTGAGCTCCTTTTCTCTTGTTATAGGGCTTGATGATTGGATGCGCTGTTACAGCCTTGTTTTTGCAGTGCTTTGATCATGCTGCATGATTTAGTGTATGTTTAAGTCCTGTCTAAGAATCTTAGCTCGTGAATATCATTTGATTGCAAATGGGGAAAACTTATAACGGTAACCTACTGTCTAGTGAAACTGAGAACAAAATGGTAAAACTTGACAGATCAATGGAAATTTTTGTTTATTTACGTGTACTTGTTTTTCTTTCTCGTGTCCAGAAACAATAATACATTGAAAAAATGTGACAAATGAGTGGATATTTTTGTTTATTTACGTGTGCTTTTCTTTCTAGTGTCCAGAAACAATAATACATTGAAAATATGTGGACAAAAAAATTGTTACAACATGTGTAGATATGGAAACACTGAAAACCTTGCCATACCATAAAGAATACAAATAACCGAAAAAGAAATGAAAATAAATCTTATGTACACTTCTGACTGTTTCTTGGTTGTTGTGGTTGAATATCCCTAGACCGCATGTATGTTAAGAACTTTGAGGGTAATTCTGCTAGAAGTGAATGAACAACTGAAATCTCTCCACCTGCAACAATTGATAAATGAGTCAGTACGAAGCACTTTGGAGCAAGATTTAATAACACTGTTTCTGACAAGCAGAAGTTCCAACAGAGAGAATTGAGCTCACCCTGTAATCGTTGAAGAGGAACAAACTGTACAATGTCACGCGATGCAATTTGTCCGCTTGAGCTTTCTAGTCTTCCTCCTTTATCAGCATCCAATACCTGCCAAAAAGTCTAAGCAGGGAAGCAAGCTATAAAACCACAAAGTCCACGACAATCTATTTGAATGAAACTACAGGCTTTTCAATTGGCGAGCCACGCAGAATTTACCTCCATTTCTTTGAAGTCAGCCCCGCCAACTCCAACAATGAGAACAGATAATGGCAAGTCAGATGCCTTTACTAGAGAGTCTATAGTTTCTTGCAGATCAGTTATTACTCCATCCTGTAAATGGTTGAACAGACAGTTTTTATACGGCCAAGCATTTTCATCTTGTATAACAGAAGGGATTCGCCAATTGCTACACATACCGTGATTATTAACATAACAAAATACTTATGTTCATTGTTGGCAAGAGACTGGCTGGCAATTTCTGATGCAGCGTGAATTATTGGGCCGAAAAGAGTGGGTCCTGCAAATTGAACATTATGTAGGGCACCATCGTATGCTGTCAAAATACCTTGAATTCCATCAACCTGAGAAGAACAGAAGGTTCCCTTCTTAGAATGCGGAAACAAAGGATAGGAATACTTTCAAGGTTACACCTAATGTGTGCCCATCAAAGTTCAACAACAGTTAGGTATTTTGCTCATACCTCAGAGTGAATACTACTTCCACTCAAGTTAAAGCAATGAGAGACCGGACCATCAATTGGCCGTGCTCCAAAACCCCAACACGGGTAACGCTTGTCTGAATCATAACATTGTAAGACATCTCCAACATCTTTAATTGCCTGCAAAATCATACACTTTTCTGTAATCGACTTGAAAAAGTGGGAAAACAAAATGCAACTGAACATATCAAAGATGATTTCTCACTTTCTGGTATGCGTTAGGCCTGCCTGAGGGGTCTATGTAATGCAAGGAATCTGGGAGGCGTGGATTTCCATTTGAAGCTGAAATCAAGAGAAATCATAATTTAGATCAGTCATAGAATGCGAATTATATGAGGGTGGAGTTCTGGTCAACTTCTAATATAAACATGCAAAAGGATAGACTGGAAGAGTGTATGAAAATCAGTACTAAACTTGTGCACAAGAGATGATTGAAAGAGCGGATCTCAAACCATACTATTTTTATGATTATGAGAGTGTTAAGGTATACAGACACCAAACTAATATGATTCAAGTACAAAGGTTTCTTAGACTGAATGACAAAAGTGAGGTTGGAATACCTGTATAATCAACAGCCACCATGAAATTCATTTCACATCCACCAGAGATGTAATCCAGGAAAGTGTGTTGTGTGCTCTCAGAATACTTTTCGACAAAAAGTCGACTCTTTAATACCTGTACCATAGCAGCAGATATAATTAATAAGAATTACATATAATTAATTAGATTGGTGTAATAACCTGAATCAAACAGCCATAACCTTGTTTTGTATACTTTGTCCAACTACGTCTGGCACGAACAAACTTTCTCCCTCTTCATTGAGTAGATTTTCCAAGTCGGCCAGCGATTTCTGAGTTTTGCTGATTCATGAATGAAAAATTTGCTAGAGTCAAACTTCTAGTGGCTATGAGGCTATATAAATGAGAGAAAACAAGATGTTGGCTTACCCAAGCAAATCATGTCTTCCATTGCTATTAAAGTTAAAGCATTCAATAGTTAAAAGTGTATCCTGCATTTACCAAAATAGTTAACAAGTGAGAAAGCTATCCAATACGAAAATAATACGCAGTGTCGTTTGAGCAAGACCCCACATCCATATCTGAGGCATGCTCTGTAAATGTGGTACATTTGCTCATCAATATGTGAATCATCAAATGTGAATCTACTCCCTAGATAGGAGCCTTCAAATTGCAGCAACGAACATCCATACAATCAAGCCCATAGTAGGAGATGTTAAGATGTCCCAACAGGTGCAATTTGAGGTATTATCCATCCAAGGAGTACCCAAAACACAGACCAAACAAGCGTGCCAAGTGCACAACTCATGCCCTTGAAGACAGAAAGGACTGGGTCCTCACTTAAAAGACACCGCGAGAAATTCCTAGCTACTCATGGAGGTTTGCATATGCCTTGGTTCCAATTTGCTGAAGATTTAAGAAGACTGGCTTCCACGTCGGGTTGTGATCATTCTTTTTCACTTCTGTCTTGCAAACAGGAATCGGTGATCCACTCTCAACAGTTTTTGAAATAACCAGGAAAGGATCCTGGGTAAAGTAA
The DNA here is from genome assembly GCA_023531105.1 of Papaver atlanticum. Lineage (NCBI taxonomy): Eukaryota > Viridiplantae > Streptophyta > Magnoliopsida > Ranunculales > Papaveraceae > Papaver > Papaver atlanticum. Next base: position 1,205,658 of record JAJJMB010004448.1, on the reverse strand, counting down.
AACCATATCCTTCTATCAACAATTGTCCATTATTTTTGCACGGTTTAGCATAAAAAACTATGAGATTTAGATGGGAGTCCGTACACTTTTAGAGAAGAGATCCTTGTATTCAAGATCTGTACACCGGAAGATTATCTCTGCTGTTGTCTTTGAGCTAGTACACTCTTCCGCGCGAATAGTGAGCACCCCTAATTTCTGAAAATGATTGTCCTTCGCATGCTCTTCTCCATTTACAAGACTTAGTGTCAATGACTGAGTTGGTCTAGATACTATCTGCAAAGAGACATCCAGGAGAATCACTTATGATGGACCATTGTTAAAAAGAATAAAAGATAAGAATTCGGGACTGGAGCTTCATATTGCATGCTGTACAAAAACAGAATAATCAGGGTTCCTAGTTTCCAATATGATATACTAAAATCTGCAGTCTTTTTGACTATATACAAGTGTGCACCAAATATGGCCATCATTTTAGATCATAAAAGATATATTAATTGTAAAAAATATCAGTCAGTAGTCAGCCTAGTTTACCACGACAAAATGATGACCAATTTATGGTAAAGAAACTTTGTAAGAGAGCATAACATTTGTAATCCAAACTACCATTTTCGAGAATCAAGGTTCATCGAACTTGAAGAACATATAATGCAATAACACACTTCCAAACAGGTTAGGTGAAGCTGACGATTGGGATTGAGAAGGACAAACCTCAGATAAGGCACAAGTGACCTCCCCTAGAAACTGCTGTTCATCCAGCTTAAGCATCTGAGAATTTTGAAAAGTATGTAACAGTCAACAAACATTCATACACGAAGCTTTCTTTCATAGAATCAAAAGCATCAAGGATGATCTTCACATACAACTTAGAGATAAACAATAACAAAAAAGATCAACACCTTTACTGGTACATTGTGAAACTGTGAATCTACATCATAAACCCGAAACCTGTGAAACAACAGTGTATTAAATGTTACTGGAAAGTAGGAGGAAGAGATTCGACATGGAATACAAAATAATAAAACTAATTCAACCATTCAGCATCGAAATGTACTCACACATAAGTCTGCAGGATCTCAAAATGGTACTTCACAATATGTTTTGCAATCCACACAGGATCTAATGAATTCAATATAACTTCAGTTCGACCAACTTCTTCAAGTTTCCCGTCTCTTCCTTTGGTATAAACGACTGCCATTGGATCACTCTACAGAGCAAATGGAAGTTCTTATAAAACATGCAAAACCAGTAAAAGCTGAGACTAGGAAATCAAATATTGCAGAAACCCAAACTTTACATTCATAGAACTAAACAGGTTGAAAGCATACTAGTAACAAAAGAGTTGAAGCAAATGAGATATCTAAACAGTTTCTACGTGAATATACTGAAGTAGAGTTTCACAACATAACAATGAGTAAATGATTTCTGCAACCTACTGGGGTGAGATTCACAATGTCAAATGATGTTACCTAATGAATCCAGTCTAATACTAGTTACCTTAAGTATTGTTTAGATGGTCTTATTTTTGTCTATCATGCGTAACAACTTCAATATTTAAAGGATATTTCATATTCTACTTCGAACTAAATTTCACACCATACCAATGTCATACATTAGTATGATGCCGAAAAGGCTAAAAGAAACAACAGACCAAGTAAGACACTATACACACCTTGGAGAATGTATCCCTGTCTCGTAAGTTTGAGGCCGAAAGTGACAACTGTGACAAAATATATGAGGAAAAGCCAAGTCAGTCAATCAGAAACACGAATAAATGACATTACTTACTCACAACTTAGCATAAGAACTCCAGTTATATGAGGCTGTCATAACTCATTTTAAACTGCGCCGATAATAATTACTTCCATTAAATTCAATGGCATAATAAAACCAATCCATAAATTTCACATCAACATTCCATTTCCATCGAGTCACTCAAACTTTATATTTTCCCCACTCCAAGTAGGCCAGTCTTACTAAAATGATGACACAGATTCCATTTTCAAATTCCTTGTCCAAAAAAAAGAAGAAGGCATAAATCTGAACTAGAGCTTCTGATTATATTTCATATTTGATGATAATGGATCCAAATTCAAACACAGCTCAACATGAAGAAAGACCAGGCTGTCCTTGTTCCAGATTGTTCAAGTCAACTAAGAGTAAACAGCCAGAAACCATTACCAAAACTAAAAGTTTCTCGATGAATGAAGACAGTCTGAAATCATCCGAAGAAGAAGTAAATACCTCGATCTGGGAGAAAAGACCTCGATAACCGTGTGAGTTAAGATACAAATCGATGGCGTCATTAGAAGCGGCGCCACCAGCACCAGATTGGTGGTGGTGATGATTATTTGGAGAAGCTGAAGTGGCACCACCGCCACCAGCAGCAGCTGATTTAGCACCACCATCGGAGAAACAATTCCCCATCAAGTTGCAGAGAGGCAGACAGATAAACTGAGGAGAGAGAGTGAAAGAGAGTGAGTGCGTGGGTTTAAAGGTAAAGAGGAGAGAGAGAGAAGAGTAAACAAAGAAATATCTCTCATCTCAACCAAATTTGCCGCGTTAAGACAAAAGCGACATCTCTTGTGGTCAAGCAGACCAGCATCCAAGAATTTTGACCAACAAAGGAATGCAGACAGACTGGTGACGGCTTCTCATTTTAGTTTAACGGATTCTTTCATAATCAATGTTTTGGTTTCCAAGTCTAGTTCCATTTATGGTGTACCAGGCCAAATTGGATACATTTAAGAAGAACTTGGACCAAATTACAAAATGTATAGCGTGCATGGACTTTCGACTTCTAAAACTTATTTTCAAACTTTTTATCCAAACTCATCTTTTGCTTTTTGATATTTAGAAGTCTAAAAGTTATTACTGGCTGCACATCTAAACACACTATTAGAGAAATGATCAAACATAAATCCACTAAAAGTCGAGGAATAAGCTTCTTTTGCGCGGAGATGTGCAACATTATTAGCCTCATGTAGGAATTGGTTTAGTTCCCATGGTCGAACTTTCAAATTGATTATTAATATAATTTGATGGAGGAGTGTTCTAGAATCTCCCACTTGAAAAAGAAAACTAAAATGTGAAAATAAATTGGAAAAAAGAAAACCTGGGGTAACTATTTTTTTTAACCATGGCTGGCATATTGTCAAGATTCAGAGTATTTGTTGGGGTGTTAAAATCAGAAACATTGAACCATCATCATTTTCATCAACCTTGCTACTACAGTTACTGTATAAATTGGTCAAAGAGGGACAACCCTCCCTAAGAATCCAAAGATTATCCCACTCCCACATGTCCCCCTTCTTTCCTGTTTTTTTCTAGTCAGAAAAAAAGGGATTTAGATTTAGTAGTGGTGAGTAATAAAGTATCCAAGCATGTTTGTCTCCATTCATTCATTCATTTACTCAAACACAGCAACACAAATGAGGTGCCCTTCTTATTTAACAGAAAAGATACACCTAATCAAACAAAGACAGCTCTCTCTCTAGTATACATCTGATTTTCTCTTTTTATTTGTCATCATTTTACAACTTTACAATCCAATAATATTGTGGGTTCCGAACAATTATTCTCAATAAAATACAATTTAATCAACCAACTAACAGGATTAATTTTTTTTATTTTTTTTACTTTTTGAAGCGTGCATTTTATAAATTCCTTAAAAGTATTACGTGAGGGTATATCATACTCAAAGATTCATAAGGTACATTTAGAATGATAAACCATGAATTTAAAACAGCAAAACGATGGAGCACGAGCATCGGTCTTCGGATCAGAATTGCATCGGGGGAGGTGTTCGAGTCGAAAGTTGGAAGGCCTTCGTTCAATGCTTTCCACAAGAAAAACAGTAGTTTTGATGGACACGACAGAGTCCATAAGACATTAGTTGATGATAGGGGCGTTTGATGCGCTTGATGGAAGGTGCTAATCAGGCAATTGCGTCCATATGCTGAGGTGTAATGATCGGACGATAACTGTATGTCTCTTTTTTTTTTCCGTTTTGATCCATCAGGTAGAGATTCCCAAAGAAGAAAGAGGTTACTACTGCTATTAATGTTACTAAAAACATATAATACGACTGCTAATAAAGAAAAGCTCTTAATAGATTTCTGTTACAACTTAAGCTACTACGACTTGCAATGAAAAGTACCAAAGGAACTAATATACCTTGCGATCTAAAATCTAACCTAAACAAAACTAAATTAAAACAAAAACAAAAACAAGATTATAAGTTGTTGTCAGAAGAAATGGTGGATAGTCCACCGGCCCGTAAAGCACATCAATTAAGATTCGTTGCTTAGAGTTGTGATATCAGGCATTGTATCAAATTCATGAGGATCTCTACTGAGAATATTGCTGCAGATGGTGTTATTGATTGTGTTGCTTACTTTGCATACTTTTTTGTTTTGGTAGAAATTGACCGACTCCGCTGGTTAAAGTACCTTCGATGATATTTCCTTGGTGTACGTTCTGGTAGAGCTTAATAATAGAATTCTTCATGAATGTCCACTGCAAGGTCGCCAAGTCTTCACCATATAAGCTACCTCTTCCAAAGATAAAATTGTTTCTTGCCTTAACGTATAACCCCAAAAGAAATAACTACTACAGTAGAACCTCTATATTAGAATACTCCATACAGGAATAACCTCCATATAAGAATAAAATTTCTGGTCCCGACTGGGCCAGTTGTATTTAAGAATAAACTCCATATTGGAATAAGTCATATTTTTTTTCCGGTCCCGTCTTAAGGAACTTACCTCCATATAAGAATAATTGTCATTATTATTATGATATAAATAATACAGGTCTTATAATACATCACAGTTTAAGATGAACAGATTCTTGTAACAATTTTGCAAGAACCTTTAACTTTTACATGGGTTTAATGCTTTGTTTTGCCCAACTCAGTAAATTTTTATGTGTCTTGGTTGATTTTTGTGTGGATTGTGTTATATAAAAAACTTCATATATCCCTATTTGTAAAATTAAACAAAATTTAATTAGCACTTTTATTACGTAAGTAAATTATGATGTTTTCTATGCATATGTATGTCTTTTTTCCAAAATCGAAACAACTAGACCCTGTTTTTTTTGGGGTTTTTTTTTGGCTAGAACAACAAAACCATTCTAGAACTTATTAACCGAATAATGATATATTTTGTAAAAGAAATTTACTATCTAAAATAAAATAATGTATTTTTGGATAATCACATGAGAGTCGGTGGATCATTGACAGACTTTGGTAGAAGTTCATTAATCTGATTTAAAAACTACTTTCATTGAAATGGCCCATGCAACTGTTTCCTTCAAAGCCATGTATTTTAGCTGTTCGACCTCATGACCAACATTCGATCCTCCATCAAAGTACCATCTTTTGGCTCCAAAATTGACTCTGCAAAATCACGAATAGTCAGATCTATACCTGCTTTTCTCATATTCTTTTTAAAATGTGCATTTAAATTTATTTTCAGATAGTATGTGTCAGGTAGATCCCAAGTTTGAATTATAAAACTAACAAACTGATCTGCGAGTCATATTATTTATTTATTTTAAAAGTTAATATATTGAAACAACCAAAAATTACATGAGGCTGATTTCCCTGTAGGATGCCCTTATCTCAAAAGTATGAACTGAAATATGAGAATCTTCCAACAGGGTAGTTTCCTCAGATTGATCAGAAATTGCATTTGAAACTAAAAAACTAATATCAGAATTTAAAGTAGAGGAAAGAAAAGCTGGCACTTGTCTCCACTGTTGCTTATAGTAGCCTTCTTTTCTTGCATGTTTTGCTAACACGTCTGCGACTTTATTGCCACTCCTACGGGTGAAAGTAAAACCCCAAAAAAATGCTCACGAGACTTCAGTATTCTTTGAGCTTCAGTTACTATGGCTTGATTTCTCCAATGAATAGTGTTTGAGTGGCCTTGAGCTTAATCTAAAACTCATTTTCAATCTCCCTCGATCCAGAAATATTTACAGTCCATGATTCCTGCCCGCTTTTCTACTTCAAGCAAAGATAAAGCTTCTGCCTCTTCAAGGTTAGAGGCATCGATGGTCCCAGATCCATCTTGGACAATTGTACCTGCTGTAGAGCGAAAAATTAGTCCATAACCTACAATTACTTTTACATCAATCCATGAGGCGTCAAAATTCAACTTGAACTGATTCAAAATTGGGTGGGAGTCATCTTTTATTGATGTTATGGTTCGTAATAAGTCAACAACTAAGGTTTTTCTTATATTAGATGCCTGGCTAGGTTGAACACTCATAGACAAATTATTTAATAAGGATGGTGTCCAGAAATTTATGTGTCTAATTACTGCCATTGAGAGTTGTAGACTAGAAACTGATTTATCTTGAAAGACCCTTAAACACCTTTCTTTCCAAATCAACCAACATTTTGTTGCAACAATTACAATGTCATTATTTGTATATTTTCCTGCAATCCAGTTCGTATATAAATTCAAAAAAAAGGAAGGTCTGAAGTGAGATTAAAATTCAAACCTGCGAGTCATGTTAATAGTTTGTATCTCTGTTTGGTTTAGGATTTTGAAAAATGGCAGCACATCTATTCACAAGTTTTCTAGCCAGTACTAACAATTATACACAAATATGAGGAGACTTTTAGGTCCCCGAATTAGAGCTCTTTTAAGTTGATCCCAAACCGAAGGTAGGGTGTACACATATTTGCTCTAAACTGGTGGGCACTTGAAAAGCCAAAAAGATTGAGGAGAGATGATTTTTAGTCTTAAACGATTGCCTGTCCATTGACATGGGTTGAAATCACAACTTTAACTCCGCCTCTTTGTATGTGGTTCCACCTAGATAGTACGACATATCCATCATTGAGCACCACAAACTCGAATCGCTACTGAAAAAGCGGGGGTACAACAACCACACCAAATATTTCGTTTGGCAATCTGAATAGACAAACCCCAATATACTTTCAAGAGAATCAACTAGACAGTCAGACTCAATCTAGAGAAAAGTATATCAAAGAGTTTTATATCTCTATCTCTTAATTCAATCCGCAATCAGCAAATAAGAACTTGCGAGCCCGATTGAATATAAGAGAAATAACTTGAACGGTACCAAAGACCAATATTCAAGGATCAATCAATTTCAATCAACAACCAAAGGTTGGATTTACCAACTGATCGATTCAACGCACAACCTGTGATATTTCAATTATATAATAAAATATAATGCGGAAAAGAAATAACAACCGCAAATGCATAAAAACCCCGGGTCCTAGTCCAGCTTTGAACACCACACTGTATTAAGCCGCTACATACACTAGCCTGCTACCAATTAACTTTGAACTGGAATGTAGTTGAGCCCTAATCAATCTCACACTGATCAAGGTACAATTGCGCTCCTTACGTCTTTGAACCCCAGCAGGATTCTATGCACTTGATTCCCTTAGATGATCTCACCCACAACCAAGATTTTCTACGACCCCAAGTCGAAGAATTGATAAAAAAATATGTCTCACAGAGAAAAGTCTATTGGAATAGATAAATCTATCTCCCACGAAAATACCTACGAGTTTTGTTCCGTCTTTTGATAAATCAAGGTGCACAGGAACCAATTGGTAAACCGGATTTATATTCCCGAAGAACAGCCTAGTATTATCAATCACCTCACAATAATCTTAATCGTATGATATCGAAACAAGATATTATGGAATCACAAACGATGAGATGAAGATGTTTGTGACTACTTTTAATCTTACCTATCGGAGATAAATCTCAAGCAAATCTTAGAAAAGATAATACTCAATCACGATAGTAAAAGTTAGATCAGAACACGCAACTACAGAGAAAATAGTTGGGTCTGGCTTCACAATCCCAATGAAGTCTTTAAGTCGTTAATCTACAGGGTTTCATGAAAAACCTAAGGTTAAAGGAGAATCGACTCTGGTTGCAACTAGTATCACACAGGAGGTGTGGGGATTAGGTTTCCCAGTTGCTAGAGTTCTCCTTTATATAGTTTTCAAATCAGGGTTTGCAATCTTAGTTACCTTGGTAACAAAGCATTCAATATTCACCGTTAGATGAAAACCTGATTAAATACAAGCTAATATCTTTCAACCGTTAGATCGAACTTAGCTAATTATACATAAATGAAATGTACCCTCATTTAGGTTTATGTAACCTTACCTAAACGTGTACACCATGTTGGCTCAACAATAGTTAACCGAGGTTAGCTATATGAACACTCTCATATCAATCTTATTCATCTTAACCATAACTAGTTCAAATGACTCAAATGAAACTAGTTAAAGAGTTGTTCAATTGCTATATTCTCATAGAAGTATATAAGAACATAATTGAAGAAAAATCGGTTTGATTCACTCGAATCAATTCATGAACATTATAGCCATGGTTTGCAAAGAATGCATTCCTTATTATATAAATGTATTTGTTCATGTCACAACCGATTTTAGAACTTTAACCATTCAAGTATGCAAACGGGTACACATACTTGAAATAGCCGGACCAAGTTTGGTTTTTGCCAGTATGCGAACGGGTACGCATACCTCCAAACCCAGTAGAAATTTCCGGTCACAAACCTACGCTAGTATGCATACGGGTACACGCACTTAGTTTCCCGGACTTCTCAAACCAACAGGTACGCATACGGGTATGCATACTATGGTTCCCGGACATGGATCACACATATGCAAGAGTGTACAATCATGTTTATAATCCAATGTTGGTTAAGTGTTCTAAACTCTTATTTTAATCATTGAAACTTTCTTAGAGGATGATAATAGTCCTTTTCACACATTATTAGCATCAAAGCAATTTTCAAGTGAAATAATCATAACGAAACATTCCAAGTCTACACCAAATGATTGTATCACAAAAACCATGTAAGATGTTGCTCGGCGATTTTCACGTGATCATCTTTTGACTTTCGTCAAGAATATAAGATGAACTTGGTTGAAGCGAAAGCTTGCCAACACATATTTCGAGAAATATGTAAGCGAGTTAAACTCAGCTCGAAATCTCAAATGTGCATAATCGAAAACTATAGTAATACGACTTTTGTCTCAATATAGGAGATAGAGTAGAAATAGACTTTCCAAGTGATAGATGAGTTTTATTCTCCACATACCTTTTGTTGATGAAGTTCCACAAGCTCTCCTAAGTAGTTCTTCGTCTTCAATTAATGACCACCGTGAAGTCTAATGCTCAACTACACAATTGATGTAATTTTAAATAGTGGTAAGAATGAGTTCGTAAGACTTGTGAAAGCTAGATTAATTTAAACTAAAAGTAGAGAAAATTTTAATCCAAATTTGTTTTTTTTTTAGAGTGAAAATAACCAAGACACTAGATTCCACTATTACACATGAATAAATGATGATAAAGATTCCAAAACTCTAATTATTTTTAAAATTTCTTTTTCTTAATTCACAAATTATCAAGCATATTCTCAAACATTAATTGTATCCCTTAAGCATAGATTATCTAACCAAAGCATAACCTATCTAATTGAATCACAACTAATTAGGAAAAATTATGCAAATAATTAAAATTCTGCAAAGCAGTAATTGGAGTGAATTATAAATTGCAAAATTAGAGAAAAGTAAAATAATTACCAATTATTCATGCAACAATAGCTTCCTCCATGCCTTGGTTACGCCAGAATTAGCTCATCATTATCATGGAAATATGCTCAAAATTCATCTTTATTAATGCTCAAAAATGGTTCTCAAATGATTAAATAGGAGAAAAATTGATAAAAACCGGGTTTGTAACACTTTTGTTCTTTACAAACCGAGCTGTTACAGAGAACGATAAAAATGAAGTGTTGTTGACACTGTCGCAATACGACCCACAAACAGTTGTCGTTGTCACTGTTTAAGAACGACGGTTACCTTGCGTCCAATGTTCTTCGTGTTCTTCACAGCAGCAGAAAATGGAGTTTTCCTGCAACTTGATTTCTCGACTCTCTGGTTCTTCCTAACTTCTCCCAACTCTCCCCATCTCACAGTGAGACCCCAAACTACCTATTTATATCAATCAACACGTAAAAATCTCGCTAATAAATCCAAAATATTTTCTTTTACTCGGAGATGATATTTACGTGATTCTTCCCCTGTTTATCTCCTCCACGCATCTGTTTGATCTCCACACACTTCCTGCACGCTGAAAATATGTTAAACTCGCTCTAATCTCCACGAAATCTTCCACAAAATCTTCTCAACACGTGATATTCTCGTTTCTCCCTGTTTTCTTCTTGTGGATTAATCAGCCAAATTCGGTCGAAACAGACACCCATAACAGCTTTCTATGGTCATATCACGTCTACCCATTAAGTTTCAGGGATTGAATCTCACTAAATCACGTCCAAAAATCGATCGAAAATATTACAGAGAAATAAGTTTATTTTCCCGCCAAAAATCTTTTTTTGAATTTGAGAAGAACATGTCCTCCCCCTAATCCTGCACGGGTGTCCCTTTAGCACTTGTCTTATGGGGTGCAAATAGTAATTTTTGGGCGTAGATAGTAATTTTTCCGGGGTTCCTCCGACACATTTCTGGGGTGCTTCCGGTGCATTTCTGGGGTGCCTTTAGTACTCTATCCTGGGGTGTAAAACACCACTTTTCGAGCCAATTTCGCCGCAAGAGCTTATTTCTCTAAAAAATACCTACAAAGACATAAAATAACAAAATAAATACAAAATCGAACACTAACAATATATACAATTGAGACATATTAGACACAATAATGCGTCTATTAACAATCTATCCTAGTCCGAGACATCACTATAAGTAGACTATAAATCAAGACTTATAGTTTTGATCACTAATATTGACAAACAAGCTTGAGATAGCAATGCTTGCGAGTTCGACCGAGCAGTGCTCTAACAACTACCTTATGAATCCATACAATAATGTAATATCTACAACTTATCTAGTAGTTAACCATCATTGAAAACATCTGACTAACCCTAACTTTTTTTTCTCGATATCAAAATAATTGGCTTATTTTCATGAGAATCACACCATTGAAACTTCTCTCCTATCGTAACCAAAAAGAACATCAAAATGAAACTCTTAAAATAAAACTTTTAAGACCCAAATTTTGGAATTGATACAAAAGATTAAATTGAAATTTACAACTTCAAACTGATAACAAATGCAAAAGATTCTTTCGTGCGCATATGGATTATGGGGTATCAAAATTATGCATTTCAATCTGGTTAAAGAACTTTCTTTTATTATCTGTTTTAATCATTCAATTCAAAGGTATTGCCATATTTTTAAAATTGATGCAAATTTATTTGATTGTCCGTCATCACCCAATAAGTTGATATTTGATATTCAAGCACTTACACTAAGTTGTTAATTTGTATCCCAGGATACATGTTAAGATAGATTAATCAATATGTTTTGTGCATTGATAGTAGTTATCTTTATTGGAATCATAAGATTCTTGGTTAAATAAATTTATAATGATAATTAATTTCATCAAAATACCATAAATACCCTTATATTAAAAGAAAAAAGTCAGTCTAGCAAGTGTAAATTGTTCATCTAATTCCAACAATCTCGTTCCCTACCGAAATAACTACTTAAATCTCACAAAAATAAAATAAAACATAGAGAAGATTTGAACATGAACGCATTTAAGCTGGATACAAACATTTGCACTACTATTAGTTATCTTTGAACATGAACGCCAAAATAAAGAACTTAATCCGTGGAATATGTGGTCTTGATCAATCTTTTAGTTTAGGGAAAAGCTTATCTGTTATAGTAACTCTAACCCTAATACTAATGCTAATAAAGGTATAACAAACTGTTGATGGTGAATTTTTTACAAAGGCTAAAATCGTAAAATCATAATTTTGTATATTTCTGACCTAGCTTCAGACGGATATATGAAATTCATATTTTAGAATTTATACATGAAAGATCACGTCACGATGATTTCTGACTGAGCGTGTACCCTCTTCAGAGCATGCAAGAATATGTAATTGTTAAAGCCTCTCAGCTGAGCTTTAAATATTCTGCATATTTCATCATTTATACGGATCAATTCCAGTTTACACTTTTGTACATGATCGAAAATGATTGGACGACTCCTAGATAGATTGGTCACTAGTATAAAGCAATAACATCTTCAGGATGTCGCAAATGTTCCTGACTATGTAGAATAAACATTCAGAATGAGTATGATGCTTCCACTATCTCATACCTCGATTCTTGAATAAATATAATGCTCCTAGACAGGTTGTCTGCTAGTATAGAACCATCAATTAATTAATTCTAGTACAATATTCATCAATTGAATTTCTAGAAAATATTCTGTTTTCATCACTATATTTTATTACTTCAATTCACGACTTTTCTCAGCTGAATTCCATGGGCTAGTGATAAATATCTACCTTTCAGGCATATATGGGCCACCACTGATAGACGCATTTATGTGTCTATTTTCATCTCTTTTGTGTATATTGTTAGTACCC